>VXBB01005108.1:239223-360861 GCA_013399915.1 Illadopsis cleaveri | reverse complement strand
TTTCCTTTCCTTTCCTTTCCTTTCCTTTCCTTTCCTTTCCTTTCCTTTCCTTTCCTTTCCTTTCCTTTCCTTTCCTTTCCTTTCCTTCCCTTCCCTTCCCTTCCCTTCCCTTCCCTTCCCTTCCCTTCCCTCATGCCTATATTGCAAAATGCTGGACCAATTATTATGACAAGGTTCTCATCTTCTTAATTGCATCTAAATGTTCACTGCTGCTCTAATTACTCAATAGTGGGGATTTAAGGTATATTTCAGGAAGTGTGATAAATATTTACAAATTTTCATGTGTCAGACAGTTCTTCCAGAGAAGAACAGAAAATTGTATTTTCTACTGGAAGCACTTTGGAAAAGGATTGTCTTTAAACTCACAGATTTTAAGTATTCAGGTGCTTTGCTAATTTGAAAACAAACAGTAACAAGCAAAAGAAATGCATTCCTGAGTGGAAGTGTGTCTGTAAGTACTCTGACACAGAAAATTCAGACTTCTAATCTTNCTCTGTATTTTATTGACTATATCTTCAAGGGCAAAGTGAGAGAACTTTACATCAATCAGCAACAAAGGCATGTATGACTAGAGTCACTCAAGCTCCAGCTAAGGATAAAGAATTAATATATAAGTAAGTTGAAAATGGGAGAAAGTTAGGGAAGGTTCCATTGTACGTACTGGGATCAAGCAACAGGCTGAACCTGTTTTCACCCCCATAGGGACACTTGTTGGGGAACAGTCACACACACTCTGTGCACGCTAAATACTTTTGCTGGGGGTTACAACTTTTCTGTGTATTGTTTGAATGTGTTTTTCCAGTCAGATACATCACCAACAATTCTCAAATCTTAACCTTTGACAATTTTATATTAATAAAGAGTGTTATTCTATAGACTGTAAGTGCAAGTCCTTCATAGGTGCTGGCAGTCACTGGCAGGGGGTAATTCAAATAAAATGGAAGACCCACTGGGGGTCATAAAGTGGGAAGACCTGCTGAGAGCTCTTATGCCGTTGCTGTGTATCCCTAATTAAACCAGTCAAACCACTCTCCAATCCAGTAGGACTGTTCAGTGAAAGGTTCCCATAGCAGGACACTGTTAGACTTGGTGAGGCACAAGGATCTTGGCTTACTTGGGACACTGACAGATAAATCAAATACTGTGGGTTGAAGAAATCTCCCCTTTTCACATGACATGTGTTTCAGATTTTCCAAGGCTGATCAATGAAATTATTTTTTTTCCAGCCTGGAGGGAAAATAAATTGGTTTTTGGCAATAGGAAACTAAATGAGAGGGGAAACATTCCTACATCAGTAAAGACAGACAGGACAAAAATAAATTGACGTGGTACCTAGATTGCAGTGAACATTATAGCACTTAGATGATAAAGCGAAGAAGAAGCTTAAGGGAAGGCAGTAAGGGACTATTCTGGTGAATATACTGTTGGAGGAGATGAAGTCAGTTTTCTGTGTTTTTTCTTTAAGTAATTATAAAAATAACAGTAAAAGACAATGCAGAAGAAGCAGACTGTTAGGTCATTAAAGTATGGACACAGAAATGAAGGACCTGATCCACTTAATAAGCAAGCTCAACAGGGAAAATCCAGCAAGTTTTTTTCCTCAGGTTTTATTTCTTTCTTCCTAATCTTTTAATGTTTTGTTGCTATTGTTTCCTGTCTATAAGGCTGAGCAAGGACCTCAGTGAGATTTGAAGTCCCTGTAGATTTTCCTGCTGGCTCCTAAACTGAGTATAAGTACAATATTCCCAGGTTTATCCAGCTCTGCTTTAGAAGCCATTTGTAATCCACACAAGAGCAGTAAAGAAGAAACATATACCATATTATTACTGGGATAATTACTGCCTGGCTAATCTCAAATTTCATTGCTTCTAGGCTTCTTTTCTTATTAGCTGTGAATGTTTATAATTTCAAGTGATTGTGTAAGTCCTTCTTGCCTCATCTAGCCCCTCTGCAGAAAGAACAGTTGTCCTTGACTTTAAAGCATGATATATCCCGTTTCATTTACAATACATCCAAATCCACTCTAAACAGTCTTTCTGTTTCTTGGTGAGGTGCCAGTGATTCTGAACATTGAGATCCTGCCAGCTATTACTACTGTCTATAGCCAACTTTCAGGAGGAAAGACATGCTGTAAAGCTTTGAAGTAGTGGATCAGCTATGCTCAAGTGACCGCTGCTCCCTATATGGATGAAGCTAGGATTCACTGTACACACTCCTCATTTCAGTACAAAGTCAAAGAAAGAGATCTGAGAAATGTCTCTGTTAATCTTCAAAAGATGAAAACAAAATCTACTTTCTGTTGCTTCTGTATGTGGCTAACATCCTCTAGCCCACCATCAGCTCCTATTTCCTCTTTCCTGAGGAGAGCAGACATTGTGCTGCTTCTTTCCCCCCAGTTTAATGCACCCATTTTGGTAAACCTGCATCAGTAGTGTCCAAAATCCAGGAATCCTTTCTCTCAGGAGAGTCTCCCAATCAACAATCTGAAAACTTCTCTGTTACTTACTTTCTAGGTCAATTTATATTTAATTATTTTAAAATTGCCAAAGTACCAGACAGAGGGGTGCCTATTGCAAACCACACTACACCTGCCAGTTGACTACAANCACAGATTTTAAGTATTCAGGTGCTTTGCTAATTTGAAAACAAACAGTAACAAGCAAAAGAAATGCATTCCTGAGTGGAAGTGTGTCTGTAAGTACTCTGACACAGAAAATTCAGACTTCTAATCTTTCTCCTTTTTCCCTTTTTTTTTTCTCTTGTACACAAAAATTCTAAAATTCAATGGCACTAAGATGATTCTCCCAGTTTTCTTTTACGTATTTTTACCTATTTTAACTCCTAGGAGCTAAAGGCTTGTCTATTTTTGCATCTCTTTTACTCCCATCTTGTCAATGCTATCCTCCTCTGGTGAAAGTATTTATTCAGAATCCTTTGACAGGAGATTCTAAAGATGTGGATGTCAGGGAAAACTGAAGCATCACCATAGCATTATGCAAAAATGTCTATTGTAATATAAATCCCTATGCCACAGCAATTTTAGCATCTCATTTAGACACTTACACAAGATGTGCTATAATCATGGTGAAGTCATAACTTATTGTTGCACTGATAGATTCCATACAATCAGTGCATTGTAAAATATGATGAAAATCAAGTTTTATTCTGGCAATTCTGCATTACATGACAATAGAGAAACTGCTGCCTTAAATCCTTAGTCCTTTAGTTTTCTGCTGGCTGAATCTGCTTTTCCCAGAGGTTTTGAGATGCAGCCAAGTAACATCCACTGTCCTTCTCAGGAGCTATTCTCCATCTGACTAACAGAGCCTCAGCTGGCTCCCTGACCCTTGCTGAAGAATTCCCCGATGGATCTTAAAGAATGAGTCCCAAAAAACTCCAGCTCATCACCAAACAGTATTAATTTTTCTCTTCTGAAAAGGGAAGGCCACAGATGCCAAGCTGGGGAAGGTCTTCTTTGAGAAGCTGCATGTCATTCTTTGGCAAGCTCCCTATGCTTCTGTCCTGGCATCACAGCAGTCACTGCTGGCTCACATCCAGCTGCCTTTGCCTGCTGGTTTCAGCCTTCCACCTGAGGCTTCCCATCTATCCTCCTAAGGCTGAATCTCTAGGATACAAGACCAAGATATCTTCTGTAACCTCTCACCCTGAAACAGGCTTTTTGTGCCAATAAAAAATGATGCATTTTCATAACATTCCTGGCCTCATTTCAGGGAAAGAATTTGCTTTTTTTAGGATCTGTCTTTTGACTTCAGGAAGACATACAGCAGCCTCTGCTCTATTTTTATGAAACAGCTTGACTCCAATAAAAGATGCCAGGTAGAATGATTAAAGCAATGTATGGATTTTCCAGGTCTCCTCCTTAGCCTTCTCAAAGGATTGAGGGACACTACATCATTCCTTCACAAACCTACCCTGCTTTTCCATCAAGACTTTGCTGCATTCAGTTTATTACATAAAACATTTTCTACTGTCCAAAATGCAAACTTCTTGAGCCAAATTAAATTAATTTCATATCATAAAATTATACTTTGAATAATAAACATATAGAGAAAAATATCTGAAGCATTTCCTACATCAGATAAATTATTTATAGGATTTTTTTAATGACATTATTACTATAAAGTTAGGGTAAAAAGTGTGTTCAATATTTAACACTAAGGGTGAAGTTTGAGATCATTCTGATCTATCATGGAAGTGAGTTCTAAAATCACTGACCCGTTGTGGGTTTTCTGCACATAAATTTCACTTTTAAGATTAACAATTGTATTGTTATAGCCATGGGATATCACAACCATACAACAAGCTAGTGACTTTGTAATTTAGATCAACCCCACTGAAGGATTTAAAGATTAATTGAGGACAGGCAGAACATTGTCTTTGGATGCTTTTTTTTTTGTTAAGACTACAAGCAGAAATGTTGTGACATCAATCATACAGAAGAATCCCACATGGGGGTAATTTTTTTTACTGACTAATAAATCCTTCAAAACTCATGAAGTCTTCTGTCACACTAGTGCTACCAAATGATTCAAATGAGTCCTGCTCCAAAAAAATTAAAGACATAAATGAGAACTAGCATGCTAAGTCAAAATAGGTGAACACACAGTATTTGTGTTTATAGTATCACCAAGACATGCCATCAGTAAAAAAAAACAAAAAAAACCTGTGACTCATTGAGGTGGGTTGACCTTGGCTGGGCACCAGCTGCCCAACAAGCTGCTCCATCACTGCCCTTTCCAGCTGGAGAGGGGAGATGAAACAAGATGGAAAACAATGTATACTTCATGATAAGGCAGTTTACTAAAACTAAAGTGAAAAGTTGTGGGTGCAAAAAAAGGAGGAAAAAAAAATTATTCTCTCCTTTCCCATCAACAAGCGACATGTGGCCACTTCCTGGAAAGCTGTACTTCCACACGTGTGGCAGTAGCTCAAAAAGGCAAACGTTGCAAATAATGAATGCTCCCTGCTTACACCTCCCTTTACTTAACTTTTTTATTTGAGCAGAGAGCTTATGGTATGGAAAATCCCTTTGGTCAGTTGAGGCCAGTGGTCCCATATGTGTCCACTCCACAGGATTTGCCTGCTCCCAGGCTACTGTTCAGGGACTGGGGGAAGAATGTTGGAGAGACATTGCTGATGCTGTGCCAGCACTTCCCAGCAGTAGCTAAAACCCTGGTGTGTTATCAACCTCTTCCTGGCTACCAATACCAAACGCAGCACTTTGAGGGCTGCTATGCAGAAAATTAACTCCATCTCAGCCAGACCAGATACACTGATTTTGAAATCATCTACACAAGGCATTTTACAGAGAAATTGTGAAGAATATTTGTAGTTGGAAATGAGATCTTTATATATGAAGATTTCATACATGATATGTCTGTGCGATTCAGGTCACATCATCAGGAAAACATAGCAACTGTACACTTTATTTTCAAGGCAAAGGCAACACTGTGTTCTAGACCCATTTATGAGGAAAAAAAACCCCATTCAGTCCTAAAACAAACACATCTTCAGAGCCAATGAATTTCAATGTACTCTTAGAAAACAAAAAAACACTCACTTTTTTAAATCAGAAGAGTAAGCTGAAAATCTTCAGCTTGACCTTTACACCATTTTTCTTGAATATTTAAGTCATTGATAACTTGATGATACTTGTGTATGATTCAAACAAACATCACATTTCTTTGGGGTTATTTTATTCCTGAAAAAATAGTATTCTTAATGGTTTAGCCTTTATCAAGATCAAATGCAATTACAGAAGGAGATGCCATATGTCCAAGAATCTTGAGTTATTGTTGGGAAAAAATGACATTTCTTCAAGTTGAGTGACGGGTTGTAGGAGGTTGAATAACATGGTCAGCCATTTAGAATTTGGTTGGCTGAAAGAGAGAATGACACCGTTGGAGAAAAAAAAAATAAATCTGTCTTTTCCATCACTTTTAATTAACTCAGAACATTTAATCAAATAGTGTGACTTAACAGCATGACTTGAAAGTGATAGGAACATAGATGTTTAAAGTCTGGCTGAGTTTCTTTCTTTCAGGTCCACAGTTACTGGTTTACAACAGAAATTGACAGTATTTAGCTTTTATTTATAGTCATTTTAAAAGCAGCAAGCCTAATTCTGGTGTTCTGTTGCCACGCTCTGATATGAATCAGGCAGGCCCAGAACAACTTGCTGAGAATTTTTTTTATGTATGTCCCTGAGATATTGCTTTTGCATGGCACAGGATCAATACAAGCAGCCCTAATCTGCAGTTGTGTAGTCCCAGTGAAGGGGGTCAGTGAAGACATGTGAGATTGTCGATGCTCTCTGGGACACCCTGGATTGCCAAGGGTCTAGGCATCTGCAACTCCTCTTCTACTTTTCCTAGCTTCTGACACAAACCATACCATAGTCCTACACCCTGCAAGGATAGTGCAGTCATGTGCTGCTACTTTCCCAGAATACCCTTCCAGAAACTTGAGGAACTTTCAAAATCCAGAATAGTTACTTTTTTTAGGCTAATCATAAAATCACAGAATGATTTGGGTTGGAAAGGACCCTAGAGATCTAGTCCCCACCCAATGGGTAGGGACACCTACCACTAGACCAGATGGCTCAGAGCCCAATCCTGTCCTTGAACACTTTCAGGGGTGCAGCATGCACAACTTCTCTGTTCCAGTGTTCACTAGAATATCACCACCATTATATTAAAGAATTCCTTCCTCATATCTAATATAAACTATTTCTCAGTATAAAGAACAAAATGACTCGTTATAGGACCATTACCTCACTTTGTAGGAAGTCCCTCTCCAGTCTTCCAGTAGTCCTCTTTAGGTACTGGAAGGTGCTATAAGGTCTTCCCTAAGCCTTCTGTTCTTCAGGCTGAAAATGACTTTGGTTGATTTCTGTTTAGGTGATTCATCTGTCATTTTTGAACCCATGTAAGCATTACAATTGGATTTTGGAAATAAAACAGATGTCAATTCTGTTCTGGAGATACAACCTTGAGAACAGTTTGCAAATGACTCTGGGCTACTCTCTGGTTTGTACCAAGTCCCACTAAATTCTCCCAAATGTGAAACCGTGGCCAGAACAGGAACACATAAGGAACTCAGAGTGCTTATTTTCTGACCTCAGCTGCCAATCCCAGAGCAGGGTGAATAGGTTTTTGAACAATATCATCCAGAACAAAGAATATGCAGAAATTTGTTCTGACATAATCCTTATGCTTAAAATTGTCAGTAATGGTATCAATAATGAAAAAAAAACCCAAAAAACCCATAAGACTGTAATGTTTTATTATTTTCATCATAGAAAGACTCAGGAGGCTGAATAACACTGAAAATGACTGGGATTCCATGCCAATAAAAAAAATTATGTTCTTCTCACCTGTACCAGATGGCTATGTGGATAAAAAGTTTTCTTATGCAACTCTCTGTAGAAGAAAAACATGACCAGAGAAGACCACTTTCAAAAAAGTCTTCACAGATAACACCTTTTCTCTAATTCAGTCAAAGCAAGGTCCTTGCTCTAGTGTGGCATGTGCTTAGTGTCATTTTTCAGTGTATTAGTGCAAGTGCAGTAACCCATCCTTTTTACTGAACCTTCATTTACACGGAAAGCTAATGTCAGGTTCTGCTTTTACTAGAGGACTAATTCCTTAATGACAGAGTGCCTCATGCACGCTCATCAGTGAAACAAGAGGAGGATTTTACTGCTGTTCTCTTCTTTATAAAATACAGAAAGAGTGGAATTCGTCCTACCAAATGCTAATGTCTACAGTGAAGGTGTATACATCTGAACTCACTCCATTTTGTATCCCCTGGAGATAAAAAAGCACTTTTGTGTATCCATAAGCTCATTTTAAATTTAAAACTGATGAGGTGCCCAGTAAATGTATTTGGTTTTTTTCTCACCACTGAGCTTTCCTGAGAAGATAACTATGGGGTAGAAATCTAAAGTTAGACAGATTCCCACCTAAGATATCTAAAAGAAATGAATAATAGTGGAAAGTACATCCAGACCACTGGTTTTCAGTCTCATTTAGTGTATAAAGTTCCAATGTAAGGAAGCCAGACAAAAGCATGAGTTTAAGGTCTACCCACACGAAACTTATGCCTTCCTTTCACCCGTCAGTATCCAGGTTCTGCACTGTATTTTGCAGACTAATTGGTGATATCATGGTGCCCTAGTTCTTATTTATCATCAATCACTTTGAATGTCTGCCAGCTAAAACACGCTGAGATACCAGTTGTCTCATCCCTCTGTTACATTATTGACAAGACCGGGTAGTAAATATTTTTCTCTCACTCTGTCAATATTACAACAATGTCACCATTCTGCACAGTACTCTAGTAGTACAAACCCAAAGAGCCATTGGTGTGTCTGTATCAGATAGTGATAGGATACTTCCTTCTCTGGGATTCTGCATTATATAATTTGTGGTGATGCTGGACACAATGACAAGCCTGAATAAAACAAATAATTCCCTGTGACTAGGACAGATTTCTCTTATAAAATGCCTGAATTCATTCAAGATTAAAATTATTGTATAGAAAGATTTGCAGCAATTTTCTTAGTATTTTGGAAGAGGCTTCATCACTATGTCAGCTATTAGTATACAGCTTCTTTAATCATTAGTTTTAATAGATTTCCTGGGCTAACTTGGGAAATGCTAATTTGTTTGTCAACCATCAACAACTATTTCTCAAACAACAGATTTTAAGCCAAATAATATTCTAAGATATCTTACATTTCAATTTGTGAAGGAGTAATGCCTAACCTGGTTAATCTTTTCAAGATCAAGGACTTGACTAGAATACAAAGATTGAAATTCATAAAAAATAATTGCTTATATTTTATAAACAAGTTTGAACTCATTGATGCTGATAATATCAGTTTAGTAAGAAAGCATACTAGCAAATTCCAATGATGCAGTCAAAACTGTAAGGACTAGTCTGATAAGTGGAGTTATAATTAAATTAAATATTTAATTTTCAGTCAGATGACTTTCTGTTTTACTAGTATAATCTTTAAAAAAATATTTTTCTTTTAGCTTAGCTTCCCAACTGAGACAAAGAGTGCTTTAGGACTTTACAAATTGTTCCCAAATGTTTTCATGCACCATACTTTCTTTCATACCATAGTTTCTTTCAATGTTTTCTAACATTTTTAAAACTTCCTCTACTGAGAACTAAATTCTGTAAGTGTGATTATTTCAAGTTACTATATTCAGTTGCAAAAAATACTACAGTCTCTCTTCATATACAAGTTTTCCCTAGAAAATATACTGATTTTTTTGACCACATATTAAATATAAGAGCTAATATGGATAAGATTCAGTGCTAAATATCTACATTAAAATTCTTGTTCATCTCTGCACATGTATTTGCACTTGTATTTTTATATCTTTCAATTGTCATTGCTAATTTTAATGTGTTTGAAGGCTAATATTTTATATGTTGTGAAAAGAATAAAGTAAGTTCAGCTTCCCTTAAAACTTTTGTTTTAAACAAAGATTTTCAACTATATTGATGTAAAACATTTTTAAGATTGCTTTCATAAAATACTCTTTGTTCTGTAAATTTTTTTGTGTATCTCATGTGCTTTCTTCCTCTTTTTCCTCTTCCATTGCTGCCTTTTGCTTTTCATTGTTCTCTTTTTCCTGTTGCTTGTTGACAAAATTTATCTACATCTATGTGAGAACACAGCTGTTTTGGAAATTTGGCCCCAGTTTGGGTACTGGTGTCTTTTGAAATTATGCCTTAAGGCACAACTGGGCCATTGCTAATTAGTTCTGCATATAATTACACATAAAATTAAATGCAAAAAAAAAAGTACAAGGGTCTATTTATTAAATACATTAACTATGAAATTTTCTTCTTATCAACTTCTTCCCTTACCTGGCCCAAATCCCAGCTTCTTGCTAAACAAAGGTTGATTTGTGGTGGTCATTCTCTGGTGCTCACACCTGCTGCACCTGGGCAGTTACCTTGCACATTGTCAGCAAAACACCCACTGCTTTTTGCAAATGGCTAATTGTTTGATCCTTTAACCGTTAACATTTCAGTCTCTCATATATGTGAAAGAGAAAGGAGATTATATTTAAATAAAGAACACATGACTAAATCAGTATCTTTACTTGGCAGAAAACAAGGGAACATTTTAATTCACTGGAAATTGAATTCCCTGGAAAGTTTCCCTTAAAAAAATCACATGCTATCAAAATTGGATTTAGGGCTAAATGTGTGACATCCTTGGAATAATAAGTTAGTTACACATTCTGACTCCTGCCCTCACCTCCTCTCTGCCCCACAAATACTTACCTTTGACTGAGTGAAATTTTGCACACTGAGGAGAGGTATTAACTGAGGACTCAGCTCATCACAGATTGTTTGCAGAGTAAAATATACCTGTATTTTATGCAGAAGTGAATAGTGAAAAGGTAGTGCATTGTAGGTTAATAGAGTCTAAAGGAGATTCTGCTCCACATTCTCAATTCTACAGAAAAATACCTCCAGAGGTATCACAGTGCTGCTGTTTTTTCTGTAGTGTTTAGTGATTCTGCTTTTCAGCCCCTTTATGAGCTGTGGCTCTCAGACACTTTTTTACTTCACTAGAATCATTACAGCTCTACTATGCACCAATAGTGCTTTTATCCTCTATGAGTGTACTATTTCTATAATGCATATAAAGTTCCAAGTAGAAATCTAAACTACCTATTGGCAATTTAACAATACTGAAGGTGTGCATTTATGAATAGACATTTTACTAACAATCTGGGATTCAATTGTAGCCTGGTCACAAACTCTCAAGATGAAAAAGCACAGAATTGCAGCTGCTGCCAGAGCAGAATACAAACAAAATTGTCAGTAGTTTGAATTCCTGTTTCTGCTGTTAGCTTCCCTTTCGTTTTAGAAAAGACAAAGCATGGAACTAAACACTTCTCTAGAATACATTCTTGGTTCAGTCTTGCGTGGTGGCACACAGAAAGCCCAGTGTCACAGAACCCCAGAATGGTTAAGTTTGGAAGGAATCCTAGTGGATCATCTGGTCCAGCCTCCCTGCTCAAGCAGGGTCATTGTAGAGCACTTCGCACAGGATTTCATGCAGGCAGTTCTTGAATATCTCCAGTGAGGGAGTCTCCACAGCCTCTCTGGACAACCTGTTCCAATGCACAGTCACCTGCAGAATAAAGATGTTCTTCCTGATGTTCAGGTGGAAATTCCTGTGCACCAGTTTCTGCAGATTTTCTCTTGCTCTATTGCTGGATACCACTGAGAAGAGCCTGGCTCCATCCCCTTGACACCACCCCCTTCAGATATGATCAACATTGATGAGGTTCCCTCTCAGGCATCTCTTCTTGAGGTTGAACCTTCTCGAGGTCTCAGACTTTCCTCATAGGAGAAATGCTCCAGTCCCTTAACCGTCTTTGTTGACTTACAAAATTGAAACCAGAGCTATGGGTCAGGATGAATCCTTGCAAGGAGTGATTTCCAAGAACAGTTTCCTATATCTTGTGACCAAACAGGTGGCAGTTCCTCCTTCACTTAGTAAGCTGGGAGCTATGAGGAAAAAAATTGTTAATACAGCGAAATGCCGATGCAACCTGTCCTAAGAAAAAGAAATGTATTCTACACCAATGAGTCTGTATAGATTTTAAATGTCTTCATGGACAAATAACTCAATATAACTGCTCAGTGTGCTTCTATAACAAAATCAGGCTAGTGCAAAAAAATAAGCAAGTGAAAAGAAGTGACTTGACTTGGATACAAATTTAATAGAATATTGTGTATTATTCTGGCATGCTTGCTTTCAAGGGGATTTTGCACAAGCTGCGGTATGACAGATTTTGTACTATTCTGAGTTGAGCTATTCAGAAATGCATAATAAGTTATCATTTGCTTATTTTCAAAGTTAGAATATTGAAAGAAAACAATTTTTATAGAATCAAACCCTCTGTTGTTATTGTGTCTCTTGTACAGAAATCTGGGCAGTAAACTCTGCCCATTATTATTCTGAAAGCCTGACACAAGCTAGGAAATAGCTGACACACAGATGAATGACAAGATCTATAGGTCTCAACTGCCTTTGGTTTTTAGGTAATACAAAAATTATCAAAAAGCATGGAAAGGATGCTTGTGACTATTGCATTACGTAGTCCTAATACATAGAATAAATTTAATAAGCCAGTAAGTTTCAGATGCAGCTCAGCAACACAAGCCATGAGAACATGAATGACTTTCCTAAATTTTTAGTATCTTAAGAGCATTATTGTTTCATGACCAGGCAAAAATCCCTAAAGTGGCCATCTAAAAGATCTGGATTTGCTTTGGTTCACCATAAAGGTAAAGCAATATGCCTAAGTGCCCAAATATTCTTATACTACCACACTGATGGTATAATAAGCATGAAATATAATAAGCATGAATCGCTTGAATCCAAAGCAGAAAATTTAAAATTCAAAATTTAGCTTTAAATTTAAACCCTTAGCAATCAATCTCTGGAACAGACAATCAAATGAGGCTAACAGATACTTTGCTCCTCCTTATAGTCAAGTCACCAAGTCATTCAGAAAGACAGATTTTGACTAAGATACAGCTTTAACTTCAAGTTAAATTATTACGGCAATAGTGGAATTAAAGACAATAGACAGAATATTCTGTTTCCAACTTCTTCCAGTGATAATCCCGATATTGCACTCAGTACAGAGCTCATTGTGCCATCAAAATCTAATGAAGGAGGGTAATAGAAAGGAGGAATGATTGCTATTAGTAGAAGTCAAAAAGGCTAGGCTAGATCATGGTTTGCACCTAGGTGGAGTGGATGGATTTTGCGTCTGTTTGCTAAAATAAATGAGTACATAAAATGTCTGACTTTTGCACAACACCAGAGATTTAAAATCATTTAGTATTTGAAAGATTTGTGACTTCTGGTCATTCTTTTCCTGCAAATACATTAATGCCTCTGACCTTGTGCTTCAGCGCATTAATGCACTGTTAATTAAGACAGTATTGTACATTATGCAGAGATTCTTTTCAATTCCATTCATTTGAATCAAATTACATTTTTAATAGCATTATGTTGAAGGTCAATACTTTTTCTTTGGCATAGACTTTTAAATCCTTGATAATGAGATGTCAGTTTGCAGAGTGGGGAGAAGCAGGAAAAAAAGCTATTTGCAAATAATGCCATTTCCATTCCAAATGTGTTGAATTTATCAGCTGCCTAATATATCTCCTTTTTCAATACTTTACAATGGTGTTCTGTAGAGCCTGCTGAAATTTATCAGTGCCATGTGCCTGCAGGTGACTCTGGGCCAGGTTTGTGTGAAAAGGGGTGTCGAATATCACACCTGCTAGTGAGAAGTTAATTATCACAGTTTAAAGAGCACATCCCAGAAGATAATCCTACTTGCTCTCATAACCTGTTGGCATTCCTTCCTGTGGTCTTCATTTGCCACTTCATAAGGCCTCTAAGCTTTACACAGAGGTGAAGGGTTTATTTTTCTTTAATTTTAAGATGTCTTATGAACAACTAGTCTTCCAGTTGTAATCTGTAATCCACAGTAATTTAAGCTTATTTATTCCAATAAAAAGGCCAGCCAGTAATTTGAAAGTAGGTCATTTGAGCAATGTTTTTATTTTTATACTGATATTTTAAGGACAGTGGACTCTCATCCCTGTTTCAAAGACACCCTTTTCCTTTTGAGCCATCCAAGCCATTACCGTAGTATCTGAAACTTTCACTTTCCCGAAACAGAAAATACAATGCTCTCAGCACAAACAATACCTCTTTTGATTATTGCTATAAAAACAAAACCATGCAAACCTTTATGTGTGCATATGTGCAGACACAGGTATGTGTGTATTCTTCTAAAGGGAAAGGACTCCCTGTCATCTGGTATGAAGAACTGACTATTCTGAGATTTTTGTTAAAATTACTCAGAAAATGATAAGGAAGATCCTACTGAGGAGAAAAATCATGAAGAAACCATGTGCATATTTTAGAAATAAAGTGAAATTTCATAGAGTTGTGCAAACCTTTTATGATGAACACTATTTTTAATAGCATAGCCTGATAGCCAGGTCAGTAAACAACATGGGTCTGACTTTGCAATTGATTTTTTTTGTTGTTTGGTTTTGGGGTGTTTTTGTTTGAGTTTGTTGCTGTTGGGTCAGATAAAGGAAGAAGGGGATCACTAGAAAGGAAATGTTGTTTTTACAAAGATGTTGATGCTAATGTCTCTAGTGTGTATATGGGATTCTTACCACAAGCACCAGCATTCACATTTTAGAAAGGGAGCTCATTATTTTGCCTGAATATAACCCCATCCCTGCTTTAACCAGCTTGAGAGAATCTGCAGGGTCAAACATATGAAGTGAAATTTTCCCAGCACACATTTTTATATCTAGAGAGCTTTTCTGTATTGCCATGGCAAGACAGGTCTTGTTTACAGGGGGAGTTTGTCCAAGCATCGGCAAAGCTGTCAGAATAAAATAGCATCTGTAAAATGAAGCCTGACAAAAGATTTTATGATCACCTGGAGTGCACCAGGGATTCTAAAGACATTAACTGAAAAAGGAATGTCTGAAGATGGAGAGAAAGGAACTGAAGAGGAAGCATCTAGTATAATCTAAGACACAATCCTGACCCTTTCTGGAAACACTACACCTAGGTGCAGAAATGAATGATGTAGAATCATGGGGAAGCCAAAGGAAAACCAAAAAACACCAATAAATTGATGAAAGGGAGGTGACTTAGTGTTAAACACAAAAATTCTGTTATGTAGTCAGAGCCTAAAGGTGAGACAGGCCTCAGGGATAATTCTATGGTTCAGGATTATGCTAGTAAAGGAAAGGTTCTTTACAAAAAAGGAAATTGCAATGGCAACTTTTGATATCAATAGAAATAGAAACTGAGCTTTTAATTGATTTAGTGTTTAGAAACATTTGAACAGGTTGGTACAGGGTTGGTAGATGACAGGGTGCACGGCAAATAAGAGGAACTATAGAGAATAGAAATATTGGCAGAGTGGAAGGTTTGGTGGAAACAAAGAGGTGAGTTCATCAGAGCAGTATTTGAGAGAATTATTACATGTACCAGAAGAGGACATCAAAGATTGGTGGCTTTGTCGTAGGGATATTGACCACAGTGCCTCATTATTGCTGTTATCACCTAACTTCAGCCAAGTTTAAGAGTTTTGGTCTCAGCTTTTGCAATCATAAGTCAGTAGCAAAATCCAGAAAACTCTGAAAGTGGTTGCCATAAGGTCAGGACCCATCCTAATAAACAAATCTTTTAATTATTTCTAACACTATGCAGAGCATCCTTAAGAGCACCCACCACTTCTGTATGGCCAAGGGTAGAGGAAGGGGACCTGAGCTAGGTGGACTTATAGATCAAAGGTAACATAACTCCTCATAAACTCCTGTTAGAATTTCTTCAAGCTTTCTGCTTCAATGCATTAGACAGAAAAGAACCCATGGCATATACAGCCTAGAGTTTGTTGTTAGTATATTCAAAAATGAATTGAGTAATCATATTAATTTAGATCTAGTTGTTAAAGAAAAAAATTAATGCATATTAAGAATAGTTTCATTAAGAAAAAACAATAATAGTAACAGTGTAGTTAAAATTGAAATACACATTGAGTTGAGTTTTTATCCCTTCCTCATGTTGTGCTCACCCTTCCACTGCTCCAGTGGGCTGTGAAGTTGGTATCTACAGTGCTGGAGATGTCAATGAGATGTCAACCTCTGATGTCTCATCAGGAGGCATATGATGTTGCTAATTTCTTCTTTCAGCTCACTCTAGGATTCACTTAGAGAAATTCTTGTACATTTGACAGCATGCTTTTACACCCTTGTTCTTCACTGATCTGTGGCTGCATTTGCGTCTGCATTTACTAATGTGGTAACTTTTATGTATTAAATGTTTTCTTCTTTTTTATTTTGTTATCTGAAAAATGAGTTTTGCTCATCTTCAGGTATGCATTCCTTCATTGTTGAGATGTTTATAAGCATGGAGTCTTCTGTATCAAGTTTGTACTCCATCTCTAACCATTCCATGCCTGCACCCCCCTCATGTCACACATATCCTATGGCCTCACTTCTCAAAGCTTCTGCAATCGTAGGAAACCTTCTGCCATGTCCACCTTACTTGTTACTTCTTTGTGTTAGAGGTGACAACATACAGAGATAAACAGAATGAAAACAAACTCCCCTTAGACACCTGGTCAAATACAAAAAACGATGTTGGAGTTAAATCCAGTAAAACAAAGCTGCAGGCAGGTCAAGGAAAGCTCAGTAAGAGTGGACTTGACAGATTTGTCCCAAGGCCTTGCAAACTCTCTACAGAGTTTATTGCCTTTTACTAGCAAAGGCAAGGCCTTGTTACAGACTGATGTAGTTATGAAGTTAAATGGAAAGTTGGATTTATTCCTGTTAGAATTTCTTCAAGCTTTTTACTTCAAGCATCTATACCTTTCCCAGCTGCAACACTGAGAAAGCAGAAATATACAGCAACTGAACATGATCTAGTTTTCAGTATTATGTTGGAATGTAGACTCAGATCTTTTGTCCAAGATCCATAGAGGGCATGGACTCTTCTCATTACTCTTAGCTATGGCTTTCCTTAACAGAAATACTTTGTTGCCTCTTCAGTCCCTCTTTTGCCTTTTATCCATACAGGCGTATCTTGTTTCCAAAAAATGCTTCAGGTAACAGAAGAATAGAGTGTTTTGTATCAAATGGATATCAACATCCTTTATTGTGAGATTGCTTCTTTCTGCTGTGTTAGGAGCCAGAAAAGTCGAAGTCTTTCTCTGCTTCTCTTACCAAAGATCAGGCATTTTATAGCTCTGATAATTCAGTTTAAACTGCAGCCATTACAAAAGGGCACCAAACACTTCTCTATTTGATGTCTTCAGTTTCTTTAGATTTTATGCAGAAATGATGATTTCAGCATATGGACTGAAAAATGCAAAGTAACAATTTATTCTCCATTTATTTCTAATGCACAATGTTCCTGCAAACAGATGTTGTTCACTATTCTTTCTCTGGAGTCAATGACCTTTCTTCTAATCCTTTCCTGCAACTCATTCTGGATTTAAAAACTTTGAAGTTGTTGCCTCACCAACTCAGAGCTTCAAGCACTATAAAATGCTACTGCTGTAACACAGCATTAATGTTGATAGTAGAGTTGATGATAAAACAGATTATTTTTCTCCTGACAAGAAGTTTCAGAGAGAAACCTTTTGTTTGGTTGGATGGTTGTGTTTTTCAGATAAGTGACTCTTTGCATCAATATTTTCCCTGACTATAATTAGAAGTGATATTTTCTTAAGGTGAATGTTGATTTGAATAAGACTATTTTCTCAACTGGAATATCTTCACGATAAAATTACTATGACATCGAGTTTATACATTTTTGCTACTTTTATTTATGCCAGAACACCTCTGTGTGTTGGGTTGGTTGTCAAGGCTTTGGTAAGGGGGTAGAACAGGGGTGGCTTCTGTGAAAAAAACCCAGAAACAATGCCAGCCAGCATTGTGAACCCACAGGGGACCCACGCTGGGCAGTCTGTTCCTGAAGGATTGCACCTTGTGGGAGCAGTTTGTGAAGAACTGCACCCCGTGGGAAGGACTCAAGCTCATGTCTGGGGAGGACTGTCTCCCATGGGAGGGAGTCCACTCTGGAGCAGGGGGAGCGTGTGAAGAATCCTCCTGCTGAGGAGGAAGGAACAACAGATACAATATGTGGTGGACTGAGAACAGAGCCTATTTCCGTTCCCCTGCACTGTTGAGGATGGAGAAGGTAGAGAGAAAATCATGAGTGAAGCTGAGTCCAGAAAGATGGGAGGGTTAGGAGGAATGGGTTTTCTAAGGTTTGGTTTTGTTCTTCATTGCCTGGATCTGATCTGATTGGTAATTAATTAAACTTATTTCCACAAGTTGAGTCTGTTTTGCCTGTGATGGCAATTGCTGAGTGTTTTCTCCTTGTCTTTATTTTGACCCAGGAACTTGTGGTTGTATTCTCTCTCTCCTGTCCAGCTGACGTGGAAAGGGGTAGAGTGGCTTTGGTGGGCACCTGATGTCTAGCTAGGGTCAACCCACCACAGTATGGCACATGCCATCACATTTGTGAGAATCTGAACCATCATCCACAAGGTAGCTTCTGAGAACATTATTTTATTATTTTTTTAAATTCTCTGAGTCTCTTCCCACCAGCAGATGCTATCAGTAATCCATAAGAAACACCTAATTTTTAATATAAGTGGGATTTATTTTTTTTTTTTAATCTCTGGCTATATTACCAGAATTTTAAGTATGGATGCTTTAATTTTCTTTGGTAAAATGTATGATGGCAAAACTGAATACCTACTGACAAAGCTATGTTCATCTTCTAACTAAATGAATTGAGTAACAGGAAATAAATACAAAAATCCACCCACCAATCAAAAAGCCAGTATTTTAATTCAGAATAGCTACTCAAAGTTCCTTGAATTTAAAGACTCATAACTAAATAACCATTAGGTGACCCCAAATCTGTAGTCTATTTTTTTTTAATTTCTATTTGCTATATTTAATTTACCAAAACCAGAGATGAGTACACCTCAGAAGCTTGCACCATTTAGTAACCTTTAACATAAAGCTTCAACATTTGCCATAGGAAGGTGCAGCTTTAGAGCTCTCTTCTGCTTAATATATCTACAGATAGTGTAATTTCAAGCAGTATATTATGTGCAGTTTGGTGAGATGGAAAAACGTCACAGTACTATACAGTTTTCCCCATAGCTTAAAATAATCTATTATGTAGCAAAGCCCATATAATGAGAGATTTGCAAGTGTGTAAGTGTAAAAAAGAAAAAAAATTAGGCCTTTATTTGGGTTTTATTAAAAAAAAACTTGTTTGAAACTAGTGCTTTTTTGGATGAGATTTGTTTTGGAATAAAAAAAGCAATGTACACCACTTTAGCCAGTGGATTTCCTAATGCATAGGCTAGCCTAAAGGTTTCAAAATCGCTGAATAATTTACAAGTACTTACAGGAAGTTGCTTTACAAGGAGTTGATTCACTGAAGGAGGTTTGGTCAGCCTTAATAAAGGCAGAGACCTTGGAGGGTGATTGTAAGTCAAGTAGAACACTGAAACAAGGACAGAAAGGGAAATAGCAGACTCAAGTTGATTGCCACCCCCAACTGAACCTTGCAGGAGAGAGACCCCATCTGGCTCTACCCAACCCAGCATCATTCCTGCTGTAAGTACTTCACCAAAATACTTTTAACTGTATTCCTCTGTGAAAAGAATCTGCTTCATCAAAGCTGGTGGTAAAGCTCAAAATCCTATATGAATGTTAATTGGTCTTAGATTTCAATATTTTTTCACACCAAAATTGTTCAGTGGTCTGAGTTTGTTTAATTTTCCAATCTCAGGTTTTAAACCAGTACTCAGGCGTGTTGATCCAGTTCTTCAATGTGATGCTTCTCAAGATTGTACTCAGCAAGACCTACAAGTATTGTAAGCAAATCCGTAATGTATGCTTGTGTCTCTTCATTTCCCTCATGTAAAGAAAATACACTATTCTTTGTGCTCAAGGCATTCTGGCTGTTTCAAGATCCTGATCCAGTGTAACTTGCTCTGCCTGACCTCTGTAATTCTTGTTTGGTTGATGCATCATGGCAAAATGTCTACGCACTGTGGAAATTTGCACCCGTATCAGCAACTTGTGGCTGACCAAATTTTGAAAAATTAGATAGCCCTGTGATTGACTTCTTATTTCCATTCCCTTATGAAGTAGGCAACAAACTAGAAGCTAAATTAAATCAAACATCTTCTCCATTTTTCTGTGCATTCATTTCTGTAAGTTTCAGTAAAGCACAGCAATGAGTGATTTACTTGATTAACTTGTGAAATAGCTAGCAGAAATGGCTAGTTAGCTATACTTAACGTATTGATAAAGGTAGTGTTCCAAGACATCTCTTCTGTGAAAGAAGTACAGTTATTTCTGAAATGATTAATTCTGAGATATTTCTAATGTCAAGTATATACAGAAGTAATAGAGCTATTAAAGAAAATGGTGTGAAGAAAAGACCTTGACCCAAATTCATCCCTGGGGTAGTTTCAACAATTAGAGAAGAGTCATGCTAGGAATAAAGCTGACCCCCCATTTTAAATCTCAGGGACTTTTAAAGGCAGTAGAAAAGACTTAGTGAAATTACAGATGTTACTTAAATAACGGTGTGATTCAAGAGGATGTGAACATATGCTCAAGTGTTCAGTTAAGGTGATGGAGCTCCAGATCCTGCGCAGAATAAGAACTTCCATGACCATGAGTATTTGACAGTTTTTTGAGGTGATAATAAACCACCACCCAGTACTGTGGTGATGATCAGAAATAGAAATTGTCATCCAGGCATGTCTGAGAGCAAACCAAAGATAATATAACTTTGAAATAACTTGTAACAGAGAGAGTTAGATATTAAAGATGCAATCCAAAGGAAGATACCATTTAAAATTGTTCAGAAATATTTTGTGTGTTTCCTCTTTGGCTGATCTTGCATGTAGGCAGGATAAAAGGTTTTAAAGAAGCATTAGAGTTTGAAAGATTCTCATAGGGACTGAAAATATGCAAAGTGAAAAACAGTAAGGGACTTCTGTGCGGGGCAAATTGGAGACTGCAAGCTACAGCAATTCACAAACAAGTTTTCTTTCATTGTTTGCATGAGGAATAACCTAGGGCAAGGAAGAGGCAGATAGCTCTCAAACTCTCTTTGTGCAGACCTCTTGTAATTATTTTAACCAGACATACCTTCTGCTAGATATTTTCTTAGTCCTGATCAGCATGTCTAGGAGTTGTGGTTTACTTTGTGTCTCTCCTACAGTGTGGCAACAGCAACCACCCAGCAGTGAAGGCTTGTCCTCTGCAGAAAAGTGCCCATCACTTCCCAGGGCTGGCCACTCTGATGCTGATTGCGTCAAAGGAGCCTGTTTAATCTGCCCTTTGTTTGGGTTGGCAAACATGACTGCTTCCCTCCAGTTACTGCAGAAGGTGGGTCCCATCCAAAAAGCACAACAGTTGGCACACTGGTCATGCATCATCCTCTTGATGGAAAAACACTGCATTTTTCTGGTATGACCTTTATTCCTTCCCTTTTTTCCTCTTTTAGAAATTGGTTTGGATTTCAACTGTATCTACACCTCGAAAGCTTCATACTAAAAATCTCACACACCCTATTTCAGCCCTCAGGCTAGAGAAATCCCTTCCAGGGCAGGAACTATTCCCCTGTCACTAAACATACCACTTAAAGGCATAAAGTTCATGGAAGAGGTTGCATTTCTTATTTACACAAGCTGATACCACTTCCTAAAGAATTTTGCCAGTGATTTCAAACCAGTGCACAAAAAATACATTTGTATGAACTCAGATCAAGTGAGAGGAAAAGAGTACTGGAACAAAACAAGACTACGAGTAAATTGAGTAATGATGGGAACAGACTCTGTTCCCTCGGATGTAAGAAATTTCATATACATACAGCTGAAAAATAGCTGGAAAGCTGGTGTTGACCCCTGGTAGGCATTGAACAGCTTAATCCTTCAATTATTAGAGTTTGTCTTCCTCATAATTACCAAGTAAGAGTGCCAGTGCCATGACACTTACTGCACTGAGGTTCAACATTACCGGAGGAGCTACGTAAGAGAAGACTGCGCAATTATCTACTCATCCAGAGGAGACGATGGAAGAGGCAATGCAGATCATGTATTCCAGAGTAAAAGTGTAGGATGGGAGGATAAAACAGTTTGCAGCTGATGAGATCTACTGGTGTTATTAATTTCTGGGTCAAACTGAACACATCATGAATCTAAACAAGTTTAGGTGAACATTTTTCAGTATATAGAGATTTTTAGAGATTATTCTTTCCAGAACATGCAAAATTCTGCTACTTGCTCCCCATTTGACATACCAGGAATAGGATTTTCTATTTATTCTGTAAGAAAGAAATTCCAAAGAATGAAGAAAGTCGAGCAGAATTTCTTTTGATGATCTATTTTATGAAAAATTGCTCAATTGGAACCTGCAGAAATATACATTAATATAAACAGAGGAGTTGCACAGTTATGTTCAAAATAAATTTCTGTCTCTTATAACAAGATATAATAATCTGATGCTCAGAAATACAAACAAATCCAAAATCCAACCTGAAATGAAACCTACAGTCACTGCTGTAGAGAAAAAAAGAATGACAGAAACCTCCCTCTCTGGATGCCTTTTAGCTAGAAGTCGAAGATGTCTAAAAAATGCTGCCCAGGCACAGCAGGCGTGTCAGAAGTGACCATTAAAAAGATCTCAGATAATGAAGTATTCTCTTCCCCTTGACAGAGAAGATGAACATGAATGAATGACCTGCCTGATATTACTTGGTCTGAAAGAGTTCAAACTGCCTGCTGAGCTATTAGTTATTAGTGGATTTTGTGCACAAAACCAGGATCAAAATGCATCAGCCCTGTTCATTACATAGTTCTACTGAGAGCATTTAAAATGTATTTGCCTCCAAATACATCAGATATTTGCATTCTAACATATTGTATGCAGCTTTTCTATAAGTTGTGAATAGCCTATTGATCATAGTTCTTTGATGATACATTAAAAGTTGTGATACAAATCCAGAGTTATTTCTTACAAAAAAAGTGGGGTATTCTGGCTACTCCACATACTGGAAAAAAAATAGGCAATTTTAATAAAATTCTATTCCCACTTCTCCTACAAACCTTTAGCGTTTTTGTTGTGCTGAAGAGGGAAAAAACCCACAGCATTTCAAAGAATGATATAAAAAAATATGGGAAAAGATTTGATGTCAAATGGAAAATCTTGTGGATTTATGTATAGAATTTCCCATTTGAAATTCCATTTAGTTGTCTTTTGTTCATTCTGGAAAGAACTACATAAAATGTGTTGCCTTTATTTGTCTTTCATGAAACAATTAAACACTTGCATTATAGAATGAAAAGGAAAAAAGTACAATTCATTTTCACTTCACAGAGAAAGTTGAAGTTTTAAATCTATGGATTGTCTCTTAAATAGGTCGCATGTTTAAAATATGGCTCTTGCATATTTTGGACAAAATTTATGTGTCAATATACTATTCCCCAAAACAGATAGAAGACCATTCTGCAGACAGAAACGGCTGGTGGTAGCAATGTCCAATAAATATCTAGGAGCTGAAAATAGTGGGAACATTTTTTATGCGCAGGACATTTTATGAGGCAAAGTTTTTGTAAGATGTACAGAATTACACACTAAAAATTACAAGGTATTTGCCCCTTACCATTAATGAAAGCTGTTCATATCAATCCCTGCATGTTACACTGAAAGTGGTTTGCTCCCCCCTGTCTAGCAGTTAAAACAAATTTGGTATTATAGACTTTCAACTGATTTAGAACTGAGAGATAAATGGATGTTTAACACACAGGCATTGCAAGTCACATTGGATGCCTGATCCTAAAACCCACTGAAGTCTGTGGGAAGCTTTCCATTGCTTTAAATGGGCTTCAGATCAGGCTCCCAGGGGGTCACTTGGCAAAGCCACAGTTAAAACATCTGACAGTGTTTGTATTACAAGCGTCCATTTCCATAGGGCTATAATCTCAGTCATAAATATTCACTCTGGATTCAGCTCTTGCCATATTCTGTAGACCAGATTTCAAAAGTGGGTTTGATAGTTCCTAAATTATTATCTGCACAGGTTGCATTCTTTTAATGGGAATACACATATGGCTCCATAGAGACTATTTATTCATGTATATATATGTGTGTGTGTATTTGAGTGCTTGCATACTGAATGCAGAATCATGTGCTGAACAACTCAGCACAATGAAGAGATGTTTGTCTCCACAGTACCCTTGGAGCCTCTTCCCATTTTTTTGTTACATGAACACTTTGACCACTCCTGTGTGACAGTGCTCCTCCACTCCAGCTCTCCTCTGATACTGAGACCTGGGAAGAAATTTTGCCCCCTAAAGGCACCTGTGTTCAAGTGTGCATCAGAGTGAGCTCCTCAGGCTCCCACAGTAGGCAAAGGAGATCAAGTAAATGCAGTGTATCACACCCAGAGTGAATCATCCAAGCCTGAGATACCAGATAGCAAACTGCTCCCTAGCCTCCACAGATGTATTGCCTAGATCTTCCCTGATTAAAATGGTGGATTGACTCTGGCTGGATGCCAGATGACGTCCAAAGCTATGTTATCCCTTCCCTCCTCAGCTGGGCAGGGGAGAGAAAATGTAATGAAGGACTCATAGATCAAAATAAGGACAGGGAGAGATCACACACCAGTTACCACTATGGGCAAAATAGACTCGACCCAGGAAATCTACTTTAACTTGTTACCAATAAAATAAAAGTAGGATAATGAGAAACAAACAAACCAAACCAAAACAACAGCAAAAAGAACACCTTCCCCCCACCCCTCTCTTTTTCCCAGGATCAACTTCATTCCCAGTTTTCTCTACCTTCTCCCTCAGCAATGCAAATGGAAGGGGAATAGGGGCTGTCATCAGTTCATGTTGTCTCTGCTGCTCCCTCCTCCAGGGCGGGACTGTTCACACTCCTCTCCTGCTCCACTGTGGGGTCTTCCATGGGCTACAGGTGGATCTCTGCTCCTCCTCTATGGATCTCCAGGGGCTGGAGGGTCCCATCCTGCCTCATCGCAGGCTGCACCATGGACTGTAGAGCAATCTCTGCTCTGGCGCCTGGAGCACCTCCTCTCACCCTTTCTGCCCTGACCTTGGTGTCCGCAGGTTTTTTTGCTCTCCCATGGTCTCTCTCCCAGCTGCAGCTGCTCTTTTCATTAAAATCTGTTGTCCAAGAGGCGCTACCACTGTCACTGATGGACTCAGCCTTGGCCAGTGGCAGATCCATCTTGGGGCTGGCTGGAATTATCTCCATGGGACACGGAGGCATCTTCTGGCAGAAGCCACGCCTGCAGCTCCTCACTTTCCTCCACCCCTTCCCTCTGCTCCAAAAACTTGGCTATCCAAAACCAATACACTATAATGGGATCTTAGAAAATTACTTCACAACTTTAATTTATGTGTTTTAATCTTGAATGGACTTCCAGCGGTGAAATTTTCCTTTGTTGCCAGAAAACTGGCGGGAAATATTCACACTCACTGTAAAGAGGAGCAAATAACTGAAAAACAGTGCAGTGAATAACCTTTTATCCTGTTCTCCAGTGCCCATATTTTTGTGAATTCCTACTGTCCCATCCTCTTCACTTTACAGGGATTGTTTTCAGGGAGCACTGAGGTGTTATTGTTGCTTCACATCTGACATGTATTTAATAAAGAAACTGATTTGGATGGCAGAGTCCAAAATTTTTAATCCTCCAGACTCAGAGCAAGAGAGAGTAATGATCTGCTGAATCTGAGGATGTGAGATGTTCATCTTTGATATCCTGTGTCAAGAATGGACATCCACTATGCAACAGTACCTTGGACTTGAGAGGACGCTTGAGTCTCACAGGGAGTAGAAGAACCATTCAATTTCTGCGGAGCAAGCTGTGCCATCTACTAACATCACCCCTCTGAGTTGCAAGTAGCTTCATACCCCTTTAGGAGTCTCCTCTAAACTGAACTGGGCATTCAGGAGCAGTGACTGCCTGCTGAATGGTGAATAGCTGCCCAAGAGTGTGCTGTCCCTCAGGGGTAGACCAGGGCCAGTATGCTCTTGGGAAGCATTGGGTCACCTCAGTTGCCCTCAGTGGCCCAGAGTCACTTGGCAGATTGACTGTGAAAAATGTGGTGAGGTATCCACACATAGCCTGGGTAACTGAGCATCTGGGAGCAAGAAACAGGCTGCCATAGTGAAGGTGTGGCAGATCCACGCCAGACACCAGCCTGCAGCTCTGGCACAGTGTCATCATCCTGTCCCTCTAGACACAGCTTGTCCTGTGTTCTCCTATATTGGATTGCCAGGATGAGCTGAAGGGGAAAAGCAGTAAATTAAGCCTGGCTGTGAGAGACCTACATAGCTCAGGAGATATGGTCATTGTTAAAAGAGAAGTGTCATTGGACCCAGCTGCAGCCTTAATTTATTCCCTCCATCAAGAATGGATGACTTGAGTTTCTTTGTCATATTTTGTTATGAGAACTAACCTTCTTCCAATATGCTTTGGCATCAGTTGTTTTATTGTTCCAGTGGCATATCAACTTGTTCTACTCTTTATCAAGTATCAGTACCTATATGAACACTTTCCAGATTCATCCTTCAAGATCCTTTTCCCTTTCATGTCTCACTAACTCTGTCCCTGGGATTAAACTACTGTCTTGTCTCCTCAGTCACTTCTGGGAACACACATTAGCACAAAATTGCATGACCTGTGCTTTTGTCACCTAGCTGGTTAAATGAAGTACTTGTTAGTTTAATTGCAAATCTTTGAGGGAACAGCCTTGAACTACACACCTTGGGGTGTGTAAATTCTCAAGTTTTTATGCCCTTCATAGCCTTTCAGTGATGGCTGTAACAACGACTTTGAATTGACTGACAGTAGTATGAGCTACACAGCAAAAATAAAAGTGTTGCGAAAGTATTTTATTGTTTTACTTTAAAACTGATTGCTGGGGAAAATGTAAATATTTGATGTAAACCCACTTTCATTCTAAGATACATATGGAAATTGAAATCTAAGAAGTTGAAAAGGCCAAATATCCCCTATGGAAAGTAGGCTCAAATTTGTGGAGGGCAGGGTTTGGTTTATTGTTTTGCTTTACTTTGGTTTTGGCCTTTCTATGAAGGAAAAAAATGTCTTCAATGATAATTCTCTACACAAAATTAGAGGCAGAAAGCACACTTACATGTTTTCAGAGACCTATGCTTTAACACAATAGATGATGTTGTATGCTGCGTGATTAAGCAAAAACAACCCTAAGCATCTCTAGTGCTTATATACTGCTATCTATTCTGCATCAGCCAATGATTTAATCAACTGTGACTAGGGCCAGGCAGTAAACATATGTTACTCCTCCCCCAAGAAGCAGTAGATCTACCCTTGTTTGTTGATTCAAGCGTAGTGTACACTAACATTATTAGCCAGTCACCCATGCTTTTAAGTACAGAGAAGATCTATTTGCTTGCAGAGAGAACTGCAAATACTTACAGAGTGGAGAAGAGACCTGAAGAAGAAAGGTGGCAATTACCCACCTGAGAATGGGAATTATTTTCTAGCCTATAACTATACTGTTAGATTTTTACAAGAACACTCTTGGCAAGAAAGCAGTGCCTTGTTTTGCTCCCAGAAGCACAGCCTGCTGAAAACTACACTGTGGAGCAATAAAGCCATTGATACACTGATGCTGTAACATCATTTTCTGGGAAGTCACTTGCTTGAGGGCATGTTTCTCAGCATGGCAGTACAAAGCTGTGGTTACTTTTGGTGATATGAGTATTACATATAAATGCACTCAGCATGCAACAAACTAACCACAAAGAAGATAGACAGGTTTGTTCTTCGGTATTTTTCTGTTTTTCTTTCTTACTGTTTCTCCAGTGCACAGAGGTGCTTGATGCTCCCTTTATTGCACAATTTATATTCCTTTCCCACCCGCTTCTAAATACAGTGTCACTTAATTAGTGGCTATACCATAAACAGAATACAAGTAAGATTTTCCAGGGCTTGTACAGCCAACTCACAGTGATTATAGGTTAGATCCTTGCAGTGTCCTGCATTAAAATCCAGCACTTCTGGCACTCAAGGCTGTGCTAAAAGTGGTGGGGTTCTCATGTCACACCAAATACTGGGACCACTCAGTCTGTCCTCTCTTCTGCAGTTTTTTTAGGAGCGGTGGCTTCACCCTCTTGTTCTTTGAAGGAAGACAGGGAGGCTTTTCTCACAATTTCCCTGAGAAACTGCTTCTGCATTTGTATCAGACTCACAAGCTCTGTTAAATTGCTGTTGCTGCAATATTTCAGAGATGTGTTACCATTTGCCTCTCCTTACCTCAGTGGTCCTGCCAAACTTAAAATATGCATTTGTCAGAGACTGGATGAGCAGTCTTAGTCTTGTACCTGTGGAATGTGAACCTCAATATTACCCTCAAAGGTACTCAGTCCTGCACCACAGTTTCTTGTGGTTGCTCAGAGGAAAGGGGAGGCTGCAGCTGCATTACTCAAGTGTCATCTTAACAAGTGGTCTTTATAAATGTCATATGCCTAGAGATTTTCCTTGGTTGCTATTTTTGTTTAGCCTGTAAAGTGAGGTTTTTCAGCCTTGCTTCAATTCCTGTGGAGGTAATTGAGCAAATCCTCCCAAAAACCATCTCCAAAGGTGCTAAGAACAGGACGATGATTGAGAGTAGGACAGCAAGGATTTACAAAGGGGAAATCATGCTTGACCAATCTAAGAGCCTTTTGTAATGAAATTATTATCTTAGTGAGTGAAGGGAGAGCCATGGATATTGTTCATCTTGAATTCAGGAATGATTTCAGTATTGGACACTGCTTAGCATCCTTCTAGACAGATTGATGAAGTACAGACTTAATGCATGCGCAGTGAAGGAGATTGAAAATAACTGCTGACCTCACAATGTTGTGACCAATAGTACAAAGTCCAGCTTGAAACCAGTCACAGGTGGTATACCCTACGGGTAAATACTGTGAAGACTACATCGTAGCATCTTTATTAGTCATCTGAGTGATGGGGCAAAACATTTTTTCAGCAGGTGATGCAAATTTGCAGGGTGGAGTGGCTGATATGCCAGATGACTGTCCTACCATTCTGAGGAACCTTGAAGGGCTGCAGAAATGGGACAGCAGGAATCTCGTGAAGTTCATCCCTGGGAAACATCAAACCCTGTACCTGGGGAGGAACCATCTCATGCACCAGTGCATACTGTGGGGCACCTGACTGTAAACCAGCTTTGTGAGAAAAGGCATGAGGGTCCTGGTGGTGGAGACCAAGCCAGCAATGCATTCTCACAGAAAAGAAGGCCAACTCCAGCTGCATCTATATGAGGAGGAATGTTTGCAGCAGTTCAAGAGAGGTGATCCTTTCATTTTGCTCAGTCCCAGTGGGACACATGTAGAGTGTTGAGTCCATTCCTGGGGTCCTCAGGAGAAGTGGGATACAGAGATACTGAAACAGGTCCAGTGAAGGGGCACAAAGGTGATTAAAGCATGGACCATCTTATATCAGGTTGTTACTATTCTTTGGCCTGGAGAAGTTTTCTCTACCAAAACTGTTGTCTAATATAGACAATATTTATCTCTTTCGTGGTTGTGTTAAAGTGGTTAAAGTCCTGCCTCACACATCTCCAGAAAACTCCTTCTAAATAAAAAAAAAAAACCAACAAAAAAAAAAAAAAAAACCAAAAAAAAAAAAAAAAACCAAAAAAAAAAAAAAAAACCAAAAAAAAAAAAAAAAACCAAAAAAAAAAAAAAAAACCAAAAAAAAAAAAAAAAACCAAAAAAAAAAAAAAAAACCAAAAAAAAAAAAAAAAACCAAAAAAAAAAAAAAAAACCAAAAAAAAAAAAAAAAACCAAAAAAAAAAAAAAAAACCAAAAAAAAAAAAAAAAACCAAAAAAAAAAAAAAAAACCAAAAAAAAAAAAAAAAACCAAAAAAAAAAAAAAAAACCAAAAAAAAAAAAAAAAACCAAAAAAAAAAAAAAAAACCAAAAAAAAAAAAAAAAACCAAAAAAAAAAAAAAAAACACCCAAAACCAAAAACCAACCAAACAAAATACCCCCAAAACCCAAGACAAAACAAACCCCTGAACACACAAAGTCTCTATAAATTATATTAATTTTGGAAAAGACACTGTTTTTGAAAATGTACTCTTCATACTCCAAATTGTACATAAATGTACATGTATGTACAATCTACAGTACCAAGTCCACAGACCACTAGAGTGAAGAGATAAATTGTTCTCACATGTATTTCATTGAAATCATTTCCAAACAGCTGTCCTGTGACAGCTGTAGAACTTGTCCAAGCATGCTAAAATGGCTGTGAGTAGTTGAAGAAAATATGAGTTTAAATTGTGGAGCTTATAAAGCCTTTGTACTTGCAGGGTTACACCCAAGTATCTCACTTGCACTCTTAGGCATCTCTTTTGGCTATAACTCTTTATTCCCTCTCATTCTGAAAAAGTGAAAGGCACATTAAGAAATCCCCAGTTTGCCAGGGGATGATGGCAGGTTTGTATGGAAGAGGAGTCCTGCAGGCTGCAAAAGTCAGCAACATCCCAAGGATGGGAGCCAGCAGCTGGGCTGCAGTCTGTCTGAGCAGGAGCTGCTAACCAATCATACCAAGTGTTTAGAATCCTTGGATCACTGTCACTGTAAATATAACTCTCCTGACCTTTCTTCTGACCCTACTATTTTCCATATTTATTTTGTGTCAATGTGGAGACCCTTCCAGTAGTTCTTCTGGGAAGTTCAAATCACAGCGTCAGTACAAGAACTTCAAAAGAGCAGTGCTCAAGAAGTTTCATCCAGAAGAAATGTTGGTGGCAACTTTCTTGACAGAATCTTGTGGTTGCTCAACAAAACCTTGCTTCTGAGTTCACAAATTACTTTCATTCAGTGTCGTTCCTCCAAACATAATAGCAAATGGCTCTGTTCTGAAAAGTTGAATATGTGGTCAGCTAAAATTTGCCCTCACAATGCCTAGTGAAAATGAAGATAGATAACTCTCCAGCTCCTTGGAGTAATTGGGCACTTATACTGAAGTTAAATATATTACCAAAAATTTAGTCCAGGCTAATATCAATATCAAGTAAGAATAAAAAGTATGATTTGAATGACATTCAGAATGCTCCATCTCAATCAGGGAAGAAAGGAGGAAATCTGTACTAAACAGTTTCCCACTTAAGTTGAAAGATTAATTGTACTGTTAAGCAAAACTTGACACAAAAATATGTCAAAATTACTAAATCCTTTCTATTGATAAACATAAATAACTGTAGATACTGGATTTTTAGTGAGTGATTAGCAATTAGATGATGTTTCTAATGTATTTTCTTCAAAGTCAGTAGTTTTATTTCCTTGATTTTCAATTGTATCTATGCATTTTTCAGTCCAATATGGTATATAGTATTAAACAAGAAAAAGTGTAGATGACAGTCACAGATGGTTATTAATATTGATGTTCACCTAATTAAACATCATAACCCTGAGATGTTAATTTATAACATCTTCAGTAAAAATATAACAGATTTGAATGTATTATCAACATGATAGAAATAGTCTGCAATAATTCTGCATCACTTAGTCATTTGAGGAAACTCAGTTTCCTAAAAATACAGTTTTACACCTATCAATTAATTTTATGCCTTTAAATTATGCCTTTAAAGCAGCTTCTTTCTGTGCTGCTGTGGCATTTCACTGTAGAAATCTGATACTTTTTGGTTGATGGTTAGTAGGGAATGTTGGGACTTAAAAATTACAAATAATGTCAGATCCCAGAAATGATTTAGCACTTTGTCATTAGCAAGTTTCATATCTGATATTAGATAACCCATGTTTGTAAGAGTACTTTCCTCATTTTATTTCCTTTTCTGTAATATCAGGTATCAGCTCCTCTGTAAGTAGTCATTTATCATGCCTATATACATAACCTAAAACTAGACATCTGAAAGGCAATGCAGTGCAGCTATATAAAATGCTTTTTCATTGGGAATAGTAGATTGAGAATGTTGCGTGTCATGATGCAACAATTTTTATTTTTAATCAGAGGGTTGTGAGTGGCAGCTCAGATTCAAGCTAAACATATTTCATTCAGCCTCCATTCCCTGGTATAACACAACAAAGTCAATTGCAATGATCCTACCCATCTCTCTCCTCCTCTTCCTATGAATCAATTGTGTTTGTTCACTATCACCTTCTGCATCATATTTCATTTCTATTTTGGGACATCAAATGTGATACTGAATAGCTGCTACCAATTTGTGCTAAATTGTTTCTTGCTGCAGATTCTTATTCCTTTGCTGTGTAGTTCATATAAGTTCTAATCTAAGGGTCTAATAACACATCAGAGTTTTTCAAATGCACAAGATCAGATACGTAGTTTTCTTCAGGAGTCTGGTTGAGGTCTGATCCTCTTAAATACCATCTAAATGCAGATTGCCGTTCAGTTCACCTTCTGCCCAGGATTTGGATAGAGATTTATATTTACTATGCATTTTCCTAAATGGCTCAAAAGTTTAGAAATGTCCCCATTGACAAGTCACCCTCATGATCTGCTGTGATCATTTTTAGGTAGGCAGGCACTTGAACTCTTCCTTTATTCCCTGAGAAAGCAGAAAAATTAGACTTGAGCAGAAATATAATTGGCTTTACCTGCAAGTGATGGAAGATTGCAGTTATGCAGATTTGACAGCAAGGACTTCTGCCCCTTCTCTCAAACGATACTGCTTAGATGACTTTTTTTCAGACGAATGGTAATGTAACCCATTTTAATGTAGCAGGCTCTTGAATTCTGGACCTGACTTATTCTAGCAAAAAAAACAACTAAAATACAGTCAGACTTCTTTTCTTCTTTTATCTGATTTAGGAACACATGAAAGATAGCAAGACAGGAGAATAACAAGGATTTTAGGCAACATACGAATTGGTTGAATATTTAGTCTAGAGAAGACATATTTAAGGAATTTTAGAACCAAAATTTTGTGTGTGAGAGAAATAATTGTCAAGATAATACCTATATTACTACCTTCATTTTTTTTCTCTGTGAGTATAACTGACTTTATTTTTTGTAGGAAAGAATTGATAAAGCAAAACCATAAAATAACTTAATACTTCTCTGTAATGATGAAATATGTAAATTTGTCCGTTTTCAATGATTTTTTTGTTTCAAAAATGACTGAAAGAGTAAGTTTTTGTTATAAAAGATAGCCTTCTAAACTAGTATTTTCCCCACACATGCTATTCTGAGACTGAATATCTTGTCTCAGTAATGTCACTGTCAATCTGAAAATTCAATACAGAACCAGTTCAACTCATGAACCTATGAGTCAGATCCACGTGCTAACTAAAATAAAATGAAATTGAGTAATGTGTTTAGACACTCTGATGCTAAGCATTGCAATGGCCAGATTGAAAATACCTGGCTTTGGATTGGAACTATTTGAGTATCTTTGCATTATTACTCTTAGTTACATCCAGGCACCTTGAAGGAAGTTCCAAGAAAACTCACACATGTTTAGGAAAGAGAAAACTGGATGTGAGGTAATGGTTAAAGTTTTTTACTAAGAAGCACCAGGCATATGTCCTAAATATAGACTTTCATAATAGTTTAGAGTTACCACACCTACACTGGTGTTTGTAACTTTGAACCATCCTCTGAAACAAGGACTTCAGCACCTTTTAAAACTCCTTTCACAAATGTAGAATGAACCCATCTTACCCTCTGAACCCACCAGCAGAAGGATATATTACTTTCCACATGAGTACTAAGTATCAGAGTCATTGAATAATATTTTTAATTATATGACCAAAAAGATTCCTGTGTCCGGGGGCTGGAAACCAGCCTCCCCATCCTGCAAATGTATCTTGATCATCAAGAGAAAAGCAACACCAGTATCCCTTTAAAGTGGGACAACCAGTGCTTCTCCTCCTCCTTCACTTCAAAGCACACCCAGAGCTGCCCAGCTGTGCACCAACAGTGCCACAGAGCAGAGATTAACTCCCATTCCGTTAGGTAGGGCAGTTTTGAGAGAGACTGACAAGGTGCCCAGTCTGAACCTCCTCAGCAGGCGACAGAATTAAATAAAGTGTCGCAGCCACTTTGTTGTCGTATGAAGAGCTTCCTCAGACTTATTTTCCTCTTTTGAAGAAGAAGCTCCCACTTTATTTAGTAAAGTTCACAGAATTGCACTACTCTGGTGATAATCTCTATAATAAATCTAGGTCCTGGGCTGATTGGCAAATTTTACTTGATTTAATTTAGTGCTGATTTTTTTTGACCTGGTAAGATAAAGATGCACCAGGGAAATTAAATATTGGGAAAAAGTGCATAGGGAACATGAATTCTCTTCGGGCATTTTGGACTTTGAACACTCATATTTAGGATTAGTGTTTAGGACATAGAGAGCTAGTCCCAGTTTAGGTCAATAATAATATTTTGGACATAGCACGTTGAGCCTTGTCTACACACACTATCTTGAACTGAATGGAAGCCCAACTCTGCTTAAGGTTTCTGAGAGGATTGCTGTCAAGTCATGGAGAACAGACAGAAAAAATATTTTTTACTCCTCTAAGAACTTCTTTGCTTTATGAACAACAAAACATTTTCAGTAGATGAGTGCTGAAAATGAAAGTGACAAGAAATAGATAGTTCAGAAAATGAATCTAGAGAAATGACCGGCTTAACAATAAAAAAATGGGCTTGAGAGACTGGAGCCCAATCTCTCTGTCAAAGTGGCAAGCAGCTCCCTGTACAAAGAATGGGGATTACAGCATATTCTTTTATCTGTCACCATATGGAGGAGGAGGCTTTCACAAAGACATTTTTAGTAAACCCACCAGGACAGAATTACAATTACCCATTGTGGGCAGATAAAATGAGAAAACCGTCACTGATGCAGTGTTTTTGCTGTGACAGCACTTGGGATCTAGACGGCAATTGCAAATGCAGAGCCTTAAGTGAGTGAGCTCAATTACAACTTTATGCATTTTCTTGATTACATCAGCCATTAAAATATGCAGAATAGTATTTTATGAAAGCTGATTTTCAGGTGAAGACAAAGAAGGGACAGCAAAAAAGAGTTTCATTTTCAGGAGGAAGCTTGAAATCATTGTCTCAGAGTAAAAAGCCAGAATATCACATATAAATTTTAAGTTTGTTTTATGCATTTTTATAAATAGACTTCAAATAAAGCAGAGCACTTACATCAAAGCAGATAACCATTCTATTCATTGCTAGAAGATTTTTTTCATTTCTTTAAAAGTGGAAAATCTAGATTTAAAAATAGTATGACAGGCTGGGCTGCTGCTGTTAATGGGGAGAGAAGGAGCATTGTGACGAAGAGATGTTGCATCAGGTACTAACAAAGAAGCCAAAGACTTTTAAGAAAGCGCTGTGTCAGTAGTATGCTCTTCAGTAGGGATAAAAGGTGCTGGTGTTGGCTTAAATAGCTTATTTTCTTCAGGCAAATATTTGGAGCAAATTTCATTGTGCAGGTCACTACTCGGTGTGCTAGAGCTGAAACTCACTCATAAAAGTTTTCCTATCTTTACCAGGCAGTAATTGTTGTCAGTCTGTATTATATTTTGAATTAACTTGACTGTGGAGATTTTGACCTGAAATAATGCTATTGATGCCATCATACCTAGCCTTGCCATGAGAAATTTTTTTGATGTGTGGTGACCTACGTAGCTGTAAGGCAGGTAAGTTGGGAGCAAATGAAGTAAGCCATGAAGTAAGCCATGAAGAAGATATCCTATCCAGTTCCCTCCTTTCTGAATAATGTTAATTTCTTTTATATTTAAACACACATGTCATAGGAGCAATAGAAGGCATATTCTGAGTCTCTTGAAAGTAATATTCTTCCTTCAAAACATAGATCAATGTACCTGCGCAATAATCTCTAAAGTGAGAGTTTAGCCTCTAATACAACATATAAATAGCCTTCCACCTTCACTGTGGAGGCTATAAAAGGGTGAGTCTTATCCCCACACATTTAAAAAAAATAAAATATGACACCTTCAGTCTTTTCTCCCTGAGTTTTAATGACTGTCCAAAGCTGAACTGCAATTTGGACAGCCAAACAACAAACAGACTTTTGGCATGTCAAGTTTGCATCTTGCAAAATACTCAGTGAAAAGTCTCTGCATGAGAAGTGATAGCAGTTGGCCTCTATTAGCATGGAAGAAGCTGTACTCCCAACAACAGTGTTATCCCTTTTGGCATCAGTGTTTTGTGTTCTTGTTACACATATTTTACAAAGCTAAATCAAAATGTAGCTCAATCTCTAAAAAACCTGTCTCAGAGGTATTTTAAATCCTAAATTGAGTAAAGAGGGATCAACGAGTCACTCAGAGAAATTAAATCCTAAAAGGAGAACAGGGGTTCAAACATAAACAGCCTATGTAATAGAGTCACCAGCTCTGACAGCCTTACACAGAACTGTGCAAGGCTGTCAGAGATGTGTAAGAGAGGCAGATTTTCTGCTAGTAACAAAGAAATTTAGCTAGGAAATTGTGGTCTCTGCAATAGCCTGCAATCTAGACTGCAGGGCTAGATTCTTGAGACTGAAAGTTTCTTTCTTAACATATATTCAGCTCCCAACACAAATGAATTTCAGTCCAGATTCAGGCCTTTGCCCTTTTCCAAAACATAGATAGTAATATTGCTCCCATTGGGGCAATATTTAGCTCTTGTCTGGTTTCTTGTGCTGGGAACTTGTTCTATTCAAAACCTGCTACATATTAGAAAGGACTGCAACACTGTCTGTCATGATTAATCTTTTATGACTACTGCAGTTGCAAAATATCTCTGGCCTATGTTGTGCCTAGTTTTTAGTAAAACAATGAGCATAATACATTAGGTAATATTTCAAAGTGTTTTGCAAAGTCCCAGGTCACTTACCACAATCTGTGACCCACTCCACTTGTAATTCTTCCAGATGTTTCCAGGTCAATTTTGTGCCATCTTGGGTAGTGGCTATATAACACAGGTCAAGTGGTTAATATTCTAATGAATTTGTTGCAGATTAGTCAGTCCTATAATAAACCTCTGCAGAGGCCCCCTTGTCAGTAGAAAAAAAAATATTCAAACTAAGAAAGTAGATTTCAAAATATCCTTTTTTTATTGGATTTGCAATAATGCTTTCACCCCAAGGTGAGAAGAAATTCCTTTTGAGATAGGTCAGTACCAAATAGACAATTATATGAAGACAAAATAATCTTCATCAATCTACAGAAAATTTTAAAAAGTAATTTTTAAGAATAGCAGAGGCAGCTAGGGAGCTACCAGTGTGTACACCAGTGCAGTACAGTGTGTTCCATGTTACCTGTATAGGCGTGCAATACCTGAAATAAAAGTGAAGAAATTAATCTCCAAAATTTGTCTTGTGGAATATATTGCTTAAGGATAGAAGTAATCCTTGAAAACTTTCAGAAAAGGAAAGCAGTTCCTCAAGTATCTGCAGATCATTACCAACAGAAAAACAAAAGCTAAGGTCAGGAAAAGCCTAAGAAGAAGCACTGTAGGTGGTTGTTCAGCTAGAGATTGGTACCTTTGTGTTCTGAAGAAAAAAATAAACCTTATTTTTTTAAAGTAGTTTATCCTATGAATTATGAAGTAGCTGGTTTACAACTGCAAAGACACCCTATAGGGTGGCATCTGAAGTCTGCCATATCCAGTGCAGATCCCAGCACTGATCCCTTAACCATGCAGAGACAAGTGGCAAAAAACTAGTAGTATAAACATTAAGTAGGGAAATCAGGGTCACATCTCATTAGGAAAATGCAAGCCAACTCTCTAAATATAAATACTCAGAATATAAACCAGAGTGAAGCAATGTATGTATAACTATTCAACTTGTCAGAGGATCTGCTAACCCAGAGTATGCTCCTAATATAACTATAAGAAACTGATTGTCAGTCTGAGTCAGGAATGTCAGAATAACTGCTCCATTAAATCTAATGGCTCCCTGAAGCAGGAAATAAGGTGGGTTAACTAATATTAAATTTTGTTCATCCTATCAAAAATGTGGTGACGTCTCCCTGCCCATAAAAAAAATAATTAGAAATGTGATTATGAAGAATACCTGTGCTGCACAGTGCAGAAGTCCAGAGAGAAACACCAGGGAATTCAAATGTGGATCTCAGAAAAATTCCTTTCTCCAAAAGATTTCTTGGCACAGCAACTTACCAGGTGTGCTGTAAATAGTCTAGTAAATTTGTTCCCATTACAGCTGAGAAAGTGCATTTTTCCCTATTACAAGAAAGTCAGAAAATCCCTTCTAAATGAGAGAAAAGCTAAGGGTGTGGTTTCTTTCTCTGTGGCTTTATTTTTAGTGCTTACTCATATTCTGAATGAGAGATACTTCTTTCAATCAAAGTTTGGAAAATAATTAGAGAAAAGGTGTACTACAATTCCTCTTCAGCATGAAAGTACAAAATAGTGTACGCACAAGTTGACGTGGTACAGTGTGTGGTGGATAGCTTTTATGACACCATCAAGTCCTGTCTTATTCCAGTTCTGTGCTAGTGTAGTAGCACTAAAACCAGTGGACTTAAACCCAACAAAATAAACAGGAAGAAGGGATTAGAGGCCCCACAGTGCATGTGGAACATTACAGAGTTTTTAATGTCTGCTTGTAAAGAGCTGTTGATGCCTGGCCTTAGGCAATCAGATGTTAAATAAATGCCCAAAGCAATTTGATATAATGGATTCTGTTCTGTGCTAAACAATAAAACTGTGCCCTCTTCTTTTTTCCCTGAGAGGAGTTTATTTCAGCTATCCGAGCCATTTTTTATCATTCTTGCCCACAACACACTTTCTTCTCTTCAGCACCAGAGATTCTTCTCTCTGGTGTCCTTTATTCCCACCTGGAAACACAGATGGCAGAACTGCCTCCAATGTTGCCAATGTGGAACAGATCAGGCATGGCAGCATCACCGTCAGTCATTCGACAAAGGTTCCCCTCTGATCTCTAGTATGGATTTGTTTTTTCTTTTTTTTTTTTTTTTTAAACTATATTATTTCCTTCCTTTTGACATCTTCCTTGCACTGAAGGACTTACTCTTTCATCATATGTATGGATGGTATTTAGTGAAGCAGGGTGTGCTGTGCTAGAGCAGGGACAGAAATAATTCTAAAGGACAGGTGACCTGAAACAATAAAAAGTGGGCAGATGCAGGCAAATTGCCTCAGTAAGCACTGTGATTGTGTATGATCCTTTCCACCTGCTAATGAATATGCATGTGGAAAACAAGAAACTCTTTTTTTTAAACTGTGTTGAGTTTGCATTGGTAGTGAATAAATCAGGATGATAAAATGTGAAGTCATCCATATTTAAGATTCAACAGAAAATGACAGTTATAATCTGCCCAGGAATAAAAATAGGTTCAGAACCAGAAAGTTTTTGAATGTCAGAAAAATAAGATCTGAAACACTCAGCAAGCATTCAGGTCTGGGAGAGGGGAAAGGGTAGTTTTCAGGTGAATTTACAGGTGGGATGCTGTTGTCTGAGGTTATAATATTCAGAATGCCAATGATCTTGGTGTTTCTTTTCAATTGTACTGATTACTCTGTCAGGGTGAAAATAACTGTATGTAATTAGCACCAAAAAGAAATTAATCTGAGAAGACAAAAGCCATCATCAAAGGGTAGCGTGGTAAGGAAAAAGACAGGCTGATGATAAAACCATAATGGAAACTGGCAGAAGAGAACCTCCACAGCTGTAAATTTTGGCATAATCTTGGGCATTTTTAGAAGAACAAAGTCAGGTTTTGCTAGGTTAAGAAATTTGCTTCCCTTAAATATCCTAGAATAAGGATCATAAATAGAGGAGATAAACAATTTAATAAATTACTTGCATATATTGTCAGCTACTACATAATCCTGGATTTGATTAAAATACTTTGGCACTTAAATGTTGACCCTTTCCTAATGGCAGATCTGATTTTGCCAGTCATTACATCAGGTAGTGCACAAACTCTGGCAGTACTTAGTTATGATGTAAACCCAGTTGGATCTTCAAACTCAATATTTTCTTGATCATTGTACTGGTGGAGTTGTATTCAGTGCAGTTTCCAGGCCAGCAAAACCAGGCACAGCCTTTTCCAAAACACAAAATTCTTGGTTGCTATGTGATATTTACTCTCCTCCCAGGTATACACCAGAATAATTTAATGTATAGATTTATTTTTTAACATGGCTGGCTTGAAACAACAGCTGAAATTCAGATGTATCTGTGTTATGCATGATTGTGATTTCAGTAGCCTTTTCTTTTATTTAAATATTAAACAGTAATTACATTTAAATATTGTTTTACTTTGCAATATGAATATCCCTAAATCTAATGGCTAAGATACCTGCATAAAACAGGGATGCAGCAGTTTCAGGTCCTTCCTCAAATTGAGGAATACAGGAAATTTACCATGAATTTTGCTAATTGGTTATTTAAGCATAAAACTGATCTCTATAAGATAAAGTTTCTTGTTTGTGACAAGTGATTTTTTCATGAGTTTTTCACATCCTTACACTCTGGTGCCAGACAATCACCTTTAGTACTAAAGATTTAATGATTTTTTTTTTCTTGCCAACTGTTTCACAAGGATAAAATTCAATCTTCCGACAGAGAAGCATTTGGGGGCAAAATTTTCTACCCTTCACGTCAGGGCTGTGTCTTGCCATAGCCAGAATCTGAGTTGCAATATTTAATGTCACAGTGGTTTTACAGTGTAACTTCAGGATGACAAAGAGTGCACAGCAGCTGTCATTGTTAAAATCAGTGATTCACTGTGAAGATTAAAAATTACTTTTCCTTTGAGTTAGGATCTTCTTTCACCCACACAGCCCAGTGTGAAATTGCAGAAAGGTGCTTTGCCCTAAATCTGTCCAACCAAAGACTACAACCAAAAGTGATATTGTACAAAGTGATTCTTCAGTAGGGATAATGAACCTAACTAACCCAACAGCATTGCCTTTGGGAAAAAGTAGCTTGCCTTGATGTGATCTGTCCAAATCATCTGTAAGACCTCTACCCAGCAGTGAATTATTTCCTGTGGATTGCTTTGTAATATGTTTTAACCACTGAGTTGATTTGCAGTTGGACAGAATTTAGGATTTAGTCTTAAAATGGGAAAGCCCTTGAGGACAGTGAAGGATACCTGCTTTCCCGTCCTTGTTCCTCCACCACCCACATCTCAAAGGTCTTTTTTTGAGCCCGAGCCACAGAAGCTTGGGCTGGCCATGTGTTTGCTTGTAGCCCTCTAAAGCTCTGCAATGATCCAGGTTCAGCTGACCTACATCACACCCACAGCTTCACCCCTGCTCAAGTTAAAGCTTTCCTGGGCTCAAGACATGTCATTGTTGACCCTGCAGGGAGTAGAAGCACCCTGCAATGCAAATAAGTTTTGTCTTAGGACAAAACTGATGGCAAAACAAAAATGGCTGTGTGCTAGGAATATGTGCCAGGAGCCTTAGCTCCCTGTTGTTCCCAAACAAATGGCCTGGCTGCCATATAGGAGTGAGGTTCATTTGTGCCTCGTGGAAGTGTTGTTGGGCCTCACAAGGCTCCACGCAGTGCCATGCTTGTGAGGAGAGCTGTGGGAAGAGCACAGGCTCATGCTGAGACTAAGGCTGCCTGCTGCTCATGCTGGGGGATGGCAGATGCTTGCTCACCACTCTGAGAGGGTGCCCTGAACTCTGGGAAAGAGAGATTCCAATTCTGGAAATTCTTCTAATACACAAATCAAGTATTCAAAATGCAGCATCACTCTCTTCATCTAACATCTTTCTTCAGACTGGATAAGCAATTTTCTATTCATCCTGTAAGCTCCCAGTGGAAGACAGGTTCCTGATGTAAATGCCCTTGATTTCTGCAAAGACACACTTCTCCCAAAATACTTAAACAACAGAAAGAGGTCCCCCAAAGCAGGAATTTCTACTTCAGGCCTACAGAGAAGCCTACTTCATGCAGACAAAATGGGTAGTCAGTGTGGGAGGTTAACAAGATCTGTCACTGGCTATCCAGGGATGCAAGCTTTGTAAAAACAGGTTTTACACTAGGCATCCAAATAGTACAGGCTTAATCTTAATTTAAGTTTTTACCTGTAAAAAATAGTAAACATAATGTGACTGTACAGTAGGTCTATTTTAAACATCCACTTCTGTGTAGGTTTGCTTCTATTGAGTCATAGATAATTAAAATAATTCTGTTGTTCACCTCTAAATAACAGGATTTATTTATATATTATTTAAGCAAAACCAGCTTTCAAAAAAACACTCATAGACTTTTGAAAAATTAGACACATGGAAATACATCTCTGCATATTCATTTAATGATCTAAATGGTTTCTCAGGGAAAGTCTAATGGTTTGGTGGAACATTGGTTAATTTTTATTGTCTGGAGAGAAGGAAACTTTCAGCATCAATATTTAAAATTAAACTGTTGACCTGAACACCTGTTCCATTTTTTTCTTTTTTTTTTCATTACTTTTATTTCACGAGTACTGATTTTCTGTGCATGGCAGCACTTGGAACAGGTGCAGTGAAACAGAAGTTAGAAGAATCTGTTTGCTCTGATTGCTGGCCAGAGGGCAACACAAGGCTACATAGCAGTGCTGAGGGCAAATGAGCAGCTCTTTCATACTGATCAGTCTGCAAACCACACAACTTTTCCTTTCTGCTTATTTCTTTGTTTGTTGTTTTTTTTTTTTAAGAACTGAACATATGAACATGTTTTCAAACTTTCTGGTTTTAACAGTGAGTCACTGAGAGGTCAGGTTTATTTTTAGAAGATGTACATTTTATGTTAAGAGTAGAACAGTGTATGTACAGGTGAAATAAATGATGTCATAAAAATCTACATAGCTCACATTCAGGCATAAAGAATGAAACTATTACATACTCTATTAAAAAGCTTCATGGAAGTTTGCAGGCATGATTTCTTTAATTTAAACTTGTATAATCACTCATTCTTTATAAAAGTACAGATTTTGCATTCTGCATCAACATCCCAAAATGCATTGCAAACATTTTGTGAAAAAAATTTGTAACACCACTGTAAGGTAGGAAAATAGAAAAAACATCATATGGTTGATGGAAACCAAAACAAAAGGGACACTTTTGTTAGCTCTCATGAATTTTTCATGTCTCAAATTATGTGGCATTTTTCTTTAAAAAACCTTATATTCCCATGGTCCTTTGTTTGGTGATGAACCTGTCTCAGGGGTTTCTGCTCCTTATCCTGCCAATACACAAACTAATGTCCTCAGCTACACTTGTGCAATTGTTAACGAAGATGCACTGTAAAAGTGGGATGGTGAAATTATCTGGATTTGAAAGGAGTCCTGATACCCTTTCTCTCCTTAAATTGTTATCTTAACAAGGTTTATATTCCTAATCCGTTTCCCAGCACAGGTGTCCTGTAGTGGTGCTAATGCAAATGTAGGAGAAGAGAACCACAGAGAAGAGACAGGAAGAGCCATCTTCCTGTTACAGAAGAACCCTCTAACAAGCCATATGGGACTCATACCTTTGCCTTAAACTAGCTTGCTTTACTAAAAGGCACAAGTATGCACCTAAAACTTGTGCCAGACCTGGACTTTGGAGGGAATGGAGGTTTATGTGACTGTCTATGTTTTATGCATGTAAATACCATGAATTCTAGTGAACAGGGAAACTTAACTGAGCTGGAATCTTACATTTCTCTCACAGCTAGGAAAAAAAATGGTCTCCCAGTATAAATACATGGCACAGGACAGCCTCAAGAATCACACCATGGGCTCGACGGTTTTGTCCAAACACTTCTTGGGCTCTGTCAGGCTTGGTGCTGTGACCCCTTCCCTGGGGAGCCTGTTGAGTGCCCAACCACCCTCGGTGAAGAACCTTCCCCTAATACCTAATCCAAACCTCTCCTGACTCTGCTGCATCCCATTCCCTCGGGTCCTGTCCCTAGTCACCACAGAGCAGAGATCAGTGTCAGCCCCTCCTCTTCCCTGCACAAGGAAGTTGTTGCTGGGATGATGCCTCCCCTCAGCCTCCTCCAGGCTGAACAACCCAGATGGCCACAGCCACTCCTCATACAGGTTCCCTTCTAGATCATTCAACAGCTTCATAGCCTTTCTTTGGACGTTCTCTAATAGCTTTTTAACTTTTTCATACTGTGGCACCCAAACCTGCCCCCAGCACTGGAGGTGAGGCTGCCCAGTGCAGAGCAGAGCGGCACAAAGACAATCCTCACCCTTGCCCAGCTGGTGATGCTGTCCCTGATGTCCCCCTGGACAGGGTTGGCCCTCCTGGCTGCCAGGGCACTGCTGACCCATCACTGTCACAGTACACAAGGATCTCTGCTACGCCTGATTGTGTAGAATGGCTTCTACTTGGGCCCTAGAAAGGGTTTTCACCATGGAGTAAACAGACACAAGTAAATAAGTTGGAATGATCATCTCTTTCCTAAGAGGACAGATAAAGGGTGAAGCTGTTGCTCTACTGAAACTGAGCACAGGCATGTTATTATGTTCAAAGGACCCACAATTTCAACAAAGAAATCAAAAGGCCTCTTACGTCTTCCAGAACCAATGTGAGAGAAAATGTGAATAATTTCAAAGAACTAGTCACAGAGGTCTCATCATGATGCTTAAAAATACATAATCTGAAAACTAAATTGTGACCTAAACATTAGACAATAATAAAGAAATTATAGAAAATATTAGATCAGAATACACATCAAAGACACTAATTTGCTTACTTATAAATATTATTCAGATATAAAAAAGAATATAAATTTTGTGAAAACTTTGAATATTTCTTTGAAGAAGGTTACATGTAAGTTCTTTTAAAAAATCGCAAAATGGAGCAGCATTGAAAATATCCATTTTTAGATAGGAAAGATGAGGTTTCTGTCTCAGTCTTTTACTGGATACTTCATCCCAATCCTCAGAAACATGTCTATGGGAAAAGCTGTTAAAATCAACAGCATAGAACAGTCTTTGCTTTTTAGAAAAAAAGCTTGTCCTGACATAAAATGATCAGTTCAAAGTGTTCTCAGCAGCTCTCATCACTGTTGCTAGCAGCAGTGAATGATTTGCACAGAAGAGAACTCCTCACTTGTGCTTCAGGATCTCATAATCTTAAAAACAAGCAAACAATACCCTGAGAAAATGAGACAGATAAAAGAACAAAGAGAAAAGAGAAATTAAAATATTAGTGGAACGAGGTATTATGTGCTAACAAAGGAAAGGTGGGAGAAACTGCAGGAAGTTAGCTGATCAGCAGTAGGTTAACATGCTATTAGCAACCCCTGACAAATTTTTTTTTAGATTAAGAATATTATTATCGCCATTCTTTCTCAGAAAGTCTTCATTTTTCCTCTCCAACTATCTGCAGTGTATTTTCAGTGTTTTTCCTTACCTTTAAATAAACTGGCAGACAACCAATACACAAAGTAGACCTGAAAAACCAAATTGATTATTTTTTGCAGGTCCAAAGGATAAAGTAGAATATTTTGGTAGAACCAGATCAGAAATAACTGTATTTATAGATTAGCTCAGGAAGAGCTCAGCCTCTATAAACTCAGATGGCTGTGTGCAAAGAATGCCTAAATCCACCCTTTTCCCTGAACTACAGGCAAAGGATGTGGGCAAACCACTGTGTGAAAGGGTGGGCAAGAAGGGAGAAGATGATGAGTAAGGCTCCTTCACCTTAGGACACTGGTTTCCATTAAGTACATGCTGGTAGTTAGACACCCTGTGACTAGGTAGCTCTTTGAGGATCTGAAGTCAACTACCTCCATTTGTTCTGAAAGACACTAAGTTATGCCACAGTAGTGAATCAAAATGCATTCCATATTGCAACTTGGCTTTTACTGCACACACTGAAGGGCTGCTTTAACTATCAGGTGCTCCACTCAGGAAAATGAGCACAGTCTGAAAGAAGTTGAGGTTAATACTTCTGAATACTGTTCTTTGCTCTAAACTTAAATGGATAAAAGTAGCCTTTAATGATTGCAGTTAGAATAAAACAAGTTGAAAGAGATGGCGTTGCTGCCAGAGGTTGCCCTGTATGCATTTTCATGATGAACACTTGGTTATCATTTTACCTTTTGTATTGGTCCCAATTCACAGTAGAGCAGGGGAGGTAGGAAGATGATCATGAAGAACAGTGGGAGAATGGCTATAAATGTTATAATTTCTGAGTTCTAAGCTGCAGGATCCAAATGTGTTAATGGTTTCCTTTGGACCAATAATCTTATGATTCCTTCTTAAGAATAGTATTCAGGGGTATATCTCTTAAAGTGCTTTCAAAACCCACTCGATTACCATTCTTGTCCTATATCAGTGATTTACTTGCATCAGCAGAAAAGATAACAGCACCTGTGATAGTTTGTGGAAGAAGAAAGAGCTTGAGTTTAATTTTTAAGTAGACTTACTGTTTAAAAGATAACTCTTAGCTGTTTAAAATCTGCCTGGGTGGCATCAGCTAGATCACTCTAGCTGATGTCAATAACCTGAAGCTGAGCTACTTGGTGCCCAAAGTCTAGTTGGTGACATTATAGATGGAATGTGCTGAGAAACTAAGCACAGTGGAATTGCTTTTCAAGGTAATTTGGGATAACAAGAACGCGAACTGACCTGTAACCACCTGTTTTGTGTTTCTACAGCCAAATGCTGTGTTTTTCCACTGAACTCCTTCCCATACTCAGAACTGCTGGTATAAAGCCTTGCTGATAGTTTTCCACTTTATCTGTTTTTTTTTTTTCTGGAAGAATGAAATGCTTATAAGAAAGCTGAGGCTAAGGAAATGTCACAAGGAAGCATTATGAAAATTCAATATAATTGAAAAAGAATGAATAACAACAAAAATGCAAAATGCTGGATGAATGCCCTCCATGTTTCAAAAGGTTAAAGGAAAAAGAGCTGTTTTCCACTCCTGAAGTTTTCTTTCAGCATTGTGTAGGTAGGACCCTTGTTCTAGTGTTCTAATCTTTTCAACTTTCCTACAGAAGCTGTGTAATATAACTCTGCATTATATTTTAGGGTTCCAAGTATCTCTATCTTGCTTCTCCTGCCTTCTGTGAATGTTCAGCTTGTAACGTGCCAAAATTTAGCCAGCCAAAAAAGAGTTGTCTGGAAGACTAGCTCTGAAAATTATATGGCTCATGTTCACCACTCATCTGTAGAAGAGTGTTACTGCAAAGAGGCAGTTATTTTATTTCTTACATATTTAATTGTGGTAGTATACTGTAATGATATTTTTGTCTGTCAGTCCAAAAGATACATTTTTTCAATTTTTAGAGAAAGCAGCCTGAAGTACTGAAATTTAAAAAAAATATGAAACTCCATCCTTTCAAATGATTCAATGTAAGATTTATTTCAATGGAAAAACAAACAAGGCAGAGGGGAATCCTTTAGCACAAATAATGATTTAGCTGTTTATGTCAGAGTCAACCATACAATTTGAAATTAAAAAGGTAGTTGATGTAAGGGACACATTTTTGTGAAAATTTTAATGACAAATGTTTCTATTTTCCACCTGTTTTTCCTTATGTTTTTCACAAAAGCTGACACTGTAATAGGCCTCAGCAATTCTAAATGCAAGTGAACACAGGGAACAGAGATTCCTTTCAAGAGTGGTCATTACCAGACACAGAAATTTGAAAAAACATTAGTGCTATTGCCTACATTTGAAACATAATATTTTTCCCCAGATTTCTCTTCTTTTCCTCTCTTTTATTTTCACATTGAAGTTCATTAATGATTATCCAATGTCATACACCTACCAGATGCTTCATCTTTTTTTTTTAAGGGTATTTCAAAATATCTAAAAATCATGGGAGTTTTTCTTTAAATTAATATATTCTTACTAACCCCTTAAAGAGATGACTTTTTAAGAGGTCCCATTAACACATATACAAAAACTGTGAAAAAAGAAATACAACAAAACAATTACAAGCTAAAATCCTACATCAGTGATGGCCCCTCCGTCTTTCTTGGAAGGTGAGTAAGGGATGTGCCTTGCTAAAAGAAATCTCCTGGGAAATCCCAGCTGAGCCATCTCTGACTCTCCTGGGACCATTTCATTCCTGCTTATACCAGAGTAACTCCCGTGAAAAATCCAGCATCTTAACTCCATGCAGCATCTAGGAGAAGCTGCTTGCAATATTGCTGACAGGACTTGTACTTCAGAATCAAGGAAGTACAGGTTACAATGAAGTTGTAACTCTGGCCTATTTTTAGCACTGTTTAGACTTAAATTATGAACCCATTGTCAAAGTTAGTCATCCATTTAAACTCTTTCTCAAAATATTGTCAGAGGAGGGACTGAGCCTAATAACTCAATAACTCTTTCTCTCACACAGGGCTTTGACTATGCAAATTTTATTTCTCTTCTCTTTGGAGTAACATGAACTTCTGTTTCTCACATGCCTGAGAGTTCTGCTGTAAAGTATAGCCGTGCTACAACTGTGTCCTTTTTTTCCAGTTGGAATTCCTTCTCGTCCCATGATGAGCTTTCAGGATCAGCTGCTAACAGACAGCTCCTCCATTATCTGATTACATGTTCCTGCATAAAAAATCCCTGCCCTGCCACCTCTCTCCTGTTGGTGTGGGGTAGGACACTCACATTCCCTCCAATCCTGTTCTGTTAATCTACTTCATGGTTGCCAGATCTGAGTGTGATGTCTTTGAAAAAAAAAAAAACAAACCTGGTAAAGAGGTCATAAATCATGCCAAAAGAGAGAAAACTATAAATCTCTACATCTCTAAATCCCCACATCAGAGGGAGTGGTTGCAGATAAAAAGTGCTTATAAAAAATAATTGTCACAGTTCCTCAGGCAGAAGTCAAGATAAGCAGTTAGGGGAGGTGATGCTCATGGTATCACACTCTACAGGATACACAGTATTTGGGTAGGAATCAAGGCATCATATTCCGGATCTCAAAATAGTGTGACTCAGTCAGTCATTGCCCCAGTGAGGAAAGCAGAAAAAAAGTATTTTGCATTCAGAAAACAACCAGCTGAATACCAACCACTTACATTTTGTGATAGGTGTCACAGAGGGTTGTAACACACCAGTACCATGTCAAAGGAATATATAAAAACATGGAAAGACTTTTGGGTCTTGGACATTGTTGGCCAAATCATGCTTTTTTTTTCTTGTTGTTCTCATTCCAACATGGGAACACACAGAACTCTTCAAATGTCACGGTAAAAAAATTGGATGAATCGCATTTGTGTGAACATAAAATTCAGATCCTCTGTCAAAGACTCAGGATCACATTGGGAAGCAAGAAACAGCAGCTGTCACAGGCCTTCCATGCTGAAATGAATATAAATTTAGAGAGCAAAGAGGAGCTGTAAAAGAAAATGCACAGTGCAAATCTAAACCAGAACTGAACTTTAGGAAATTCTATTTTGAATGGAGAGACAGATTAAGGAGGGAGAAAGACATGGAAATACAAACTAGAGGCTGGAACTGAGTGAAAAACTAGCCACCTTTGGGGGCAGTGTGTTTGAAGCTACACAACTGTGTTTCACTAGAAAAGGAGCAAAATTGCAGGACAGCAGAAGAAATATCACGCCTCAAAGAAATATAGAAGACCTCAGGAAGGACATTTTCTTAAATGCTAATTTCAGTAAAATATTTAAAGAAAAAGTAAAGGAGCATGAAATAGAAGAAAATCTCTGGAAGAAAAAATAATCACAGGTTTCTTGAAGATTTGATGGGAGTCTGCTTTTACGGTAGAAAGAGGTAAAGGTAATAAAAGTTGGGATTAAACTAACCTGGTCTCACCTAGTTTCATCTCTAGGCAGTTCAGAGGAATAAGCACTTTTAAAGTGCCTCTCACCACAGCTTCTACAAGTCTTCCTAAGTAAATCAGACTAGTGGTGGCTTAAAAGTTCCTGTTTCTCTTTTTCAGATAAAAGAAGAGTGTAAAATGACTAGCTCAGATGAAAATATCTAGATTGCAGATGTCTACATATGATTTCCCTAAGTGTTTAAAATTCCACAGGGAAATTTCAGAACAAAAAGCTATGAGATGGAACAGTTTACACAGGTGTTCACAAGGTCCCACTGCAACATCACATGTAAAGTCAAACAGTTGAGCGTTCTATTAGACAAACTTTGATGTTTGAAGTACAGGTAGAAATCAGAAGGTAAGAAAAAGCAAACAAAAGCCAACTAAATCACAGCAGAGGTGCCAAAATGAATCTGACATCACTCTCCTAATGAAAGAAGAGTTGACCAGCATGTTCTGGAGAATACAAGAATTTTCCTGTTAATTAAAACCATAAAACTATTAGAGAACCCAGAAGTAACACTACACTCTAGAGAAGTGAAAGTCATTCGAAACATAACTGTGAAGAACAGGCGAAGATAGTGCAGAACAGCAGACTAGATTCAGGACTTAAGTGTTTTATTCAACCCAGGTGTCACAAAGAAGTACCTTTGGGAGTATTCTCCACTTCTTTCATTCATGTTGGAGAGTTCTCTTGGCTAACGGTAATTACTGTCTCTTTTTCCTTCACACTGTTATTACCAGCTCTAAACCCAACTCTGCAGAGTTTTATCCTGCTACATTGGCACAGAAATAGGAAATGTACAACCCCAGAAGAAAGCTGATTTTTTTTTTTTTTTTTTTACGTCTAATACCAAAGCTAATACATAGCTGGGAGAACTGAAAATCAATAATATGGTTGGAAGTATTAAGTTCTTCTGGTTTTCAAGAGAAAGACCAATATGAAAAAATGAAGACTTCATTAGCTGCAGCCCAACTTCAGCTGAATCAGAAGGGAATGTGTGACATAAACTTGTGTCTTGGATTGTGACATGTAGATGCCCAGATAAAGCCAGGCGAAAATTAAATGCTCTCTGGAAAATATTAAGAAAAATGCTTAGCAGAACAGTCAAACTGCTTAGTACAAATATTTAGGGGCTGCAAAGGACTGAATGGAGATTCACTATTTTCAGCAGTCATTCCTGTAAGCTGTGCTTACTTTCTCTCTTGTGACACAGTAACCATAAAACACTATGGTCATGTTTTCTGTCTGGCAGAGTAAGTATTTTATGAATGCCTACAAAACAGAATAGCTTTGACTGGAAGGAGTCAAAGAAGCTGTGTTTATCTGGGAGGCAGATGATGTAGTTCAGAATATTTTGGAGGTGAAACTGGAATGACTACACTCACAGTCCAGCCTTAAAGGTGGACTCCTGGGTTTAGGTCAGGTGCTGCATGATGCCACACCTGAAAAGTGTGTTCTGGGCTTCCTGAATTAAGGAACTTCTAGACATAAAAATAAACAGGATTTCAAGCCCATTTTCAGGTCCCAATGCAAGTAGAGTATATAGCAGCTCAAGATTTTGACCTTTCCTATAGAAGCATTTAGGGAACATTAGGGAAGCATGGTTTATTGATTTCAGTTGCCTCCAGACCTAGTCAGTAGCTAAGGAAAAACCCTATCTACTCTTTTTTTACACAATGACTGCTGTGGTGAGTGGTCAGTTTTCAGGTACCTGATTCCTGTGGGGGAACTTCTAGGGGGCTGCAGTACAGCATGAAATCCCAGCACAGAGTGTGTAAGTGTGCCCAGCCAGCTCTGTTCAAAGGAGGACATCCAGAAGTTTGGGAAAAGGACCAGAGTGCAGTCACGCTGACTAATGAAGAAAAGCAATGTGTCCAATGACAAAAGAGGAGGATGTGCTGATCAGTGATGAGAAAGAGGTTTGTGGAATGCATCTCTGTGCCTCAAGAATACCTCCTTCTCTGAGACATCACTGGTGCCATACTCTGAGGATGTTCAGATTCACAGTGTGCTGAAGCTGGACAGTTTCTACTGTTCAGGGAAAGCATCTCTCCCTGCATGCTTGTGCTGCTTCATACTACCCCTCAGCCATATGTTGTTGGTCACTATCAGAGACAAGAAACTGAACTACACAGAACCGTTCATGCAATCTTGAACAGATGCTCTAATGCCCATGGCTTAATGGCAGCATTACCTTTGTTTTTACATGCATTTGTATCTGCCTATTATTCTTTTCAGTGGAAAAGCACTTTCAGTGTTTTTTCCTAAGTTAGAAATAACAGAACATTAGCCTTCCTTTCATTATCTGGTCTATGCATTCGTTTTGTACCCTCCATTTAGTGCTTTGCACATTGCTTCTCACTGCAGAGCTTTTGCAGGTTAAAAGGAAGAAGATGTTATGGAGGACATAAGGCAGAAATCCATATTGAAAACTGAGAAAACAGGATACACACAAAATGAAATTTCTGCCCTCAATGTATGCTCTGCTATGCCTCTAAAGTCCATATTAATAGTGTTTTAACCATTGCCTGAATTAGACATGAAAGGTAGTTTCTTACATGTAGTAGGGCAAATGGAATCTTTAAATGTTGTAATTAAAATAAATGCTGTGTTTTTGCCTCTGCCAGAAGTAATCAGATGAAAGAAGGAGCTTTATGTAAGTGGAAAAATCATTATAGGCTGTATTTGTACACTAGTATTAGAAGCTGTCTATAGCTGAATAAATACTAAATACTCTTTTATAATGCAAGGTAGGATGTGTGTTTCAGCTTTAATAGCTACTAACTCATTTAACTGGAGGGTGACATGAGGTTAATCAAAGGTCACCCGAGTTCTGGTTGATGTAGAATGGGAGCTGACAGCTTTCCAGAGTAGCACACAATTCATGGGGAGGATTTTTTTTTCCTGCAGAAGCAATATTCATCTAGGATTGACACAATGCTGAGTTTCCAAATGATTAATTCAAATCCTTAAAGACTCTGGAAAAGCAGACAACTTTTCAAGTCTTATCCTGGGAAAGGAGTGTTTACCTGACAAAGAAATTCTGGTCTCAGGCAAATTACTGAATTCCAATAGCAATATGTTTCGTAAATAGCAGCAGGAGTCAGGAACCTGCTCAAACAACAAAACATAGGTTTTGTAGTTTCAGTTTAAAATGACACAGATCACATTAGAAAAGAAGCATGCACTTTTGCTTTCACAGGGACAAAACAATAGAAAACATAAGAACAAACAGGGAAGGTATGGGAATATTTATAATTAAGACTAAATAAGATATACTTCAAATGTGCATGGTTCTTTCCAAGCACAAAAAACCTAGCAGTGACATGATGAATGTAAAAGAATAGATTAAAATGCCAGGCCTTGTTTTTAAAAATCCCTGTGTCTGACAGCATCATAAACTTGAATTCGTGTGGTATATTTTACTACCTTTGAGGGTAAAAGTTTGTTGTCCAAATGAGTGCGTCTACACGCTCTCTGGCAGATGGAAATGTTGTGATTGGGCATGCAAAGTGATTATCCTCCCCTGCAGACATGCTGAATGCAAGTGAGTATACATGTGAAGACATGCAGCCTATTGAAATAGTAAAATGTTACCCAGAACAATTGTAAAATGTTACTCAGAACAAAAATACACCTTTTCAATAGACCTTGAAATAGTTCTCTCTAAAGAACTCTTAGAATCTAAGTAACCCTTGAGTATGCAACACACACATGCACACAAACAGGTTCTCTTATAATGTACTTTGGTAGATACTTTAATAAAATGTACCATTATAGAAATTATTATAGAGGATTTAAGATCAGGTCAAGAGGAAATGTGAAACTCATCAGTTAGGGAAAAAAATGAGAGGAAGTATCATACAATTAGAAAATAATTAAAATTGTAATGAACCCATCTCTGACAAGGATATTTGTCTATGAACCCATGGAGAGAGGGGATGTTCTTTGAAAAGATAATGAAGTAGAAAAAATGCTTTGCCATGTGGTTACAAAGGAGATTAAAAAGACTTTATGTCAATGTGTAATAAAAATAATTACATAGGTTTTGCAACTGCAAAATGGTAGAATATACTCGTAAATATGTCTGAAACCTACAGCTGTCTAAACAGACAACAGAAATTCCTTAATTCTCCTTCTGTCAGTCAGTAAAAATTGTAGTCTAGAACAGGATCTCCAGGATGGTGACTATAATCACTTTGGAGGAGATGGTCACCATACAGAACCCACAGTCAGAAATGTCCCTCTGTATCTGTATCTCCATTTATAACACCACTCTGAATTGCAGTAGCACTGGATTTGAAAAATTAGTGAACTGAAAAATGGTATGTAAGCTTCACTGCTGCCAATCTCCCACCATTTCCACCAGGCAGCAGGAGCAGGGTACCATACCTTCCCATAGGAGAGAGATGACAGAAGTCATTACAATTTCTAAATACTTGTACCAAGAAGAGAAAAAGAAACCGATTGAAACTAGCAGTGATTCAGAAAGTTGAAAATGGCATTTAAAATCTGAGCAAAACTTTCCATTCCAGTTTAACAAATTTTTAAAATTAATTATTGATAACTAAAATTTTTCGTTTTTTACAGTTTAAAATTTCAGATTTTGAGACTACTGTGGGAAGAACTTGAGTGTCAGGGGTTGTGAAAATTTATCTGGCAGAATTCTCTGAGTTTTGCTTCATTCCCAGCACCCTCTCTTGGCTTGCTTTCTATTTCGTATCATTTCTATTTACTCTTTTTCAGTATAAATACACTCCTCTTTAGTATGCACCCTCTCAAATTCTGATATCATTCCTCTTTGATTTTCCTGACATCCAGAAAGCTTGACTTCAAATGGACCTCCATGAAGCCTTCATTATCACCACGACTGACAGCATTATTTAGCCACCTTGGAACATCAGGAAGCTCAGAGTATCTGGGACAATATCAGAGCAGACGTTCTTTTTCTATTTTCCACTCTGCCTCATCTTCTCTCCCACCTTTTCAGTTGGCTTCTTGTTGCTGATGAAGTAGAAATACTGTTTCAGAAAAGAGAACATATCCTCCCTTAAGTATTTGTGCTGCAAGTTAATGCATATTAAAATCAAATTACCTTCAAATAGTTCTCCTTTGCCTTTCCCCTTCCCTGATATATTAGAAAGCTGCACTAAAACAATTTGTAGACTAGTTTTCAAAGGGCAATGCCTCACTCAGGACTCTCTTATTCCTGATTAGCCTGACCACACATTCAATAAAGTGCAATTAAAGATACGCTCAGCAGTGAGAGCGTGGGAATTAAAGGGAGGAAACCATGGCCTGATTTTTTTTATTTCAAGAATTTTTCCATCAGAGTAAGCAAAAATATAAAGGTTTCCTAGGGAAAAAAATCCACAAATCAGCCACATTCTAGCTTTCTTCAAATCTATAATTTCCACTGCTCTCCCTAGATTTTAAGGTGTTAGTTTAGTTTTGCACTTTCAATTTTTTGGAGGCGTTTCTTGTTATAAAGCTCAAGTCTGTGAGTAGAAAGGAAATGTTTCTTGCACAAATGTGTTGCTGTATTCATCCTTTCTAGTGGTACCTCTATTGAAGTAAATTGATTAAATTTGCAGAGACATAGTCAATTCCAAACACAGTAGGCACTTGATTTCTAGACAATGGCATTGTACTACTTGTCCTCTACTGTTGTAGTCCAATAGAGTTAAAATAAGAGGAGTGTGTGAAATTTAGTCTACTGTCAACAGATTTATGTGCTGCTTAAGCAGTAGCAAGCAATTCTCCCTTTCTGTATAGGTCTATGTCACGATTTTGACAGGAAAATAGTAAAGAGCCCACCAAAGTGAATAGTGCAAATTATTAGCCATTGTGCATAAAAGAATGCTTGATTTAGCTTGATTTTCAATAATTTTTGGATGTCTATTATAAGGTAGTGAACTAATATTCCCTGAACTACCATCTGCTGAGGGTGGAAAATATGTAATAACATCCCCAGCATGGTGGAACTTGTCAGATAATATGCAGGTAGTGTGGGAAGCAACACTTCACACAGATGTTAAGTGAAAAATAGACTGTTTACACTTATGTGATAATTAGGATCACAATAAGATGACAACCCTACTTAAATAACAGAAGTCTTTTAAGTCAAATGCCCCAGAATAGTTATGCTAAATATGTCCCTGAAATATTTAAGATGGGAATGAGATAAGAATCAGACAGAAGGTTTAGGATCTAGGTAGAGAGGAGAAAAGCTGCTGGTTTCTTTAGCTTGCAGCTCAGCTTCCTGAGGTCAGAGGTACCTCACCAAGTTATTTGAACAGTACATACCTTTATTACTCCCATTTGCTATCCCAGGTATCCTTGCAGTTTTTCAATACCTGGTGTTATCAATTTAAACTTATCTAATCAATCCAAGTAAAGTCCAGAGCCTGGAGCAGGGGCTATATGTTAATTTGCACTTGAGCTTCACTTTGTGTAATGCAATCCTGCTGATATTGTCCAGTGGACAGCTCTGGTGACAGATGCAGAGGAACCCTGCTAGCCTGTGATAACCAACTTCTGCACTGCCAGCAGCATGCAAACTAGCTAGCTTGAAGGCAATGCTCATGCAAAATATAGTCAGAGCCAGGTGCTGTCAAGGGCAGCAGACAGCTGATTATAGCAACACATGGTCCTGTGCTCTGTTTTGCTCACAGCAGCTCCCTGGAAAGCTGAGCTGAATGCTGCTGATACCAGGAGAAAAGATGGGGTATGTGCCATACAGGAATTTGCACCAGAAAGGTCTCTGTTATAACCATCCCTGTTCATAGCCTTTTGTTTGGGCACCCTGAGCATTGCACAAACAAACAACGTAAGCAAGGTACATGCTAATTAAAAGTACAAAGCAATTACTTATGGATATATTGTTTATCAGGTCTACACCCAGCAGAGCTAGAATTAAGGAGCTGCTGGCAGCCTCAGCAGTAGAATCCTCACCATAAGGTCTCTGGAGACCAGGCAAAGGTCTTTCAGGAGGCAAAGGGTTAGCCTTTGCTGCTCCCTGGAGTTGATTTTCAGTGTGGCTGAGTTGCCATAGTCCAATCCTTTTTAGTATTTTCTGCTTTTCATGTTTGTGTTTTACCTCTTTAATCTTTAAGACTCCTGTCTCCACAATCCAGCCTCTTCAATTTTACTTTTCTTATCTCATGTGGCTCTGCTCTGCAGACTATTTCACAGCTCTTCTGCACCACACAATTTCTTCATCAGCCTAAGCCAAGGTTATGCAGTTGGGACACATTAGACCTGAGCTGAGCCATGGGGAAGGGAGAGTGTTAAAAGGGGGCCACAGAGCAAGTGGGTTACAGATACTCAGGTGTAGCAGATCAAAAGTTGACCCTGGACTACACAAGCTGAACCTTTTATCTCTTTCCCAAACAGTAGTGGCAACCTGGTACCATATAACAGATAGCAGAATCCATTTTTACCACTATCACTGAAAATCCATTCATTGACTGCTCTTCTTGGAGCTTATCTCGACCAGAAGTGTTAGACTGTATGGTCAAAGTGCCCTATGACAGCTTGGTATTGGATGCCCAAGATTAGGTAGGGATGATATAAAAATAATTTGTCTCCTCTTTTTCTCCTTGTATCTCTGAAACCAGCCTCCTGGAATGAGCCTTTTCATCAGAGTTCCTCCAGCTGAGCAGAATATTGTGCAGCAAAAAACTACTTCAATTGTTCTTTCCTTTTCTTAGGGAACTGCCTGCCAGAAGTGGGAGGACGACCATCTGCACTAACATTGCAGTTACTTAAGCACAAGGTCTTGTCAGTGAACAGAGAGAGCAGAATTCCCCTGCAGGACTCGAACAAAACCAAGGGAAGACACTAGCCTTTGTTTGAAATCTTCTGCTGAGATTCTGTGTTGCAGGAGGCCAGAATCCAATTATCTAACCTCTCATTTTCGATGTGTTAAATGGCATTATAGATAAACATGATTTGATGTTTTTTGCCTAAACTAGACTTAAATGTAATCATAACTTTTTCTTCAAGGCCTAAACTGATTATTGAAAGAATGAAGGAAAAAGTTCTATGCCTCAATCCATGAGTTGCATAATTCTGTTAGCTAAATACAGTTAATGAAGTCTTTGAAGCAGCATTGCTAGTTGCTTCAAGAGACAGAGAATAAAACAAAAATCTGCTACCACGCGTCTAAACTTTTTGGGTTTTGGCAGTTGGGTTTGGCAGTTTTCTTTGGTGGTTATTTACATGAGGAGGTCAAAAATGTCAAAATTACTTTATTAATCTAGCAGATTAGAAACATTTGGGCTTCACTTTGCAGTCACTGAAGCTGAAGGAAAATTTTCCAATTACTCCAGTGGCAACAGAATTAGACACTTAATTGGAAACAAGCAAATTGTGATAAGAATATACCAATGTTAAAATGCACTTCACTGAAAATTCTCTTAGGTTTTAGAAATAATCTGATCAAGAATTGGAAGAAAAGAAGATATCCTAATTCAAAATGTCTGTATAAAAAGCTTCTTCTGCTTTATTTGTTTCCTCAAAAAATTAATTAAATGCAAAAACGTTGTTCAGCATAAGTGAATACAAGGATTAATTTAAATATCTTATCTTCCCATTAAAAATCCCAGTCAAATATCGCAAATTTTCCTAGTTTAGGGCTGAAGTCAAATCAAGCCCATCCAAAGCCTTTTTGTCTTTTGCCTAATTAAAATAATTTGAAAAAAAAAATGTTATGTGTGTGGGGGGTAAACTTGATAAAGTATAATAGACATAAATGTAGTGTTTCCAACAAGAACCGAAGTGTGAAAACAACAGATAAGAGAACTCCTTTCTGTCTGGGAGGCTTTAGTGAGGTGTTGCTGAGTTCCCAGACCTTTACAAATTTGAACCAGGCACTCGTGAGTTTTCTCAATTGTGTTCCTCTGCCTTTTGTATAATTTGTGGATTTTGGAGCAATCTAATTTATGTCTTTTCTTCCCTTTCCCTGAGCTGGAGGTAACAATGTGAGAAGGATTTGGATGAGAACATAAGGAACAGAAATTTTCGGTTGAAATGCATTTTGATAAACTTTCATTAATTTTTTTGGGGCAGTCATAACTTATTCTCACCACCTGGGAATTTAAAAATTGCTTCTATGCACCATTAGTATTTGAAAAGTAAAAGGTACCCGAACTAAACTCAAAATATCTTTATGCTCTGACAAGTTCAAAAGTTAGCAGTTTAAAAAGCATGTTCAGCTCTGTTAAATCGAGCCTTCTCACCCTCACTGCTGACACCCCCACCTTATTCTACCAGCAGTACTGTGCATCACCCAGAGACCAACTGGTATCCAGAAATACTGTCTGAAATATTTCAGCCCTATGTGCAGGTGTTGAAAGGCATTTTAGTAGGGTGAAAGTGAACTTCACGAAGGACCCATGGGGGTTTTTTTTGTTCAGCCTTGCTGCACAGGGGAGGCCAGGGGCAACACTGACACCTTCTGATAAGAGGTGGGTACATCCATTCCCTTGCTATTGCAGAGAAAGAAGCAGAATGCTCTGCATCTGCAGGAGTGGGTGGTTCTCACATCTATTTCTTTTCTATTTCTGTAGTTTCAGGCATCATCTCCCCAAGTCCTTTCAAACGCTGCACCTTTTCAATATTCAGCTTGATGCAAGCTTCAGATTAAAAGACACACAAGAGAAGGAAAACAGGGGGATGAGGGCTGGCAGAGGCCTCCACTGGCAGAACCTATCAGAATAAATGCAACTGTGTTGTTTCTGTGTTGAGGTCTTCCCATTTTAAGAAGCTCAGGAGTAAAATAATGTCAAATGTGGGAATTAGATTCATTAGATCATTGGACACTGCAGATAAAGAGCCTGAAGAAATAGACTTGTTTTTCCAAAAGAATCATTTATAAAGAGACACAGATTTAACTGCAAAGCGAGAGTTATAAGATGGCTAAAGGAGCAGATAATAAATAAAAATGCTTGGGCTAAGTGAAGAAAATTTTGCTTAACACATATGAATTGTATCACATTGCTTACGGGGAGAAAACCCAAAATAGAAGAATCTAAAAAATGTTGTTCACTGGAGTGAGTGTAATGGGATTCTGTTTGCTGCAGGAAATCTGGCAAAATACAATGCACTGGTTTTCCGTTCCTATTACCATAGTCACAAAATCCACTTAGTGCTAGTGACAACAATTTGAAACTCCTGTTTATGTTTTGTCCAGGCCAAGCACACATCTGAGATCAGTGTAGGATTGGAGTATACATTATAAATTATAGTAAAATCAAGTTACCAGTGAGTGGATTAAGAGTAAATGGCACTTGATATGCTCAGATCAATATCCTGCCCTTGTTCTCCCTAGACACACACATCACAACAGGTCAGGCTTCATAGAGAACTCGGATTCCTGCCAGGCTAGTTTCTTTCTGTAGCTGTTTATTCTGGAGGTAGGAAATCAGGAGGAGTGTTATGGGATGCTGGTCTTTTTTCAGCCATTGCACCAGAGATACTTTGCAAAGGAAAGGACAGGAAGGGATGATATATGCTCAGTACCAATCTACTATCAGGGGCTCAGCTGCTCTATTTATTTATTTATTTATTTATTTATTTATTTATTTATTTATATGTATATATCTGGCAGTTGCAAAACACTTCTTTGTATCCCACACAAGAAATAAATAACTTCATTTCTCACTTTGTTTTTAGGATGAGGCACTGCAATTATGTTTCATAACTGACAATATGGGACTGAGGAGTCCTAGAAAACAGTAGTTCTGAATAACAGCAGATATTCACCTCTGTTTTCAGCCATAAATAAATAGCCATAAATAGCCATAGTAGTCATGAAAACTATTTTAATTAACTAAAGGGGTCTAAGTTCCTTTTTAAAGAGCTCTTATCTCTAGCATCCTAAATCCAGAGTCATAGAACCACAGGATAAGCTAAGTTGTAAGGGACCCAACAGAAAAGAAAAATCCAACAAAAAAATCAAGACAAAAAACAAAGCAAGCAAACAAGCAGAAGAAAAAGGTGTGGTGTTTTGTTTTTAAAAGCAGTGTTGATTAGCAAGGAGGAAAATTAAGTGCATTAAAATTTAAAATCAAGATACAGAAATTGCTTCACTATACCAACTCATGTTTAGCTATCTGAGGCTTTTTTTTTTTTTTACATCATTCATTCATATCATTATTTCTCATTTTTTAATTGGTGCTGAAACACTGATTTTACTATGCTTGTGCACATGGCAACTCCAGTATTCTTTCCTGTGAAAGAAAAATCCTTCTAAAGAACAGTTAGAGTCAAATCCAGCTGTTCAGCCTTGCTATGGGCTGCCTCAGCAACATCTCCCCAGATTGCAGTAGCAGCAGCAGGGCATACATTCTGCTATTTGCAGAATAGAGCAGTGCCCCTTCTAAGATAATATATTTTTCATTCCTCTTTTAATGTTCATAAATGCTTTCATACATTTCTGACATTGACAGAGAAAAACTGCAATCTCAATAAAAGTATTGAACCCTGAAAATTAGACTCAAATTTATGTGGCAGTTTAGAAACATGATGCCTCATTCCAACAGACACACATTTTGGAAGCACAGGCAAGGCATTACCTGATTAGGTTTCTCATGATTACAGCACACTGCTGTACCATCTAGAGGGATTTCAGAATTACTCAGTCTCCTCATTTTTATGAGGCATTTTATTTTTTCTTTTGTTGCTGTGCCTCCAATATTCTTATAGTGTTATGTTTCTTAATTTGAACTTATTTTCCAGGTCATCAATTCAGTTGTCCAATGTTATTGTCCTAAGGATTTACAACCAGATCATTATTTTTCAAGCACTATTTTTCTCTGCTTCTAGTTTTGCCTCAGCTTTCTGTAATCTGAAACTCATATTTCTATTGTGTCATAAAAATTGTATCATTCAATGCAATCCTCTCACACTGAGCAAGACCAGTTTTGCTTGGTAAATGAAGTGCATGTTTCCAGATGCCCTGATATTTTACATAATAGAACAAAATGAAATTAGATTACATCAAACCAGATCAAATAGAATTGAATAGGAAGACCACTATTCTCAGAAGAGGTTGAGTTCTGAAATGTCTGTCCAGAAAGTAATTCTCACTGCATTTATTCACATCAGCAATAACATAAACAGTTTAAAGTCCAAATCAAACCATAACAAACTCTGTCAGTGTCCTAATTCTACATCCCTCAAAAACTTCGCCTACTTGGAAATCAGAACAGGGTGCAGAGATGTCCCTTCAGGGTTGTTGATACTGTAATAGCTCCCAGGACAAAGAAGTTGTTTTTTCACTGTCTGTCATCTGGGACTGTGAAAAAAACATGAACATGAACATGAGCATGAACAGCTGAAGCATGCTGCCTTCTCAGCAGCAGCCAAAGAGTTTTTTTCAGAAGTCCCTAGAGGACTTCAAAGCTGGTTGTATCAGAGAACTGGTTATGGATGGGAGAGAGCTAATGTTCTTCATAGTAGCTTGTATGGGACTGTGTTTAGGATTTGTGTCCAAAACAGTGTTGGCAACGCAGAGACGTTTTAGCTATTAGTGAATAGCACTTTGACAAGATCAAGGATTTTTCTGTGTACAGTATGTGTAAGTTCCTTGTTTCATCCATGACAAGTGTAAGTAGAGACTAGACAGAGTTCTTTTGTTTTCTCCTGTATCTCCTGCCGCAAGATTTTTTGACAAGTGCATTAAAAATTTGCTGCTCTCAGTTAAGAAATAATCTCCAAATGACTATAAAGTATTCCAAATGACTATAAAGTATGTGACAATATGTGTATTATCCTTAAATCTCCTTGCTACCCTGAAGTCATGTGAGAACATCAAATTGTGCAAAACTGGTGTACTATAGAGAGATAATGAGCACCAACATACACAAGACACTACTTTATCCTGGTAATCAAAGTTCTGGAGACAGAATTATTATGGAAAAAAAATGCCCTTAATAAATATTTTCTGGGTTATTTATTGGGCATTGTTCTCTTCCTCTTGCCCCTGACCTCATCTCTTCCAGGAGCTACACTATTTTGAGTAGCACTCTTCTCAGCCACCACTGACAAAAGTCCTGTATATGTCCACATGCCCACATTGAGATGACAAAAACTAACAATTTTTCCCCCCCCAGTGAAAGGAAAGGAGAATAAGGGAATAAAGGTAAAAGGAAGAACCTGTAGCAAACATTTCATAGTTCAAGCCTGAAGGATCAGGGAAGGCTGCCTGTCATGTGCATCAACAGCAAATCCCCCAGACAACCCTGAGGCAGTAGTAAGGAGGGTGCTGGCTAGAAATGGGGTTTTAACAGATGATTCTGCTGGAGCAGATCGAGCTTCACAGACTTGATATCTCACAACAAGATATGTAATATGAAAATTAATGCAAAGCCTGCATGAAATTAATGAAGTTGGAGGAGAAACATTCGTTCTACATAGAGGTAAGGTAAATTGTATGTTGTTTTCTGGGTAGCTATGACTGTGCAGACTAGGAACTACAGCAATGAAGCTGAAATGCAGTTGGAACAGGAAGAAGAGAAATCACTGAGAATTATGGTAGTTTTTTAGGCATGATTGCTAACAGACTTATAGATGGAAGTGACATAAAGATTGTGAAATCAAAATTGTGTCAGATATCAGCCAGGTGACATTAGACATGAATGTGAGACATGATGTGAGGATACTGGATCTGTGGCTGTCAAACTCTCAAATCAAATGTTATACCCCTGAAATATGTGGCAATCGAGTTATCACAACCTTTCTACATGACATTAGCTCATCTATTGTGTTCTCATTTCCAGAAAGAAGAAGTTTAATTTTATTTATTCTTCTGTAATAATTCACAAAATGCTGGACTACTAATCAAATAGACTGCTTTTGATCAGGAGTTCTTTGGCATAGTTTTCCCTCCCAGTGTGTCTGAGTGTTATATAAATAGCTTTCAGCATGATTACATATAAATTTAAGCCACATTAGAGTTCATGTGTTCCACTGATATATTAATTCCTTTCTCAGTTTATGCCAATTTCGCAACTTGCTACCTCCCTGAATATTTTGTGTGCAAATTAAAACTATTTAAACATGACGATATTTTATAGTTTTAACAAATTAATTGGAATAGGTCAGCTCATTGTGAGCTGCTGAATTTATTTATTTATCAATATGATTATGCTAGTACTGTTACTTATAATCCACATTTGTTGTAAATACATACAGAAAACATAGTGGGAAATTAAAACATAGACCTGGAGTGAAGCTTCATTTACTGCGGTACATTCAGGTGGACACTGTTTCACCACTATGACATGGATGAAATGAGCTCAGTTAGGACAGGCAGGTTTCATGCACTGAAGGCTGTTTGGCTGTTAGCAGTTAGCTGCAGGACCCCATGCACTTTCAAGTTCCCTGGGTTCAGGAGATCATTGCTCTTAGCTCCTGGCTCTGAAGATTAACACAGATATTCATAAGTGATGGAGTTACTACAGTGGCAGATTTTGTGGTGCCAGACAACTGGACTTCTAAGACTGGGCCATTTTTTCCCTCCAGTTGTTCTATCCTTTATATGCTCCAGCAAACGATGTGTTATTTGGCTATGTTGCAGAGAGGTTATTTAGCAACTAAAACTCTCTTGCTCAATTTATACCTTCAAAGTTAAGACAGCTACCTTATCAAAAAAGGAAATTTTCTGTCATGAGGAAAAAATAAAAATATCTCTTCTGAAAAGAAAAACACGTAAATATATTTAACATCTCCATGTACACAGATTTTGGACCTTGCAGATCCTTTGGATTAAGGATCTTTAAGTTAGGAAGTCTTTCCTCCACTATTGTTCAACTCTTCAATGATGGAATGACCTTTATTTTGTAAAAAAGCTCTGCCAGTGAGATGGAATCTTTCCATGTTACTGGAGTACTTTACCTCCCCAGTCATTTCCATGCAGTGTGAAGGGCCCAGTGTCTGTGGCCCTCGACTTCCATTTTCCCACTCTGGATGGAGAAAGAAAAAAAAAAAATAAGCTTAGGCAGATCTGCACTGCACCAGCCTGTGTTGCAGAACAATTAAACAGATGTATTTATGCTTTCATAAGTAGGAAATCAAAGGTTAGAGAAAGAATACATGGGAGCCTATCTTACCAGCCCAAATTGGAGAGGAGGTTTACTTTTGGATTTGTTTCTGATCTTGATTTTTCTTAAATATGAAACATTGGTTCCTTCTCCCTAAAGCATCCTACCCAAAACCACTGATCTAGTAAAGCAGAAGACAAGGTGTAGGTGTAAGGGCTTATTCCAGGAAGTCTTTCCAGTAGCTGCACAAATGCTGTGCTCTGAGGAGTTTAACATTATCTCAACCAGTTGGTTTTAAAAACTGGTATTTGCAAACACTGTAGAAGAAAGACTCAGTACACCCTCTGAGTAACTTTCCGCTTTATTTTTAGTATATCTGAATCAAATGACAGGGGGGAAGTGAGAAAGGCAGTTACAGTGGGGGAATATTTTAGAAATGTCAATAGGCTGTCAGTAAAGTCCTAGAAACCAAAGCTGTGAGCTGCTTTCATTCTCTGCCCCTGCTCTGAGTCCTTATACGTCCCAATCATCATACACAAAACTCTCACTTAGAAAAAAAGATTTGTGGCAGAATTTCTACAGTTGCTGCGAGGCATTACCAAAAGTATTGATTCCTTGCAGCCAAAAGGTATCAATGCACTTCATTAGCCAAGAAACTGAATAGGAAGAGAGTTGGTGGAAAAAACCTCATGTAGTCCTTTGTAGTAATGAAGAGTTAATCAGTAGTTAAGAGTTGCAGGTATGAACAATACTTTCTTTATTGCTATACATGCCCACTGCTTCAAAGCTATAAGTTAGAGTGGTAAGTAAACTAACAGCCTGCTGAGATTTTTAACAGCTGATTAAAAATTTATTGAAAGATCTATTAATAATTTATTAACTTTATACAACCTTTTATAGGTGCTCTTAGATTAAGAGTCTGATAGAATAAACTTATGATAGAAAAACAAAGTCAGTGCTTGCCTTAAAAAAAAAAAACAGCTTAAGTAATGCCAATAAAAAATAAAGCTGTTTTGTTTTAATGGGAGGGAGAGGAAAGGCAGAAACTCTTCTGTTTTTTTGAAAAAATAAAATGTTTACAAAATCCTCTTATTTTAAATAAAAGAGTACTTTAAAATTACTTTTTGAAATAGGAGGAACATTCTAAAGAGATTAGGCTTTTAAGGAGAGGTGGGTGGTTCTGGAAGACCTGTCTGGAAGGGATGGGATGAATATGACTTGCTGTATGGCATTGAGACAACACTGCTTTATATCTGCACTTCAGAAGAGTTTTCCTTACTTGTTTTTTTGTTTCATTATAGAAAAGGATGGTGTGAGTAGCAGTGTCTCTCACTGTTTCACAAACATTGAATAAAATGTTTGTCTTTAAAATATCTTACTGTAAGGTATATTTTTTCTGTTGGTTGACTTACACAAGAGCTGCAAGTGAACAAATTGTTTTACTGCTCGTCAGCTCCTGACATTTATTGTAGTTGTATAAATAAAGAGTGATAAAAAAAGAAGAGAAAAACTTTACATACCAGGACAAGAAAAAGGTCAGATTAATATTATCTGCCATGTGGTTCCTGCCCAAGAAACAGAGAAAAAGAGCTGCAGGAAAAAGGAACAAATATGATTTGTTGTGTCAGAAACACAAGTCTGAAATAGATTTATTGCCACTGTTCAGCATATAGACAAGTTGTGACGGTGGCAAATGTACTTTCTGAAGGAAATCTAGGGGTTTTGTTGTTGTATGTTGTCTTGGAGCCAGGAAGTACCTTGCCTCTATCCTGTCATAATTATCTAGCAAATCAGCCATTGATTTTTGTTCTTGAGAAGTGACTTTTCTCTACAATCTATGACTGTATGCTTTTAGTGTTTAATACAACCACCAAAATATGTTCCTATGTTAAAAAAACCCAATTCAGCAGCAATTGCAGAAATGCCCTAACACTTCTAACTTGAACCCTCTGTCCAAGCCTGTTGGACCAGCTGTCCTCTGCCTGAGTATCTGCCACAGGCACGGCAATTGCAGCACAAACCTAGTGGGTGCTAATGTGGCTATCAGGGGAATTGTTTCCAAGCACCAATCCCCTTCAAAAATGCACTCCCAATGACCTAAAATTCTGTAGCCTCTTTACTGTTCTGCGGCCCTCTGTCTGCTACTAGCACTGCTGGTTCAGAGTAGAAAAGATGCCAAAATATTACTCAATGAATGCTTGGGAAGCAATCTGCACAGGGAAAGAGCAGAGGCCTGGCACCAAAACATGTTTCTTATGCTGGATATAAAAATGTTTGATACCTGACTGCTGCAGCCAAGCACAGAGGTGCCAGAGGAAGAATTGCAGAGGAAGGGAGGGCAGGAGCAAAGCAGAGGGGGCAGAGCTGTACACAACTTCCTTACCTTGGCCTGGGACAAGCAGGGAAAGAGATGAGAGACAAAGCTTGTTACCAGGCAGGTGAGCTCTCAGTACTGCCCTATATCCTTTAGGTATCTAATTGTTACTTTATAGCCAAGGAAGTAGCTCCAGGAGCTCAGGACCTCAGCTTAGGACCTCTGTCCTAACTTTTTTATCTTTCATACTATTAGATGAATATTAGAAAAAATAGGATCTAGTGCTTGTAATAGTCCAGAGTGATTAGTTTCAGTGTGGACAACTACTTTTCACACTTTCATATCTGGGGTGCATATTGACCATGCACAGAGCTGTATCCCTACTATATCTCAGGAAATAAGAGGAGTGGTAATCCCAGTAGGTCCCTTTGAATGCAGGGTCTCAGTGAGTCATACCAATCAAACCTGTTTAAATCTGCTTCTGGTTGATGCTTTCAAATATACTTAGATACTTCTACTGCTAAATGTAGCTCTCCAAACAGCAGTTTTACAAATACAGTAGAATGCTTTTCTCTCAAAAGCTGGGGAAAAAATAAGGTTATGAAAAATTTGTCCCATGATGAGCAATTTAGATTCATATTATCTGTCTTTTTCTCCAGTTTTTTAACTTCCTTTTCTCTGTTTATGGACGGAATGAAAAATGGAGGTTTTTCTTTTCCAGGTCAATTAATGAAATGAAGTGGGAAAATGTGCATAGTGTTTGTGTCATATAAAAAGTCACCACGTTCCTGCATCCATTCAGTCTTGTAGCTACAATGTAACAAATGTATTTACTTTTTATCATGTTTATTTTTTAACTCAGCTTTGACATATAAGAACTCAGTTTTAAATGACATCTTATTATTATCCCTGTACATTAGTTTATCTCTAAATTTTCTAAAGAAAATTAATGTATTACTAGTATGAAATTGAACAAAATGTAACTCTGGTGCTCTGAAGCCATAAAAAACTCTATCCTGTACCATTGAAGTTAATATGACTCCTGCCAGGTATTTAAATAAGAACAGGAGTGGTCCTCTGGTCATCTGGGGCTTTGATAGAAAGGGAGATTAGCATAAGGTTAATTAAACTCAAGATAAATCATTAAACCAAAATACAAAGGAAAGCAGACAAGAGAGAGCTTAGAGAAACATGAATTGTGAGAACAGAATTAACACAAGTTATGAAAAAAGAGGAAAACCATGAATTTTAATTTGAATTAAAAATACACATATATAAATACAGATGCATTTATTACATATCTGAGATACCAATAGTTTTCTTTTGAAAATCTTTGGTCAGGAAGAAATGAAGCAGTAAGTATAAAAATCTCAGGTTTTTCCATTTCCTCAAATGAGTAACATAAGTGAAGACACTGAACAGAGTGCTGAAAGGCAAGGTCTCATTCACTTTAGGTATTTTCTTCTTTTTCTTTTTAGTTTGGTTAGTTGGTTGTTTGGTAGGTTGGTTGATTGTTCTAAGGGGATTTGGTTTTGTTTGGTTTGGGGTTTTTGGTAGGTTGTTCTTGGGGGGTGCTTTTTTCTTGTTTTGTTGTTATTGCTTGTTTTGTTTGTTTGTTTCTTCTTGTTGTTGGTTTGTTGGTTGGTTTGTTGTCTAGGCTTTTTATTGTGTTATATCCTAAAAGTTTGGGAAAAGAGATACTTAGTGTCACTTGGTAAACCAGGCTCAAGCCCTTCTCTAATCAGTTTTCCATTGCACAGACAAAGGGGAAGGTTGTTCCAGTGTCCCCTGAACAGGGCAAGAAAGACCAGCATCAGGGTGTGCCAAGGAGTGCAGCTGGGCCAGAGCTATGCAACGTGAAAGAACAGAAAGCAAGAACTGAAAGAAAGTGATCTGTCACAGAAACATCATCTTCAAATTAGCAGTATAATGTTTCTTGTCCTTCCTGTCTCTCTCTGACTTTAAAAAAAACCCAAAACGCTCTCATGCTGGACCTTAGACTTTGCACTAAATCATTTAAGGCTGTTTTTTGGTGGACTTTAGTTTTACAGTGAGAAAAAGTTTCTAATGGAAAATTTCTGTCCAGTGGCAGCCTCAACAGAAAAAGCTTCTTCCTGAAACTTGTAAATAAATATTGGAACAGATTAATCAGGTGAGAGCAAGAGTCAAGCTTTCTGTTCAGTAGATTTGCTGCTAATTGTTCATGTATGAAGACACAAATAGAGAATCACATCATTTCCCACAGAGAGATGTCTTGTTGCTCCTTATTCCTATGTCTGAGCAAACAAACACACACGTACACCCTCCTCCCACCATGCACATTTTTTTATCTTTAATCTAAAGAGAGGTACATACATTAGCCTGCATGCCCACTATCTATTCATAGGAAAGGGGTTTTTGTATATAAAAGATTTATGACTCCTGATTGTATCAAGTTTCTTTCCTAAAGGCATCCAATCCAACTGCACAGTAATCATGTTTTTCTGATCTGTTTTCCTCCCTGCACTTTCCATTGGTATACAACTATTACCGTGGCGGAAGCTAAAGCTGTGCTCTGGTTCTTCACCCCCAGCCCCACTGGAAATTGTTCACTTCACAACCTGGAAGATAGCCTCCATTTTATTTCCTCTATTTCCTTTCTTTGGAAAATAGTGTCCATCAACACATTTTGCAGTCAGCCATGTATGACACAGAAGTATAGGATTTATGAGTAGATGGACTGAAGGTAGGATAATAGAAAACAGAGTTGGAAAAGTGGCTAAGACATCATCTTAGATCTTAGAAGAGAGCATTCTACTGTCTCTAGATCTTAGAAAGCCACGCGGCTTATTCTAGCCATCTCTCAAGGATGAAAAGAAGCCAAACACAAAAAAAATCCTCAAGCCCCAAACACAAAACAAACCAACCAACCAACAAAAATCTCCACAAACTGCTATATACAGCATTTTACTATTCAACTATTCTGCCTGCTGTAACTCATTTCCTAACCCCTGACCGCTTTGCAAATTAAGCTCATTACTTCTTGTTCCAGCTAAAGTGAATATGACATGACAGTTCATCATCGTAATCCTGGAAACTAACTTTCCATGTATTTAAAAGCTATTGCCGTGACTTCTTTATTCTAAACTAGATAACTCAGCTCCTTCAGATTTTCTTTAGAAATCATATTATTTAGACCCCTGATCATTCTTGTTGTTTTTCTCCAAATGTATCTTGTGCTACAATCTTGTCTTACTGCATTCATATCAGATCCAAATAACAGCATTATTCCAAATCTTAAAGCACAGATATTTGTACACACAAGTGTGATATTCACAAGTTATTTCTTTTTTGTTTTGTTGTGATCTTTTTTTTTTTACAAAACCATTGTATTTTTATATGTGTTCACTCTGCCATCAACCACATCTCTCAGATTTTAACCTGGTGCTCCTCATCCTCTGTCTGCAAAGATGGTTATTTCTACATAGTATAAAAATTTCCATTTATCTTTATTAGATTTCATCTACTTTTCCAATTTGTCAAAATTATTTAACTTCTAATCTTGTCCTTCAAAGTGTTTGCAAGCCTTCCCAAATGGAGTGATTTGCAAGTTTTAAATCTGTGTTCTTTGTTCTCTACTCCACTTTCCAAGATCATTATTTTAAATTCTGAACAGAAAAGGCCCTGGAAAGACTGCTTCAGTTTGGTGACATAACACTGACATGACTCCTTAACTACATTTTTCCAAACTGTTATCTGGATGTTTACTTTTCCCCCTTTACCTGTTGCCTGTTATCTTTCAGATGGTTGCCCTACTTTTTACTAAGCCTTGCTTTCCTAAAATTCCTGTCAGGATGAACCAGAGCACATCTTCCCTAGGGCATATTACTTTTCACTTTTACCATGGCTGTAAAATCATTGAAGTTTTCATTTAGTGGATCCTCCCCAGTACTTTTTCCAATTGATAAAGTTTAGCTTATAAATGAGACAAAGACATAACAGTTGATCACAGTGGGGGTTATTTATTTAGAAGAAAAAGGGTGTCAAAACCAAGGAAATGAGAAAAACTCCTAAGAAGTTAGATAATCCCTTCTAAACTTCATGCTTAGTATCCTGCCAAGGTATCAAATATTTTGTCCCATTTTTATGTGTCACGTTTCCTGACATATTTGTCCCATTATGCTTGGGAAGTACCAATAACCCATGGGTGCTAGTATAATATAATCATTAGCAATAATATTGAAAAAAAAAGTGATAGATTCATTAATTTATTTTCTGCATGGCATCAATCAATTTTAGTGCTTGATAAATACAGTCAGTCAATTTTTTCATTTAGACAGTGCCTTTTTTCATATCTTAGTTCACAACTTGTTATTTGTACAGAGAAAGACAGAGAAATCTGTCATCTGGAAAACTAAAAAATTTAAAGATAGCTAACCCTGGAACAGAGTTTTCTTGGTTGCCTTGTTCATGATCAATTGTATCATGAACATACCAGATAAAAGTAACTGAATATTTCAGGGTTTTTGTTAGGAGTCATTCCTTTAAAGTACTTTTGTTTTCATTCCATATATACATTCCAAACAGAAAATCATAAATAATACTTCATATCATAGAAAAGCAACGTTGTGTACAAAAGAAGAAATCAAAATGAAACAAATGGATATATCAGACATGAGATTCTCATCAGTATTTGTGTCTTACTCCATATTTCTTACAGTAAAACAACCATTTTTGGCAATAGGTAGAAGGCCACTGAAATTGTGGATATATGGTTTTAAAAACATATTCAGCTTATGTAAAAGCATGAACCAGTGCAGCTACCAACCAGTATAAGTGCAGGGGGTATTTTTTGCTTTCTCTGCCTTCACTCCCTGGTGTTTGCAACAGTAGATTTATTCGAACTTGTTATCAATTAAATAGAAGGCACTTCTCTGCAGAAAAGGCTTTTTGCCTCTGTTCATCAGCACAATTAATACAATGGAGTCAGAGCCTAAATGTAGCCAGCTGGGAATCAGAACTAGTGAAGTAACAATTTAAGTAATAATATTTTCAATTTTTGTCATCATTATAATTTAGATATATTGCACACTCAAGGTTTAGGACTGGAGAAAATCTCTGCCAAAAAAAGACTTCTCATAAAGAATGAAAAAAATTCAATGATGAGTCAGATGTGGTTATATAGAATCCAGAAAGTCTAATGGACTTTGGATTTGTCACATTGCTCAATTTGCACTAGGTAATCTCACTGCTTAATATAAATCTTCATCCAGTTCTTATGCACTAATAGTATTGAATGTTTATTATGATCTCCTTTTTTATGGAATGCTTATGTTACAAGAAAAGAACATAGGCTTCAGTTTGTATTTTTTAATTATCATTTTCTCGCTGCCTCTCAAACCATGTGAACATAAGAACAAGTTTGATAAAAAGAGTTGGATGAGTGAAAAAGTGTAAAATATGTCTCACTCTGAAACCCTTCTGTTGTCTATAGAAGCTAGACTGATGGAAAGATTTTCTGTTAAACTTTGAATGAATTCACTAACAGTTGTCTTGTCTATTGACAAGATGACTGGTTCCAGATCTTGTAGAGAAACAGCTACTACAGTTTTTCTTCACAGAAAAGTTTCCTCATCACAGCAGTGAAAGGGGTAGTTGGCTTTTTTTTTTTAACTTCTCTGTCCATACACCCAGCATACCTCTGTCTCTCTATCTAGTGACACTAATTTTCATAGTGGTGTGTCCTTCCAAACCTCATAAATATGGCCAGAAATGATGCTTCTTTACCACTGAATGGTATAGGATATTATATGCCTGTCCACATATTTTAACAGCTTTCCAGATCACAGCTGGATTTTTTGCCATTATTTATAGTGTATCACTCCCAAATTATTGTTATACTGTGTAATTGTGAGTATTGTTACAATGAGGGAGTCTGGCTAGGTGCTTTTTAGCCCTCATGTGCTCCCAGAACATAAAAACCCAAATTAAAATGCTCTGGTTTCATAGCACCACCCTACCCCCACTCTGCTCCTAATAATCCTGCTGTGACAGCTAAGGAGAGCAATACATGAGTAGTCCAGTGGTGTAATGCCCTATAACATTTTGTAAAGATTCTAGCATTTTGTGTTGATAGGTCCTCCATGTGACAGCTCTCTGTTTGCAGCATATGACCTCCTCTACAAAAGGCTGGCTTTGAAGAGCCATTATTATAACGCCTTTTAGTCCACAAAGAGGGATGGCACAGGCCACAGGGAGCTGCAACCCACAGCTGTATTTTAGAAAAGCAATTTCATTACTGCTATGTACCTCCCAAGATGATGTTCAAAATCTGAAACAGTGAGAGCTGTCCCTATTTTACTTGACCTATCAATCTGAAATTTCAGAAGATGTTAAAAATTTCCTCAAGTTGACTGTGTTTTGAACATTTACTTTTCCCATTGTCTTAGTGAAAGTGACAATAAAAGCTCTTTAATAAATCCTAAGACATGCTGCTTCATATTTGCCAAGTTTTAGCCTCTTTAGTAGATCAGTGTTCATACTGTTTTCCCTTACATGAAATGAGAAATATTATTGGGACTAGTTCACATCTGTCAGGGTTAAAAATACTATATTTATATCTCATTATAATCCATTCATTAGCTTCCAGACCCTGGGTACCCTGGGAATGTCAAAACTCCACATGATGTCTCTGAATGCCGGATTTTGCATTTAGATATTTGGAGTAGCAGGAAAAGTGTACAACCACATGTTTTATAGCAAGAAAACTCCCTGTTGACTGCATAGCTGCAGGGGTTTGCTCAGAAGAACACATTTTCCCCAAATGTATAGCATAAATTAAACTCAATAAACTACTTCTGAATCTGCTTCTCTCTTTTTTTTTTTTTTGTCTTTTTTCTTTTTTTTTTTCTTTTTTTTCTTTTTTTCCCCTTTGTCCAAGGAGAAGTGAAATATACGTACTGTTTAAAATGGCAAGGTTTGGCTGAATCATAAGCCCTCAAGACAGAGGATGGTCAATGGGTCTTGCACATCCCAAAATCTGACCTTTGTGAAAGACGATTAGGAGAAATATTTGGAATTTGAGGCTGATAGCAGTGTCTCAATTACAGTTCAGGATGCATTCATAATTTTCTTGGATTTTGGTGCTCTGAAAGGAAGTAAGTTTCAAGTTTAGAATTCAAAAGTTTTTTTTTCCTTCAGAGAAGCCAGGATTTTGTTTTTGGAATATTCAATCTGCTTTCATACGGCTGAGAAAGCACACAATTTTAACACTGAAATCATTCAGGCAGTGACAAATAAAATAAGGGTAAATATCTATGTCAATAGCTAAGAGGTTAGTTTCTGGCAAAGTTCTGCCTTCCTGGGAGGGTTTCTTTTCACTGCAATATTTACTCTTTGTCTCAGGCCTGCGTGGCCAACTGGGGAGCGCCATCTTGGAGAGGAGAGCTGGCGCCATCTTCCCTTTGCCTCCCTACACATGGTTGGCTGCAGGGGCTGCCACCTTGGAGGGGGGCTGTACTCTCACAGTTTGGGTGTCTTTTGGTTTCAATTGGTGTCCTGAGATTTAGCAATTTTGTGTCCAGTGATTACTCAGTTTGGGGGGGTTTTTGCCTGTTACTGTTTAGCTTGTTAGTAAACCATTATTTTTTTTCACTTATATCTCCTCCTATTTTTTTCTCCCTATTGGTCAAAATGGATTGGTTGAAACTAAGGCAAATAACTCATTTTAGAGTGTCCACCACTTAAATTGTCGTAAACTGAGACGTAGTTGCATTTGTTTTGTAGGGGAAAGGGGCATCATGCATTTTAGAAACAGTTAAGAATTAAGAAATGAGTATGGTTTTAGCAGAGGAGATGATGAATCACTGAATGAAACCTCCCATGTGATAGGACAGTTTCTCTTATGAGTGGGTCAAGAGTGAATGCAATTTCAGAAACTCTCTTTGCAATGCAGCATAAATCCAATTTACTGATTTCAGCACTGGGTAACTGGATTAAACTCCAGGGCTAGCAACAGAGCAAATGTCTGACTAGATGATGAATTGGTGCTTTCTGGACTGAGAGTGAAAATTTAAGAAATCCACAAGTCACATACTCTCACAGGAGATGAATGCCATTTACCCGGCATGTGCATGTGTATCTAGAAGTTATCCCCACGTGAGTAATGTATAAAGGTTCCTATTGCATTTTGTTTACTGTCAAATGTGTTGTGAGTCAAAAGCCCATTCAGAAATGTGCGTTCTCAAATAAGTTGTGCTATCTGTCTGATAGATGAACATTTTAAGTGCACGCAAACATTAAAGGACAAATTGTGATCCATAATTCCTCCTACTGAAGATAAGGCAAAGTGGCAGCAGATTATCTATTGCCACTTGATAGTGCTAAAGACTACTGCAAGCATAGCTCTTTATTTGACTAGAATGATGATTTTAGTTTTATGTTTTGTACTTCATGCACAGAAGTCCAATACTGTACAAACGTAAAAGGATCATGATATAAAATGAAGAGTAGACAGTGGAATACATTATTACTTTACACACCACATGGTGATAGCCCCGAAACACAACACTTTCTATTAAAAGCAACGAAGTAAGGAAGAGATTATGTGCACAGAGATAGTTTTATGCAGCAGTCAGTGCTTTAAGATATTTATTCAAACGCATAACAATGTATTTTTAAATGTCTCAGATATCTCGTCAAAACTTACAGTGCTGCCAGCTGTCTTCTGAACACTGCAAAGCTACAATATGTAAAAAGCTTTTTTATAAATAACCTTAAATCTGAAAACCTATCCATTTTTGTCTTAGAAAACTATGTTTCAGACTGAAAGACTAGTCCCAAATGAAAAGGCGAAGTCTTCAATTACTCTCACTGACTGTATTTCATATCACATGCCCATACACGTTTTTTAAGGGAATCTGGGTGATAAACTCTTACCCTGTGAGACTGCCAATTCTAGTCTATCACCTCATATACATATACACTTTATAAAGAGAAATTCAAAAACATTTTTCTTTCTTTTTTTTTTTAACTTTGGAATTGCAACAAAATTTAGAGAAACTTAAGTCTTCCAAGTTTTCTTAGTGTGCATCTATTTCTCAGGGCCAAGATAAAACAGATTTAAGGCTCCACAATCCAAACTGCCAGTTATTTCAAGGAGAAGTCCATGAAGTTTTAAAAGTAAGGAATGGTAATGTGAATACCCATTTTTCACCATACAGCTGGTATTTGTGCTATATCAAATTTAAGTTAATCAAATTAGGGGAGAAAAACAAAGCAAATAAACCTTGATACCTCCTAAGGGTTCTTACGTCAATTTCTGGCAGAAATTCACAAATAATGATATTCAACTTCTTCCGAATTTTGGACTAAATTTGTGTTAAATCACCTCTGGGTTTAATTTTAGCTTTGATAAAAATGCATGAACATTTCCAGTAGAATTCTGTGAACATTTCTATATTTTCATTCCAGAAAAAGCAGATTTCTCATAATTTTGAGGCCTATAAAATATTCTGGGTTTTGTGTTGACATTCAGTGCAGGTCCTTAAATGTGAAATTAGCAACTGAGTAATTAATACAAACAAAAGAAGACCATTTTCATAAAGGAAATATCCTTATTTTAATTTCTGCTTATTTTCATTGGAACCCTGTTAGAAAGAAGAATGAGCTTCTGCCAGCGATAGCAATTCTTTCAGCATTTCCAGAACCAGCCACTGCCCACTATGAACTAGACCTGAAGAGATGGCCAAAAGCCGAGGGAACATGTCTGTGCATGTTTCCTGCTCAATTTTTGCACAGGTTAATAAACAGTGGAAGAAGCAAGTCACTTAGGGACGAGAAAGGTCTGTCTTTCATAGGCAAAGGGAGTCTTGGAGAACCGTTCTCAATCTTTGGTTTTATGGAAAAGCTTTTATGTCCTGAGTCTCCAGGACTCCAGGCTCTGGAGTTTTGCACAGGTAACCACTGCTGCCATCTCTCACAACATCTTTGGATTTGCAAGCATAGAGACAGAAGTAACATGTAATTGTTACATGGTGCAGAATGATGGAGGCCATAAGATGATAGCAAAAGAGTGGCCTAACTTTGTCTATAGCTGGCACAGTAGGCAGGACTGGGAATATAGCAGTGGATGCACTCCATGTCTCCTTCCAGGTCTAGGTCTCCTAAGGTACCCTGCACTCCATCTAGCCCGCTTCAAGGACAAAGCAGAAAGGATGGGAAGGGATATTCTGTTGTGTGTGGGTGGTGGTCAAATATATCATCCCGTCTACAAGTTCATTCATTTTGCCCTTCCTTTTTTCTTCTCTTGCATTTTGAACTGTGTGTATCCGTTTTTCAATGAGCTGCCACTCCAGCTGTGAAGTGTGTAAATACTTGTAGCCACCCCTGCTGTTTTGAATGAGGACTCAAAGGTACAGAAGCAATGAAACATGGACCTCCAGCAGAGGAGGAGGAATATGCTGTTTGGAGACTGTGGGAGAGTAAGTATGAAGCAACATCTCTCCTGGGAAAGGAAAAGGAGAATGGAACACTTAGCACTGCTGTTCTGGGGGCTGGAGGCATCAGCTACACTTCTCCCAGTACTTTTAGGGCTGACTTGCTGAAGGAGGCAAGATATCTGCTGATGCAAACCATTGCTCATAGCAGAGAGGCAGGAAAAGGGGGATAATGCCACTGCTGACAAGAAATTAGAGTGCTTGGCATTGCCTCTCAGGAATTGCCACTGATCCCTGAAGCAAGGGTTGTGTGGCAGCACTGTGAGATCATTAATGTCATGTACAGCCAGCTCTGAACACTCCCATCAACAACTGACAATGAAGCAAAGAGGTCTCAGAGACTGTATAGAGAGCATACTGGTCTCACCATAACCCTGCCAAAAAGAAATTAAAAATTCTGACTCAGGAATGTGGATCAGGCACTAAAAAACCAACCAACCAACCAAACAAACAAAAAACCAAAACCCAACAACCCCCCCCAAAAATACTGAGATGACAGCCAAGTACTAGCCCTTCTATGCACTGGACAAGGGAGAGTTCTGCTGCAGACCAAAGCATGTATTTGACCATGTAGATCAAAGCATGGGCATGCAGTAGAAAATTATCAGCAGAAGCAATGAAAAGGAGATTATACTACAGCTACGAAAGCAAATTTCTGACATTTTTTTCTTTGGGGAGATTGGTGTTGGAAACTTAATGATGTTCTTAGAATGCAATTGTTCATGGTAGTGTTGTGTGATAATAAAACATGAGATTGTGTGAAACACTACCATGTTAATGAGTATTTGCTTATGGCAAGTACTTAACTCAGTGACCCATTTTCCCATTAATTTCTCATCAGGCCCAGAAACTGCATCCATACGAGTATGATTTATTGTAGTGAGAAGTCTTATTGTGCAGGACCTTTTTCCAGGGCAGTTTTCATAAGAGATGCTATTTGATACCATTAAATTAGTTTAACTCCCAGCATAGAAGGAACTCTTCACATATTGTAGAACTGCTGCTCTGTTCTGGATGGTTTTATCTTCTGAATAAAATGCACATGAAATGGATGTTATTTCATCTGCGTGTCAGGCTATGGCTGGGTACATGTACTTGACTGAGTTCTACATGTGGCAGGGCTCAAAACATAGTATTATGATGTTCTGATGAGAGCATATAACCATCACAACCCAGAAGTCTAGTTCTGCTTGAGTGACAGTTTGACCATAGCAGAGTGGCCCACAGATTCATTCCATTAAGAAATCTACCAAAACAGGTGTAATTAATTAATCCTCTGTATTTCAAACATTCTATGGTGTTCATTTCACCTATCTTTTTCTGCTATACTAATGAAAGCAATGCTGCTGTTCTGTAGCTTACTTAATCAAAAAAAGTGAAACAACGTGTATTTGACTAATTCCCCTCTGCCTCTTATTTTCTACTTTGTGTTTTCCCCTGCTTTTCTCATCATGCTAGTCCCTAAGGTGAAACTGCTTGTACTCAAAGCACTGAACTTTGTGCTACAAGGATCAGGAAGTCGTCAGTGGATAAATGCAAACTGTTGTTCTCACTTTTGTCTCTATTTCCCCGTTTTATTATAAACCTGCATTTTCATATAGAAGCTCAGCCCAGGCTTGCATGGAGAGATCAGATCAAATACAATTTTGTTTTGTAGCATTCCACATCCAACATTTGAAAATCAAGGATTTGTTTGAACGCTGACTGTTAAAATGTAGTCAACATATATGCAGCATTTCAGAACACTTCTGATGCATTTAAGGGCATGTGCAAATCTACTACTGAATTATAATTTTTTCAGCTGCAGATTTTTAAAGATGATGTTATTAACTCTTAAGAGGAAAGCTATATATGAGAAGAAAACCCAAGGAATTTTGAAATGAACAGAATACTTTTGACTTTTCACTTCCGTATAGAAACACTTCCTAGAAAATATTTGCAGGACAAATTTTCAAGTACTAAGGATTCTATTAAATAAAAAAGTATAATGACTTTGGAACTTTAGGGTCTTAATGACTGCAATAAATTTTCAAAAATTTTATTAAACTTCCCTTAAAATTGGCATTAATTATATGCTCCACTACAGGTATAACTAGACTTTTTTACGACCAAAAAAAGGTGTAATTTTGCTATTACTAACAACTTGTCATTCTTCAATTCTCTGAGATGTGGGGAGATAAAGAGTGCTTTTAATTATGGCTCATGATAACCAGACCTTCCTTTGCAGTAGAAAAATGAGAATGGAAAGGAAAGCTTCAGAAACAGTTGCTACTTTGAAAAGACAAACCAACTTACAAACCAAAAACCAATGGAACTGTTCATAGACCCCAGTGGTAAATATTTCAAAATTTCCACAAACATTTTTAGTTGTATAAACTACTTTAAAAGGATATCCACATGTACATTCACTACTATATTTCTGTGAGCTGTCTGATATTAACATTATTGTCCCTTTTTTGTCTGAAAAATAAAACCTTCTTGAAAGAAGGAAAATAGTCTTGCAATAGCCAACACAAGTCCACTTCAGGGAAAGCTGGGATCTGCTCTTGGCTCTGTGATTGACTGAGGTTTTGTTGCATAAATTCTTTGTTTTCCAATCTATAATAAGGGAAAATCAATATGTCTCTACCTCACAAGGGTGTTGCAAACCTAAATTCATTCACATGTGGCAACTGGTACAACATGATGGAAACTCAATATAAATTGTTACATATATTCTGTTACCCCCAGTGGAAGGCTTTCGTCCATGAAATTGCTGCCGTACAAGCAGCACTGGACAAATTGCAATAGGGGAAAAAAAAGCTTAAAATAAAAAAGTTTTAGCTCTGGAAAGTGAGGCTAAATCATGAATGTTAGAAAAACTATGACTAGAATTTTAAAAAAGCTCACTTCCTTCCAAAGGAGGTGGGTTTGTCTCCATAGACATGGTGACAATTGAAAAGCAATGTAAGTAGAAAAAAAAAGATACATGATGGTTACCACTAGTTGTTAAATAAATCTGAATGCTTAGCTGAGAATTATAATCATGGCAGATGGATAAGCTACATCTGTGAAAGGAGTGCATTTCACAAAGTTCATATTTATATAACACTGTCCACAAGAGAGGCCTTAGCTGAGCCCTTCCCCTGGGGCAAAGTGCTGCAGTTTCCATCATAACATATGCGAACATTTTTTGGCCTGTTTCCCTAGAATTTTATTCTTGACTACGTCTGCTGGACTCTTTCTGGAGATGCCCTCGTAGCTTTGATGCATCTCTTTGATGCATCATTTTCCTTGATATTTTTTATGCCTCTTATCCATGCATTGTGTGAGGATATTCTTGTCCAAACATTTTGCTTTCTTATAGAGATTTGCTTTGAAAGCTGTGTAGAGTGAGGTTTGGAAGTTAGGGACAGGTGGTGCTCCTGTCAGGGTCATGGGCTATCTGTTCAGAGAAAATGTTTTATAAATTTTATATCAATGTATGCCCTTGGTGTGTTTTCAGGAGGGTTTATAAAACTGACTGGCAGGTGAGCTCTACCTCTTCCTTCTACTGCCTGTCCACTCTCAGCTATTGTCTGCTAGACCCTGTGATATGTGTACTTTTCTCTCATTTTGAGTATGTCACAGATGTGGACCCATACCCCTCTGATTTTTTTTTCTCTCTGCAACATTTTTTTGTAGCTGTACAAACCTACGATTTTTAAAGTTCCAAGCATATTGAGGTGCATCCTTTGGCCACACAGTTTCAGTGAGGACATACTTTGCAACACCTGAAGGAGAAGGGTGGTATTCCATGTGTCGGTGAATGTCTGTACATCCCCACTGGGAACACAGGCCCTTCTGTGCTGCTGTGATGTGCTGAGGGTGGGCACAGTGGCTGTCTGAAGACTCTGCATGGAGTCCTACCCACCTCCTCGTGGCCCTTGCTCCATGCAGATGGCGTGAGTTTTCCCCTAAGGACTCTGATTTGGTGGTTGCAACATATACATTTGTTTCCTTCTGAACAGCCAGAAAAAGCGCAGGCTGCTTACATAGGTTATGAGGATCGGCATCTGCAACCAGCTCCAGACTTTGGGGCTGAGCACTGTGGTTTTTTGTCCCATGATGTTGTTCAATTCATCCTCCTTGTAGGTTTGACCACCGTTACTTGGGCCTGTATAGAATTGTGGACCAATTTTCACCAGCAGCTTCCATGTGTTTGCAGAACTCACACAGTTGTTTGGGCATCCCTGCTAAAACCTGTTAACATAACAGCCTTCAGCAGCACCACCTCTAATGATGGCAGTCAGAGCGAATACCACGTTTGGACAGTTTTGGATTCCACAGTATTGTAGGGTAGCCTGCAGGACTTTTTTGACTGTGCAGGGTATGAGCATAGTGGGAATTGTATGTAAGCAGGAATTATCCAGTTCTGAAAGCTAGTTGTAATTAGAAACTATAGAACTTTTTTTAAGATGTAATTAACTCTTGAAATAATATGACATAATTTATATATTGAAAATCAAATCAAAGAGCTCATCAGCTGTGTTGCAGAGAACAACCATATTACATCAAGCATGCAGGGAAGATTCCTGCATTTCAAGGGACAAGTGGAAACACTGGCAGAACTATAAGCAGTTATTGCAATGCCAAATGCAATGGAAATAGAAAGAAATTATCCATATGTTTCACAGCAGAAATTAACAAGAGTTTTGCATCCAAAATGATAATTGTCAAGCAGAGAAAGGCTGAAAAAGTGATGTATATTATCCTATATAAGGTGTATTTTTTACTGTTATGACCAAATTCAGTGTCAAGTAAACAATGTTGAAATAAAAGGAAAAAAAAAGACCAAACAGTAACAAGTAATAAGGAGGTGTTGAAATTACTGTAATTTAAACATCTGAAGATGATATTGCATCCTTGAGCTATCCCTAACTTAATTTTCAACTACCAAAAATCTGCTGAGAAAATCAATATGTGCCATTTGCAGTATGGTAAAGATCATTCTGAGAAGAAAAGAAATACCCAGACATAAGTAGAGTTGTGACCTATTATTTTAGAAAGGTTTTAAAAACCATTTCTCTGTGGTAGATTAATATTCTTATTCTTAATAGTACTTGTGAAGTTTGGTTCTTAAAAAATCACAACTTGCAACCAAAAGGCCTGATTTTCCTGTCACATCCCACTTATTCAAGCTTCTGCTGTGCTGTGAAATAAAGAAAGATAACAAGTTTTCCCTAACATGAATTATCCTACCAGGTGAAAAAGCCTCCCTTGGTTGTGATCTACAATGCCAGGAATTGGAAATATTCATTTAATAGAGGTAGCAAAGAGCTGAGCTCTTACATGTTTGCTTTCTCATATCCCATCAACAGTTTCTGCAATACATAATGGAATGCAAATTGCTCAGTCCTCATTTTAAGCCACAATAGCCACTATAAAGTTGTGAGCTTTATTTGCAGACTGAATCTGGCAAGGATAATGTTGACAGAAGATGGCCAGTTCTGCTGTCATCTCTTGTTGACCCCAAAGCCCTCTTAAATAGACACATATTTGTCATATCTATGTTTTCAAAGAGCAAAATGTATTCCAATTCCACCAAAATGTTCAATACTAAACACTGGGCTTGAATTTATTTTCTTGACTTATCTATTGTATTCTTACAAAGAATTGCATAGCAAATATCTCATATCTTCCTTTTATTTATCAAATTCCTTAGAAATGCTAAGACGCTACAGAGATTTGGGGAAAAAATGGTTGAAAATATTTATCCTCTCTTTATACGGCATACGCAAAGTTATAAAGTCCAAAATAATTGCATTTACCCGTGTGTACATACAGAAAAGCTCAGTAAATTTTTAACAATCATTTCCTCATTTTTTTTTCAATTCAGTGTAAGCTTTCACTAGTGCAGTATTTATTTAATCTAAGAGACTGAGTTTCCACTCTATTTTTAATTTTCTAACAATAAATCTTAAAGAAAGGGTTGACCATTTAAAGGTTTATCCCTCCAAATGGAGGGATAGCAACGATTTTTTATTTTATTTCCTTTCATATTTTAGCCATTCATTATTCTCATTTTTTAACTATTTTACAAACTCTCAATTTTTTTTCTTATACAGCAGACATGATGCTGTCAGATCCAGCAATATTCATCATGCTTTCAAAACAGATGAATCACTAAAATAGTACAGAAATTGCTTTTCCATTGTCAGAAACAGATTGCAAGGATATTTGCTTGTATTCTAATTACAGATTCCTCTTCTCAGGGTATTGGGAAAGCAGGCAGTGATTTCTGCTGTTCCTCTGAGCAATGCTGCTTTCCCAACTGCAGCACTTTGCTGCTCCATTCATCTCCTGTGTCTTTTGTTTGTGTTCCCTCTCTGATGTTTGGGTCTATCGCTACCTCTTCTACGGTACTGTAACAACTGCAAGTCCTTAGGAAATTCTGCAACATTAAACAAACACAAAAAATTTCCAGATACAGCAAGTTGCTCCTTATCTTTCTGTGACTCTCACTGCACATTTGGAAAGCTCTGCTTGGTATTTTTAGGGGCAAAAATGTATTAAGTTATTTTTTACCATCAACAGTTATGTTTACATGGAAAACTGCAATAATGCTACATTCAGGTAATTTTTTAATTTGTTTTTTATTTTATCAAAACTGTGTCTTAGTGAAGATTCAGGTTTTAGAAATTTTTTCCCCTAAAATTTGGAGATGCAAAACCAAGGAAATATACAACTGTTTCTGCTTTCCCTGTTTTGTTTTTCTCTTGGATGAGCCTAGTCAAGGTTTTGGATTCATTTCTTGTCTCTTATTTCCTTGATAAATATTTTGTCCAAACTTTCCTCTTAACTGTAGTCTGACATTCGTTGAGACGCTCACATAAACAAGGTCTGATTGTAACTGGTAAGCTGAGGAAATCATGGAAATTTTACCCTTGATACTCAGCTAGCTGAATAATCTGCAGAGCTGCAGGATCAAAGAGTGTGGGAAAATACACAGAATACTGACAATAACAAATTTACAGATGAAAGGACTTAACTGGACTCAGATATTTGGAATGAACTGCCTCCCTATTCTTTCAGAAGAGCTGTAGGAATATTTCCTGCCTTTGCAGTTTGATTCCTGGATATGTACATACCTTCTTCAGAGATGGTAGACAAGACAGTAGAGGGAATAAAATCTGCCTTTGAACTGTTCTAATTGTTTATCTGAAGATGGGTTTTATGTCAAACTCTTCAGATTCATAAATTGTGAATTTAAAAAAAAAACACTCTAGACATTGTCTATAGCCATTATAAATCCAGGTATTAGAAGCATTTATTTCGCATTTATATTAACATATGTGCAATAAAATAGTGACATCACAAATGGAGTTAATATGGCATTTCATGAGGCAGTGTCCTTTGTGAGCTGAATGGGAAAGTTAGATAAGGTAAGAAAATGTTTATGCTCTGTCTCTGAGGCACAACTGTGTTTTCAACCCTTTCAGTCACTTGCATAGAAACAGCAGAGACTGTGTTAAACATACAACCCCAAATCCAGCAAATTTTGATTGCCATATTCCTGCTGCCAGCTTATTAAATGTTTTCAGATATTTTTAAATGGAATGGTAAAATAGCCACTGCTAATTAAACCCCCTTTATTTATTTCATGTCACTGTAGCCACGCTGGTTTCGGTTTGTGACATGAGGTTTTTAAATATGTAATGAATTACTACAGTAGCATAAAAGTAGGCAGTCTTTCAGACACATAAGCCTTCCTGAGTTCTACTTATGAATCTTCATTTACTTGTGCTCCAAGTCTATGACACATTGCCTTACAAGTATGAAATATGTCCTCTTTAATGCATTCCTCCAACGTCCTCCCCAGACCTTTTCTGCAGATATGTAACGTTCTCTTTGAGCTTTAAAAACCATTTCCCATTTAAATCAACATCCATCAGTGGTTTGGAACCCCTCTCTGCTGTGGGATTTTGTCCTTTCATTTTGGTTAGTATTATGTACTGAGAAAGAACAGAGCAAGGACACTATGTTAGATTTATACGGAAATAATGTCAAAATGGTTAATGCAATTCACCAGTTCAATAAACTGGATTACATTTTAGTAGGACAAAAGATCAACGAAAGCCTATTTATATTCATCGAGTGAAGGTTGTACCAGCAACCACATAATGCATTCCCCATCTTTGGGCTCATTAGCTATGCCTATTAGATTTGTTAGGTATCATAACATCCAGATGTTTCTGGACAGCTCAGCTGACATTTTATGCATTTGCAGATTAAATATTAATGGATAGCAGGTAAACAAGTGCAATAGCTAGTCTTGGGTTTGGAGTACTTTCAACACTATCAAGGTTTGGGGGCTATTTTTTTTTCTCTCTTCATGTTTCTCAGAGTGAATGAAAAGACAGCAAATCACCTTTAGAAACCACAATTCTTGTGGAAATAAGCAGCAAAGAGCAGTTTGCCATCTCTCTTTGACCAGGATCTTTATATGATAATTTTCACCCAGGGCACATATTATCTAACAAAAATGCTACCAGCTTTTACCAAGAAAGTTCACTAAGCTCAGACTGAGCATTCTTTTAGGCAGTTGAACTTTTAAAAAATGGACAATATGTGTTGTAGATAGGTGATTTTGAATGATGACATATTCTTGCCATTCTTCACTGTAATGATATGTAAGGAGTTTGAGAGTCCTCCCACACTATCTCCTGAATATCATGCAGTTATGGCTATTCTGCTCTCTCTTTCTTTTCCAAAGCATTGTACTTAGTGAAAGGCTACAGGAAGAGTATATGGTGTGCATCAGGCACAGCATCACTAACCAGTCAAGGGAGGGGATTGTCTTTGTCCCCTCTGCTCTGCCCTGGGGCTGCCCCACCTCGAGTGCTGGGGACAGGTTTGGGTGTCACAATATTGAAAAGATGTGAAGCTCTTAGAGAGTGTCCAGAGAGCAACAAGGATGGTGAAGGGTTTAGAAGAGGAGCCATATGAGGAGCAGGTGAGGTCACTTGGTCTGTTCAGCCTGCAGAAGAAGAGACTGAGGGGACATCTCATCATGGTCTTCAACATCCTCATGAGGGGAAGCAGAGGGGCAAGTATTGATCTCTTCACTCACGACCAGTGAAAGAACTCAAGGAAATGGCATGAAACTGAGCCAGGGGAGGTTTGGGTTGGATATCAGAAAAATGTTTTTCACCCACAGGGTGGTTGGGCACTGGAGCAGGCTCCCCAGGGAAACAGTCACAGCATCACTCTGACAAAGCTCAAGAAGCATTTGGGCAATACTCTCAGGCACATACTGTGACTCTCAGGGTGTCCTGGGCAGAGCCAATAGTGGGACTTTATCATCCTTGTGCATCTCTTCCCACTCAATGTATTCCATGATTCTGTGAAGTGTGGAATTTCACCTATGTTGTTATTATCACTGCAGAGTAATTGCTATACACAAAATACATTTTAGATCTTGATCACTCTGTTTCCTGTTTTCATCAAATGCTTTTTTCAGGAAAAACTCTGATCCTAAGTCATAAGTACAGAAATAGATTTTGTCTTGAATACTGTGCACTTCACTTTTCTTCTCTAGGACATATCCGCAATTGATACGCACCTATACTTTTTCACCTAAACCAGTGGAACTATTCTAGTTTACACCAGTTAAAAGAGTTAACCCATTAATTTGATATAAGAAGGAAGAATCAAGGTGAGTACTGGTGGCAGAATCTCTTTGTTACAATCTTGGGGTTCTTAAAAGTCCTATGCAGTAGCAACTGTCTTCTGAACAGTCCAAAGGAGATTAAAGGAAGATGACAGAACCTGAGCCAGTGATTAATTCAGTGTTCTCCAAAGTAAAAATGATCCTGCCTGTTCATTAATAGACAATATTTTGCTGCCAGGCATGCCCTAAGACATTTTCTGAAAGAGAAAAAATTTCAGATCCTTCAGACCAAAAAAAGAAAAGGAAATTCATAAAGAGTCTTCAAGTGAATTTATTTGAATTACCAAGATTTAATTACTGCATTTGCATAACTTTGTCACCATGTGGGCTCTTCATAGACTGTTTTTGTTTGTTTTTTTCTTGTCAGCTCTGAGAGCCTGGAGAGTGAGCTTTGTTGTACCGATGAGGACTGCAGTGCTCTGACATTCACATTTTATGAGAATACATGATTTAGACATGAGATTTGGTGCATCATCATTTAAACATTGTAGTGGGTGTCCATGCATCAATATTCACAGTAAATGTCACCCAGGTGTCTGTTTTGAATGATAGTGTAAATCCATATATGAACCAAAACCAACAGCCCAGAATGAGGAAAGCAGTGTTGTTTAGCCCCAGCTAAAACAAAATTGAATCACTGCATTCTCCAAAACCAGTCAGTCTTGTACATTCAGGTATGAGCAATGTGTTCAGCTAATCATCTGTCTGCTGGTTGGGCCAATAAATAAATTTTGCAGTCATAGCCATGTAGAGCTATAAGAGCAACCAAAGGAAATTTTGTCTAATTTTGAAGTATACTCAGGTATCATAGTTTTGACTTTTTGTCTTGAATGGCAATGTTTTGGCTTTTCAGACTATTGAGGAGTGATTTATTTTTCTTCAATTCATTGTTTTCCACTGTTAGGCTAGTGAATAGAGAGTTAAAAAATAAAAAATCCGATGGGGGTGAAAAACAGATTGGAAAAACCAACAGAAAGAGGTGGTATGAAGAACAAATTTGAATATAAAAGATACTCTTTTATCTATTGTGTGGTTTTTTTCCCAAATCAAAACTGATTTTTCTTCTAAAATATTAATTGAAGACCCAACAGAAATTATAAATATGATGCAGAATTAAAAAGAAAATATTATTTCAGCTTTATATTATGTAATGGGAACCAAACTTTATGATCATAAGATTCTTTTTATCTGTGACCCCACAGAATGTACATAAAAGCTGACATTTGCTCCAGCTTGACTCTTGGGGTACTTCTACTCCAAAATAATAACAAATAATAACAAAGGCATTCTTCTATGAGTGTAAACTTCTTTGAAACAGAATTGCCATGAGGGCAGCTTAACAGATTTCAGTCAAATAAACAAGATCTTTTTACTTCTATTTGACTTATTTTTGACACTCTCAAAAAGAGTTGAAAATTTTGGAAACTTTTTGAAGCCTGTTTCTCATCTGGCTCTCTGAAACAGGTTATATCAGTTTGACAAAACATTTTCCTGAGACAGGTAAAACTTTTCACAACCTTTTAATTTGTCCTCATCTAAACAACTAAAATTACATTGAAGATTACTTTTTTCTAAGTTTTCAAAAGAACAGCAATTCCTTTCCCAATATAAACTGTTCCAAATTTCCTTCAGATCATCTATGGACCAGGAGAAAAATAAGGAAAAAACGTATCATGTAGGTTATTATTAACATGTGTCCAAATAGGTGTTTTATAAGAGATCAGTATTTCCAAATGCACCTCAAATGTAGATCAGATGGTAATACTACATACAGCAATATGTAGTGAATTTTATTTTTAGGTATTCTCTTCTGACCATGTTTGAGATCAGTCTGTCCTTTGCTGTTCTAAAATCTTCTTGATATTTTTTGACATCCTAAATCTCAAGCCTTTAGGGAGGGGGTTTGAAGGAGGAGTAAACCTATAAAAGCTGACAAAATTAATTACACTGTATTACTCATCTTAAATGTTTAATTAGTCACATTGTACCTGATTAGACACAAAATTTCAGCATCCTCTTAGCCTATAAAAAATTGGAGTGCAAAGTGACATTTAACAGAGCAGACCATTCCAGTTGCAGTGATTTTTTGCTCCTTTTATAGAAATCCACAGTCTCTGTAAATGCTGTCTCCCAGTAACCATAGGAACAATGTCCACTGTAATTTCTTAAAGAGGAAGGGCAGACAAAGTAATTTCATATATAGGAAAATATATGAACATAGTTATATCCTAATTATCCTATATGATATCTCACATTACCTTTTACATTTTAATATTCCCTGTGCCTGAAAGAAGAATTAAACCAGTGACCTTTTCTTCCACTGGTGATTGTGATACATGAAACTGCAAGTGGGTTCAAGAATTATTTTTTTTTTAAATGGAAAATGGTGAATCCTCATCACACAGGAGACAGCAAACTTCAGCACCAAATCCAATCTCACTTTCTATATATCTCTTTATCTTTGCAAAGCTGCTGTCATTTGGCCTCATGATGAAGGAAGGGCTTGGTCTACTGATGAAAAATTCCTGGGAATGGGGAGAGGGTCTATCTTTGAACTTGTATCTGCTAGGATGTGAGCTCAGCTGTACCATTTCAACTCTTCCACCTGCTGCCTCTATACTTTCTTTTTGTGATACTGTCTAGAAAGAGACAGGCATATCCACCACTCTCATAGCATCACCAGTAGAGGGGTTTTGATTTACTTTCTTATCAGACAATTGGAGAGCATTCAGTAAATAAAATGTCTCCAAGATTCAGCCTGAAGACGCACCTAAATTGGCTCTCAAAGGACCAAATCCATACCCCTTGCTTAATCATAAGCTTCCTCTCAGGTCTCCTTTGGTTTCATTATTTCTCTCACAGTCCAGTAATATATAGTGGATGGGGGAAAGAAGTTATTTCCCCACTAGACTTCTGAGCTTCTTCTCTGGTCCCTTTTTCTCTGTTCTCCCATTTAACCTCTCAGTAATTCCTCTGAGCTTCAAAGCACAGATTCTAGTATATAAGCCAAGGAGATCTTGATGAGAATTGATTTTTAGCCAGCAAATGTCACTCCTTAAATGCCCAAAAGCAGTTTAAACTCAGACTTAGACAGAATGTTAGTAATGGCAGAAAAATCTCACCCAACTTACCTTAACATACTGTTATCTAGTTTCTGCTCCAGAAGTTACAACAGGTAAATGCATGGCAGGTTTTCTCAAAATCAAAAAAGGCTTTAAAAATACAGGATACTCCTGCGCACTGGATATTCAGCATTAGAAAGATAGAAATATTTTCTCTCTGCTTTTATTCAGAGCATAAAATCAAGAAAAGATGTAAAGATTCTGAAAAAAAACTAAGCTGTCACACATAAATCACAGAATCAATGAGAAAGAGAAATATTTCAGATTAGAGAATATTTCTACAAAAGAAAGGATACATGAAACATTTCAAAACTGTAAGGTAGTTCTGAGGAGAGATGCAGCAGGACTGGACTTTGATGACTCCTGTGGGTCCTTTGCAGCTCAGGACATTGTATATTTCTATAATTTTTTTTTTTTTTCCTGTGGTTCAACAGACACAATTGCCCCAGCACACAGGGACAGCAGAGGTCTTGTTTTGCCTCCATGGCTGTACAGTGTCTTTCTGTAGGCTGTCCTCCTCTATTGTCCATATATGCCTTCAGGATTCCATGAGTAACCTGCAGCAGCATGGCAGGGAGCTGGGCTCTTCTCAGATTGTCTCAGTAGGGCAGCTGGAAGCACTCTCACTACTAGGAATACCCTAGAAATTCTCTGTGTGGTTATTCACACTATGACAGGAGGATATTTAAGCAAGAGGATAGAATAAATAGTTTGCCTAAAATTATCACACTGAAGTATTGGAACCACCGTCAAAAAATAAAACAAACAGTTAACATTAACCTTTACACTCAAATCTCATCTACATGTGGTTTGGTTTTTTCTTTTCAGCTTTGCTCTATTACTATTTCAGTTTAAAGAAAGAAAGAGCAAAAGGCTGCCCCTGTACCTCCAAAAGTAACAGCCACAGTAACGACATTTGTCTGGTAGATAACCTTTTGCTTTATACTTAGCTTCAGTCAGTCATTCTCCCTCCTGACAGCATCTCCTCCTCTCGTTTTACTGGAAACTAACAAAATAGTCACAACAAAACTATTATTTGTGGTTATTATGTTTTGAAGGATACAGACCTGAAATGACTAGTTCAAAGACAGCTACACGTGTTGTAGCTCTGGTATCTTTGCAAGCTCCTTAGAGGGTACACGTGATATTTGATCCTCTTACTTTCTTTATGTGGGAGTTTTCATTACTAAAGCCACTTGCCTTTTATGTTTGAGCATATGCATATCCCCTAAGTCAAACAACCCTGCTGTAGTTCCTCTCCAGAGGCAAAGAAATTTGTTTGCAAGGTGTTCTTATTCTTTGTGCTGTTTCTTCATTTGCTGATTTAATAACCTTCTCTCTCTGCTGGTTGTGCTATTCATTCATGTTTTTTATGTGCAGCGAATAGGACTCCACAAAGAAAATCTGTAGAGCACAGAAAAGAGCAGGGATTGAGGAAAAAAATTGAAAAATACTTTCTTTTCTTCACTACCTTTTAAATTAGTTATACAAATGCATTTATTTATTTCATTTGTTTATTTCCAAGTAGACAAATATAGAAGGGGAAAACTTTTGATATAATTTATGGGGAAAAATGATTCAGATAAGATTTTGTTTCATCAGCCAGCTAATAGATACTTCTATAATATTTTTGACAAATACAGAAGACCAAATTATTCTTTCCTTTGCAGGGCTCATATTTTCCATCTCCGTGGTTTAGGTTGTGTCAGCAAGAGACATTTCTTGCATTTTTCTTATTCTTGCCTACATGACAATTTTAATTTGAAGATGGATTTTTTCGTTCCACTCACATAAAAGTTTATAATCAATCTTTTGTTTTTCCAAAGCCTGTGTAACTAAATCTAATTTGTATTATTTCTGCTATCTGTAACTGTATATGTAGTTCTTAATGGTTTTCCATAGTTCTACTTTTCAGAAGTTTGACCGTATTGGTACTAAATAACAAAAATTGCAATAATTTATAACGAAGGAAAGCATCAGATTGAGGAAATGGAATTTTTATTTAACTCTTTTAATTTTCTTTTGTTTCAATGTTTCATTCTTTTAATTTAAGTTAATTAGATTTTGAAGTTAAAGCCATTTGAATTTAAAAAAACTTATTGAGTAGAAATATATGTAAAAATAATCCCCCTTTTATGCTAGTATTCTTTGTACAAAAGTGTCAATTATATTGAACTGTTCTTTGAATTGTTTTGTACATACATCCGTAAACAGAAAGGCACTGAGTACTATCATGGCTCTGATGCCAGACAAAGCACCTCAGAAGGTGCCAAATGGCTTCACTGTGTTTGAGGTCAGCAAAAATTGAACCTGAATTCCTAGCACTTAATTCCAATTAGACATGATTTTTAGAGCACTAGGTTTCCTTGAGTGTTCTACAGTGTTTATAACTCTCTGGCAAAATTACCTAGTTAACTGTTGTCTATAGACACACTAAAATCTGGACCTGATGTCATTTTCTTTAGCACTAATGTATTCAGGTTCACTTCCCAAAGTTGTGGAGAACAGCAACGGTGCAGGCGCTGCACTTTGGTAGGGACATTCAGCAGGACCAGGAAGCTGCCAGGGAGATTTTGACAAACAGCACCACCAAGATTTTCTTTCTGGCATGCCAGGAAGTTGGACATCGTAAATCAAGATCTCCATTTTGTTTCCAGGCATCAACAGCACCACCTGGATGCCAGATTACCAGTTTTAGACTCTAAAGTTTTCAAGGTGTTGTGCAGGGCATCATGATTTAAGTGTTCATGATGTTTGAAAATTATTGGAACTTTTTCACAAGTTACTGTCACCTATTGGGACTGTGATGACCAAAATTCATTTCAAAAGAAACCTCATTAAATTATCTCATTTAACAGGGATAAATTTGGTCTGATACTGGTTACCTTTACACTTTTATCTTGTCAAACTGTGTTCATTATCCCTTTTAATAGTTCTAAAGGCAGCTGCTGCTGCTGTTACTTCTCCTAGCTGGTAACAGCAGCAGTGTGAGACAGAAGAGACCCATAGGATAGGCTGGTAATGTGGTCTTTCCTTCCCACTTCATCGGGTACAAAAGTTTCTCTCCAGCTTTTAGTACTATATTTATTCTGCAAAGTACACATGCCCAGTAATATTCCTAAATGTTATTGAAATTGATACGATTTTAACATGTACTTCAGTGTCTTGTTGGGATAAAAAACCTCCCTTCCTAATTAGTTATTTCTGTTTACTCTTTCTGTCCAAACATGACACAGAAATGGTAATAATTTTAAGAAATATCTCTGTCAGATTGCCCCATTTTCCCAAGAACATTGAAAAAGAGTCTGGCGTGCAGGAGAGCAGAAAGGGAGTGAAGGCTGGAAATCTAGAAGAAAACATACGAACAGTATAGCCCTGTTAGCAAAGTGATCCTTGGAAGAGTAAAACATGAAATATATTCCAATAGGAGGACAATAACAAGGACAGAAAACATCAGCTTTAGTAGACATAAAAAAGGGAGATTCTTATGGGTCTGTCCATTTGTGCTATACCACAGCATATTTGCCTGCCTGCATACAAACATGTTCACTAGCACATCCTGATGTCAATGTTATTCTGTTAGGAAATGTTCAGGTTTAAGGAAACTATTATCTGATCTCCCCTGATTTCTGCTTGTGCTGACTCAAACAAATTCCATCATAAATTCCTGCATATTTTATATGTTTATTCTTAATGAATGTCCCATTAAAACAAACAAACAAACACCCCCACAAAAACAAACAAACAAACAGAACCCCCAAATATACTCCTGGAATATCTCTTGAAATAAAATAAAATTCTGAACATCCAGCAGAAGACATCTAGAGAAAGTGATAATAAAAATTCAGTCCTGCTTCTACCAAGAAGCACCCAAAGAGGTGAGGAAATTAAACTAGGCAAAGTGAAGACAGGGATTAAAGAAAGTGAATAGAGATTAAGTTAATTCAATACAATGCAAAAACAATCTTTCTATAAGGCTCCCTGGTGAAAGCAGTGTTAGGTAGTTTGAAAGTACAGCTTTCCAGGAATTGGAGCAAGAAAAACAGTAAGTACTCTCCTTTTGGAATAATTTTACCCTGAGGGATAAACCATTTTGCTAGGACAAGAAAGTGGAATCTATGATTAATTTTATCAGCCAGAGGAAACTTAGAATTTACTTGTCAAATACTTATCTTGTTAAAATAATAAAAATTACTGAAAATATTCAAAGTAAAATTCAGATTATCAAGTTATTTTAACTTTTAATGACAGGGCAAGATTTTGAAGCTGTTTCAGTAAATGTCTCCAGAGAGGATTGGTTATCCACGTTCTTCAAATGCAATATTTTTCAGAGGTCAAAGCACAAAAAGTGTCTGACGATGACAATAAGATTCAGCTGATGAAAATATGTAGCCAGTAGAGATATGTAGGATTCAACCTGCTGGCTGTAGCACACTGAATAGGATCAGCTGGCCAAATTGCTGTCAGTAAAATTGAGATATATTTTTATGAAGCCTGTCATGTGACTCTAGACATAATGTAGATGTGAAGCTGTAAGCCTTTTCACGTCCCTGCAAAGATATTCCCTGTTCAGGTGAAGAAGCCCCAGTCCCTTGTGCTCCATCCCTGCCCACCACAGTGTCCCTGACCTGGGTTTGCTCCAGTTTATCGAAGCCTTTCCTGCAGTGGGGAGCCCCAAACTGGGCACAGGGCTCCAGATGTGTCTCTCTTTCCTTGATCTGCAGGCTGTGCTCCTGCCAATGGAGCCCAGGGCACTGCTGACCTCCGCTGCTGCCAAGGCTCACTGCTGGCCTGGGAGCAACTGCTCCCCAGCTATAACACACAGTCAAAGATCACACAGGCTGCTCCATCCCAGTGCTGAACACTGAGCTGAAGAGATAACATGCTATGTTTTTCCTTCCTGGGCTACTGGATAAGTCCTACTTGGAGGTAGTGACTTGAGCAAATATTAATCTTCTAGATAATACTTGAGGAACTGACACTTTGGTATGTGGCTGAAAGACTGACTATTATGAAGATATTGATCTGTTTTGTAAGATAAAATGTTAAGGATTACATAAAATATAATGACTCAAGAGTGTATCACTGGAAACATATTTCAGTGATTTCTTTTAGCCCTTTTTTCAGTTTGAAAATCTCTAAATATTCCTTTTTTTCCTAGGAGTGCAGAAAAACTTGACTAGTAAATTTAAATCAGCTGACTGTCGGTTTCATTTTTTTAATTATCACTCACAGACCTCAAGGGTTCAAGGAGCAGTGTTTGAAAATCAGTGGTTGATATCTCAGCAAACAAATACTCACCTCAGACCATAAGTCAGAAAGCAGCTGGAGTTAAAGGCAGAGGTGGCAGATTTTGTGGGCTCATGTATTTTTGTGTGTTTTTCTTGACCATTGAATTCAAAACTGAGCTGTTTAACTTAGATCTCTAGTCTTGTAATACTTGACAGTGCTCTTCAGAGAATAAAATATGCTTCAATGCTGGATCCAAATGCCAAATGAATACAGAGATGGAAATGAGATGTGCACATGCATCTGTGTTCATAATCCAGTCACAAGGTTAATGCAGAGAGAAAACTGGACATTTCTATTGCCCCCTTGCCTGTCTGCAATCTCTTCCCAGTCAGCTTTTCGTGTAATGGAAGATAAGCACTTCCTGAAAGATAAAACCTGAAGAAAATGGTTTGCCAAAAGAAGAGAGAAAACCCCCAACCCTGCTCTCAGAAAAGTGATCAAACATTGGATGCAACATTGGCACCTCAAAACCATGAAAAAATTATTTTAATGAGATCAATGAAAACATTACACCTCCTTTCTTTTGTCAATTTTAATATCTCTAAGGTGATTTTTTTCTTAGTTGCTCTAAGTCAAAGTAGAATATTTTTGGTTAACAACTGCAGAAAAGGAACTTTTCAACTGTAAACTTGCTATTGCTGGGCCCAAGTCTTTGGCACACCTGATTTTGAAATACTTTCCCTGCTCTTTGAAATACTTTCCTTGTGTACGTGACAGAGATATCTCTTTGAAAATGTACATAAGATAATAAATTAATAATTTCTAACTTGTGAATAGCAGGTATTTTATCAGGAAATACAACCTTAGGTATGACTACATAACACAAACACATTTACATATCCAAATGTTGAAAAGCACAGACAGAAAAACGATTCAGTGAATCAACAATGTTTTATTAACCATGAAATAAAAAATAAGCCTAAAATGTACTTCTCTCCTGTGGATGAGTAATCAGATCTTTTTTCACTTTCTTGCTCACCTCCTCCTGCGCTCACTTTTCTGCTTTCCAACATCCCTTAGAGAAGAGCCCTGCCATTGCTCGCAATCAGATGATTGAAGCTTGAATGCAAGGACCCCAAGTTCTTCTGCCTTGAACTGTCTCATTGACGAGGGGCATACAGACATGGGCAGATGGTTCTCCAAGCTTCCTTCTAGGCAAGAAATATCATAGCTTTCTGCTGCTCCCCAAGGAAAAAAAAAAAAAATTGCAGCATTTTTCACAGATACTGGATCCTAACACTCTAATTCTCCATTTCAGCCAAATGTTCCTCCAGTCTCTACCCCTGTAAAGACCAAGCCCACAAAAAAATACAGGCTCATACTTCACATGTTCTTCGAAACTCATGTTGTGCTGCCACCTAACAGTAGCAAATCCTAGTGTTTAGTTGGTAGCGGGGTAGGAGTTAGATCTGGAGCTTAAGCTCTCTGCTTCTGACTTAACCACTACAGGCTCCTTTTATAGTTAATCAGACCCTTTAGGGAGCTTTCACCCCATCTTAAATCTGATATCTAAAATGGGCCAGAATAAGATGTTTTAAACATGCCCCTGCATTTCCTGAGCATGCAGTGAGCTATTGGCAGCAAGAATAGGTATATCACAACTCTACAGTGGTGCATTGGCCAGCTGAGCAGGTGGCTTACAGCTGCTTTTTCAAGGCTTCTGAAGTTTGTAGGAAAACAGAGTGTATCCTATTGAGATAAGGACATAATAAGATGGGTAAAAAAACTGTGGTAAGATTGACTAAATCAAAAGTGAAACATTTTCATCTGTGCTGGTCATCTGGGTCTCACTCTATTGTCACTTTACAGCAGAACAGGAAACCTGGGCAATCTATCTACACTAAAAGAGACGAGATTAATCACACTCTAAACCCACCAGTTTCTCTCAATGGCTATAAAAAGTGAGATGATTCCCCCCCGCCTTCGGACAGATAGGAAACACTGCACTAGTAACTGTAAAGGGTTTTCACATCAAGAATCATAACATCTCTCTGAGAGCATTATGGGATACAGATTTCAAAGGAGTTATTTAGTGTGAAATATGCTCACTTGAGCATCCTGATAACACAGACCCCAGAAACTGAACTTAAAGAATTCTAAATGTATAAGTTACTAAGAGGCATAAGCTGGCTTATATTTGAACTTCAGAATATGCTCCAAATCTTCAAAGTCAGGCAGTGAAAATTATGCAAGATTTTGCAATGACTTACAAGGAAAGATTATGAGACCCTAATTGCTTATTGGAAGGACTTATACCTAAAGAGGACAATTCAGCATGGAAACTAGTGTAGAATTGGCATGCTGAAAAAAATAAATAGTTATTGGATGTTGGAAAACTGTTGGGAAAGAAACCAGTGAATGTGCACAATACAATTGGCGTGGACTTTCTACGTCACTAGGACTGTTCCCCTGTAATCTTAGTTATCTATTGCAAAGGAACATCTTAGTAAAGTCATCCTAAACCAAGGCAAATTCTCTGCCAATTGAAAGACCATCCCCAATCCCCACTTCTCTAATGAAGAAAAAGCTTATCTCAATTTCTATATTAAATTTATCAATGGCTCTCATGTACCCTAAAGCTAAATGATGATACACCTGATTTCTCTGGATGCAGTTGTTATGCCTGTGATTCCATGTACCATTTCTTTTTGAAATTATGGACATATTGAGCATTAAAAACCCTTTCATTTTTGTCTCCATTTTGATTGCATAGCTGTTTGCATTTCCACAAATATTTTTTCTCATCAATCCTCTAAATGCTCAACAGCTGGAAACTAAGATACAGTGTATTGTAAACCCATAGCTGCATTTTCATCCCTATCCATCAATACCGTGCTGCTGCCCCATATCATCTTTCTTCCTTATTTTTGTTATTTGTTTAATGTCCTTGAAATATCTGACTTGGCTTTTTTGCCATGCTTCATTTTCTCTGTATATTTCCTGGCTGCTCAGAAAAACTTTTTCTTGTTTTATAGTATTACATAGAGCAATACCTAGCTATCCAATCCAGACCATTTTGGAACACCAAACATCCTTCTAAAAAGCTAAATATTCTAACAGAGATGGCCTTTTAATACAATGATGGTTTCTAACAGCTTTCAAAGGCTTTCCATTCACTGAAACCCAGAGCAAAAATTATGTGAAATCTTAAAAATTATCTCAGTATTAATTACTGTTTGCTCACCCAGAAACTCGGTTAGAAGAAAGAAATTTGAACCAAACATGCGAGTTTTTGATAGGTAGAGTGAAATACATATGAAAAACTTAAGAAGGAAATTACAGGTCGCATTTAAGGAAAGGCCTGTTGTGGAAAAGGACTAATGTCCAACATAGTCCTGGCTGGTGAAGCAGTCAGAGCATTATGTTGTAAGGAATGTGACTCACTTCTGTGTCATTACAGGTCAGGAAATGCATAATTTCTTCTTGATTTTCATTTTGGGAGGGGTAAGAAATTTTCCATGAGGAAATTTTGGAACAATTATTTTAGCTAAGTTTCATTCAATAATGCAAGAATAGTTTTTATCCAATCAAGTAGTAAAGTTTCATCTTTTTTTACTCATTTTCTTTAATTTCATTTAAATTTCAACAATGTAAATTTCAATATAAACATTATATCACAACACACATACACATATATAGAATATTACTTGCAACCTTCCGCATCACTGAATCTAGTTTTATTTGACTTAAAGAAAATTGTACATACATATTTCCATATGAATTCTTCTAAAGTTTTCTTTTCTCATACATTATTATTGTTATCTTTGTTCCAGTTGAGAATGAAAACAAGTTCAGAAATGTCAGAATTTCCCTTCTGAGACAAAGACTAGTTTTCAACCACCTATTCACTTGCTAGCAGTCTGTCGTCTACTAGGAGTCTGTCATCTTCTAGCAGTCTCTCAAGCCAAGAAAATATATCAGAAGAAGCATTTAAATACATCAACGGGTACTTAACCAAGAAATGGATAGATTCAGGCTGTGATCAGCATAGTGCTTCCATGAAATCCTTTTATACTTAATAGTATTTGTACAATTAATTAATAGGGTTGTAAAAGAAAAAAAAAAGTCATTAGAATATAAATTAAACACTTAGGATTCCATTTTGCTCCAAGATACTTAACTCATTCCTGTTACCTTCAACAGGAATTGCTTCTATTAAGCACCATAAACCAGCAGAACAAAAAAACAGACTGAAAATGGATGTTTGTGTTAATTTTACTAATGGTTTGCAAACAGCCTTGGCATTATTTGACACAATAAATGCTATGATGCTCTGTGTGTGTAGATAACTTTGAGTAATCAATTATGGTTGATAATTCTTTCAGAATTAGTAGTCAGGAAGCCTCAACGAGTTTCAGTTCAAGCACTTATTCAGAGTACTTTTCATCTTCTCTTAGACTATTTCTGTGTGTGTACAGAAGTTAGACTTGTAATCACAGAGGTCCTTCTTTCTGAGAAACAGGAAAAGAGAAGAGAAATATCCTTAAGACTTCATCCATTTTATTCCTTTGTATTTTGACTTCACTAAATTCTTATTTCTCTTGGCTTAGGGAAGAGAAGGATACAATATAAATATAATTGAATGGGAACATGTTATTGCCTGTGGGGTTGCAGAATTTTGTTTAACAGTTTTCATTGTAAGTTTAGTTTAGTTTTGTATACCTAAAATGGNCTTTGATCCTGTTGGAGCGTGTCTGAGCTGACCAGGCTGCCCAGAAGTACGGGTTGACCAGGGGACACGCGAAGCAACAATTGCCCAACACAAAGGTTCATGCTCATCTGGTAACCCATTTTTAATACGAGACATGAGAAAAATTAGATATGGAAGAAGAAAATTACGGGGTTTTAGTGACAGAAGAGAATAAAAATTTGGGGTTTGTTTTTGTCTGAAAATCAAATACAAACACTTAATGAAGGGCACAGAATAGATTCTTAAAGTTAGAACCTATGTGAACGTCTTCATAAAAACAGACCCATGGGACTGAGTGGTCTCTGGGGCTTAATTCCATGCATAAGCACCTGGGCCACATGAAGTGTTCTGAGGCATCTGAGGCACACTCACAGGGCTAGCAGTTATCATCAGGCACCTACAAGTGGTCCAGGCCCTTTGGGGAAGCAGTGTGAGGCCAGGCACAATGCTTAAGGGTGTCTGGGATAGCACCAGGGGGCTGTTTAGGTCAATCAGTCTAGGCTTGGCTCTGGTACAGGACAACCTCTATTGACAACAGTTCTTCCTCACTTTCTATCCGTATGGGTTTATTTCCTGGCCAGTATATAGTGCTCTTCCCATAAAATCAACTAGAGCCATACTATTCTGAAAGCCACCCAAGTGCCCTTCAGGTGAACAAACACATTTGAGCTGCTGTCATCCTTTGTTAATGTGTCTACCCCTGAACACCACCATAAGCATACCCTGTGTCCTCTGTGTTATACAGGTATTATCCAGGCATAACTTAATTAGCCCCACCAAGTTGTAAGTTAGATACAATTTTCCTAATTAAACTAGTGAGTTGATACCTACTGCCATTTTTCCCGTATGTATATGCAGCAATTGTATTACCTGTGTCATTCTTTAATGGTTTCAATAAATTAGAAAAGCCTGGAAGTTCTTTGAATGATGTATCTTTCAATAAGACAACATGAAATTAAAGAGTTATGATTAGATAATTTTCCCAGGTTCCTTGTTTGAACTTCTTGGTTAAGAAATGCTGCCTATAGGTTCAATAATGATCTGATAAAATGACCACGATTAATATTGTATTAAGAATGTTGAATTTATGAACTACAAAATTGGGCTCATTCCCAGTTGGTAGCTGTGGTGACAAACCATCCTGATTAAGCAATTCTCAGGGTATTTCAACAGAACATTGAATAAATATATCATTCTTCATTTTCCCACTATGACTATTTCAAATGATCATGTACAGCTGCTCACACATGCCTTTCACAAGAACTTTTTCTTTATCAGCAAAGCTCTAGTAAAATGCACGCAACATTTTAATATGATAGTCAGTCTGTTCTATCCTACTGTTGCATTTTGCCATTGATTTTCTCTAGCACAATTTAGACCAAGTCCTCTGAAATAACTTTGGTCAATTTTTTCTCATGCTGGAAATGGATGTATCAAAAATGAAAATAATTTGACAGCTGTAAGCATTTGAACTTTTATGGAAAGTCTTCATCACCTGAAATGCTAGAAAACTACCAAATTAGATCTCCCTTAAAATTCCTAATGTAATCTTAGGTCACAAGACTGAACTGAATTAATGGTTTCTCAAAAACCTTTAAATATAAAGATTCATCAGAGGTACAGAATATGTCACTTGTCAGTCTCTATAGAATACAGAACTGGAAATTATTTCTTCTTCTCTCCTCTTTCTCTGCAACTGCAATCTGAATTGTGCTTCTTCCTGAACAATATAGTGCTGAATTAGAAACCTCAAGAAATGAGGGTAGTTGTAATTAAATGTTATTAAGTAGCTTCATTAAATTAAGTATCTAGATCAGAACATCTGTGCTTGAAGTATGGATCCTGTAGAACTCATAAAGCTTGAAATAAGCTTTGGTATAAGATTAGGATGTACTGTTATGGGCTCTAAAACTAATACACATTTTTTTCCTTTAGATTTTGGAGAAGGTGAAAAATATATTGTTTAAATAAAGTTCATCTCTCTGCATATTAAGCATAAAACATTTTAATATATGCTTAATTTTATATATATGCTTTTGTATATGCTTAAAGCATCAGTGTGGTCTGTTTTTAAGAAATTATATATTAAGTATCCTTCAGGACTGGCTGCCACATAATCCTTTATCCATGTATTTATCAGTCGTATATTAGATAAGCTCTGGAAGTATTGTTTCACAATAGCACATTTGTGTGCCAGCAGAGCTTTACCACTGAGAGAGTATGTCACATGAATATCAAATTGAATTGTCTACTTTCATATGTAAGGTATTGCACCACACTATACAATCAGTGTACTTGAGTCACAATTTCCCACTTCTAAATCTGGACAATAGCAATCAAATAAACACTGTGATGAAAGCACTGGAAGACCTTCACTAGCTGGATTCCTGATTGTTCAGGACAAAATGAAAACACAGCCCAGACCAAAGAAGAGCCTCAGAGACATTTCATCTCTGACAGCTGAACACTTGACAGACAGGCTTTTGAGAAGAGGTGGCCTTGACCTTCTCTAAGTCTCCTGTCAAAATAACTGATTGGTTTTCATATAGACTGTCCGTCACATTTAACCCAGCAGGATGTGGTAGAGTTCAAGGTAGGGAGCCAGTTGGAACAAATATGCAGCACAGAAAAAGAGAGCATGAAATTGAAGGGTTTAGGGCAGCAATCTAACACTCAGCAATTCCCAGGAACCTCTTATCTCAGCAAGCTGTGAAGAATTTAGTTTCCCATTTGTTTCAGCCTTCCAAAGACATCTTGTTGGCAGAAACAGTTTCCAGATGAGTCTGCCAGATCCACATCAGTACTGGATAGTTTTCAGCTGTGAACAATACAGCAAAAATACAACTGCCTGTGAGTGCACAAACCCCCTTTCACTGAAGGCTTTTACTGTACTGGAAGATTTTCTGTTAGATAAATTTGGATTCTCTTTGCCCTCTTGTCCCAGAAGTGGAACATCTGCAGTAAAGGAAGAATTTTGCTAACTCAGCTTGTTGTGATTACTTTTTTTGGCATACTTTATTGAATTTTTCTCTGTTCTTACTTGCCAGATTCAAAGTGTTTTGAAACAGTTATACTCTTTCTGTTGTTCAGCAACTTTGTCCACTTAGTTTTTGTTATGCTCTACAAAAAGAAATTGACAGCAGTCATAAATAGACTCCCAAATAGCTTTCAGATTCCCTATAGCATTTTACTGGACTTATCTCATACAAAAAAATAAAGTCACATTACTAAAAGACAAGTTCAAATCACTAATGTAATTCATACAGATTGTACAAAGACATCTGTAATTAACATAGTAAATAATATTACTTTTCTTGAGAAATAGAGATCATTTTGAGAAGCATGAAAAAAATCATCTGTAAGTCTTTGATTACACTTTTTTCAGTATTCACTTTTTACCTTCAAATAAAACCACATTAAAATCCTCAGCATGTGGTTTATTATACATTGCACAATGTATATGTATAATATATTTATGTACCATGTATAATATATATAAAAATGTATATACTGCTGCACAAAAAGGGAATTACTGTACAGAATAACTTCCACAATTTCCACACACCCTTCTGCACACGTATGCTCATCTCTGTAGGTAAAGACACCTCTTACATTCATGGAGGAAATGAGAAACCAAACTCCTCTGACCATGTCAGACCTAAGGTGACATTCCTGAAACAGTGAAAATAACACACTTTTGTACCATACTTGTACATTCAACCCTTTAGCCTTTGGTTTTTCAAAAGATATTAATAACCATAAAACATAAAAAAAGACATCAGAAAGCATGCTTCCTTTGGGTTATGGCATGGTTATGTGTAAGTGGGTCTTTTGTGTCACTTTCTGTTACCAACAGTACTCTACTGTTTGTCAAGGGAAAGGTAAACAGCATTTCCAAAGGTTCCTAACCCATTGGATCTGATGTCATAAAGAAAATTAAAGACCAAAAGCCTTCAGACTACAGAGTCAACATGCTAGTATCAGAACACAGGTGGACAGAGAAATTCAGTTTCACAGTAAAGGCCCTTTTGGATATGGTGTTCAAACAGTCTAGCAGATGTTTTAGTGTGTATGACACACACAGACATACAGAAAACCAAATACATAGTGTATGTTGCATTACACACATAAACCAGAAAAATTTTGTTTCCAAATATCCACTTCTTTTCTCCAGTTATTTTGACCCTTTCACACTAACCAGAATCAGTACTAAAGGTATGAATGCAGAGTAGTCTATAGGGATGCAAATAAGTTACTCAGAATTCAGTATCACAAAATTATCAATTTCTGAAACTTGTTAAAAGATCCAAGATTGAGTACAAAGGACAGCGTTAGATTATAAAGGAAATTTGTCAGCCCTTTGTAAAGCACATAAAATGCTGTACTGAAATGCATCACAGAAGACATCTTTAATATCTGATATGAAAAATTTATGGAATGGGTGGGTGAATGAGTGCTGCAGTTCATTGCCAGTCACTCAGACATGATGGTGATAAAGGTCTGTAAGTGTCAAGACAGATACTTAGCTCTTAATTGTGGGGATAATTCAAATTTAGGGAAGAGGTGTGGGTCAGTTCTTCTGTTCCAAAGTGAATGGTTTACTTCTAATTGAAAGCAACACTAATTAAGATAAAGGGCAGGACATTAATACTCAGTATTAACATTATGAGCTGCACCAGCAATATGCCTTACTTCTGATGTGAGTAGTTATTTATGGTGCCTGTGGTGCAGCAGAGCTCTCCCTTGCATACACATCAGGTATCAGGTTCCAATGTACACAGCTTCAATGGGGGAGTTAAAGAAGAAAATAGCAGCTGGGGAGAGGTCTATGTGCAGTGGAAACAAACTGACCAGAAAACAACTGGGCAGGTTTATCTGTCGTTCATTAAGTCAAACACTCCTTTCCTCATGCCTGACAGCTTTCAGGTTTCTCCACATTTCACAGGTTATGTCTACAGGGAGAGGATGGCACATAGACCCACCACTCCCTGGTGACTTCCAAACATGCCTCACCTTTGCTCTCATTTGCAGGGAGGACACCTCAGTAGCTGGGCCAGAAAGCCACAGCACCTTTCAGTCAGAACCCTGGTGAAGGTGAGGTGGTTGCAACTTCTGGGAAGCATTGCAGCAGTCACACATGGGTCACCTAAAACAGCTGTGGTCTTGCTGGCCCATTGTCACACTGAAACTTTGGAGTGGAAAAGTCTACAAGGCTCCACAGACTAGCCAAACTATTTTTTGAATTACAAGACTGATAGCTTGAATAAAGACCAAAAGTCTTTCTAGTGCTTTCTAGTATAGCTCAGCTGTTTTCATATATTGGACTGGCCATGTGAGGCCAAGTGAAATCAATATTGTACTCCCACAAAACCCAAGCAGTTCATTCCTTTTAAACCCTATTAACCCTCTCACTTAACCAAATACAACAGCAAACATAGTGTAACATTTCCACAAATGAAAATTAAATTAAAAGCTATGCTAATCGTAAGTATTTGAACAAGATTGAATGGCTTTTCCTAAAAACACGGACTCCTGTTGGTGTCCCAAATTGTGTTCCAAATTCTGTTTCATTTCCTGTCTTTCAGTTTGAAAGACTCATCTCTGCTTGAAAGCTATTACTACATCCCTTATGTTCCCACATGCTTCTGTAGTTGTGTTTCCTATTCACTGATGGTGAGCAAAGTTTAGATTTGTTCTTAGATAAATGTTCTTAGATAAATGGGGCTTGGAAGATAATAGAGCAAAGAAAAAACTGTGCATAATGATGCAGGTTGCATTATTATGTCCTTTGATCACAATCACCTTAGCAGAGATGATTTTTCAAATTCTAGGAGCAGCAGAGGTGAGCCCAGGTGACTATTTTCATTGAGAATTATGTTTTTCTTAATCCCACCTCTGACCTGAGATGGGGTTTCACAACAGTGTGGTCAAGCCATGTGAACTTGCTTCTTCACCACAAGGCAGGAAAACCTGAATCTTTTGTGATTCTCTAAACTGACTTGACTTTTTAGACGGCATATAAGAACAGGCTTAGTACCCTTTTTTGCTATTTTCAAACATAACAGACAAATAAAATCTTGGCTAAAATAACTTGATAAAAAATACAAAATTAATAGCAATATTTTGTTTAAGTTTTCTAGTGGACACCTTAAGAAAATCCAACCAAAATGCTTTCCTTTGCTATTAATGTTCCCAGCTGTCTGAGCCTGATAGCACTTTTCTGAACATTGATATATACAACTTGAGATACTGGTTTTAATACCCATATTTGCTTAGATCTGGGGTAATGAAAGTTTTCTAGGAACCATTTTTTAAAAGAAAAAAATATCTGTCCAGCTCCCACAAATTATAGACATACGTATGCTGTCACACCTGTCTGTGCTTCACTATGCTGTTTGATAAAATGGTAAACCTTCATGCCCGTATTTTCCAGTGGTATGAAGTTCAATAGATCACCTGAAGAACCAGTGGAAAAAATTAGCTCATAGGTACAAATAGAGCACATATATTCAATTTTCTAAAAGAGGTTTTCTAGCTTTATCTGAGCCAGTAGATTTTATTTAGGGATCACTAGAGTATTTTTACCACCTGTGTTAGAGAGGGAGTGAAATAGATCCATGATTGTTCCTTACAGCTATGAATATCTACCTGCATATAATAAAATTGCTAATGTAGAAGTACTCACAGAAATACTTTTCCAGTGCTGAGATCTCAAAACATATTGAGAAAATATTAAAGCAGTTGATCAGCCTTTCCTTCCAAGCATTTTTTTACACACTGCACTTTTCTGCTCTATAGCACTGCTCCAAGAGAAAGGATGGGGTTTCCCTTCCAGTAGGTCATATAATCTAGTATGTATGAGATGTTTCTGGAAAGAAAACAAACAAAAAATACAGTGCTTTTTAGACTGAAATTTTGAAATTTTCTCCATCAGAGGAGGGTGTTGAACTTTGACATCCCACATCTTTGGAGGAATGTTTTATCTTCCCTAGAGTGTTATGCAAATAATAGGACAGGTTTCAAGAGACAGTAGCACCCAAATAAGCACAGGTGGTTTTCTCTGAAAAAAAGTTCCCAAGTGAATTTAGGTACTTTCTTGACATCCTCAGAGAAGAGTCCAGGAAGGGAGGAAAGTAAGACCCAACTTTATCACTCACCACGACAGACATGATCCTCAGGAGAAGGTGAGCTGCTTAATTCCTGGCTGACCAAAACCCTTCTTGTACTAAGTCCCACACAGAGGCAGTGGGTCTGCCTAGACTAGATGTAGCTCGTGTTTACTTACAGGCTTCCTTCCTGGTGGGGAAAAGCAAGGGTTTTCTGAGTTGTCTGTAATGGTTATAAGCTGCAGACAGAAATGTAAGACAGACCAGGTCTCCTTTCCAGGGTGACCAGTGCTACATGTCCCTCCCAGCACTCTTTCAATTGTACTTCAATTCCTGAAGCAGCATCTGTCCTCTTGCCAAATTACACTGCTATTACTTTTGGAGCTACTGTGCTCTTTTGAAACAGGTGTGAGAAATAAGTGGGTAATGTTTCAAAACACATTGAAAGTAAGGTAAGCCTAGAGAATCAAAGCTAGACAGATTGTTGCTGAAAGTTGAACAATTGTTATTGTTCTACCCTCACAGTGTTTTTCTGAAATCTGTTTCTGATCAGTGACCACACAAATGAAGATACAGCTTTTTTGAAGTCAGGTAGATCCACAGTCATTAATTTCTAACTAATGGCATAGGAGACCATCTCAGAGGTGGGTGTGATAACATTGCACAATTTGAATAGGTAGCATCAAAGATTAGTGAGGACAACCAAAATATTTTGTCTTGCTTAACAAATTACTGTATAAGAAAGAAAAAGCGCAAAATAGCACTCAAGATTTACACATGATCTGGACTAAATGGATACATTTCCATTGCCTTGAACAGGTTTTGTATTCAGCCAATTTGATTCCATTTGGTTTCAGTAAAATAATACAACATGGCAATGATTCCTGTGGGATTTTTCTTTTCATACCCTCTGTAAGTCTCTAACAAACAGATCTTTTAGAGACATTCAGTGGTAATATTGTACCTGTCTGATCTGTATTGTTTGTCTTGAATTAGCTGACCTTACAGTCTCTGTTTCTCACTCACTGAAGTCCAGTAAACTCAGAAATATATTTTTTATCTCTTGTGGAGTGAATTCTAGTTGGCAGGCAAAATTTAAATTTCAGTATTGCAATATTTTGCCAATCAAGAAAAGAGATAATTTCTCCTATCAATTGTATCTGATTTTGTCTCTCAGCTGAAACCAGGAATGAAGTAATTCTGAACATTGTGATAATAAGTAATATCAATCAGGAAGGAATAATTACAAAGAAATAGAAGTAAATTAGTTTTGCCTCCTGACAGCACTGAAGTGAGAAATGAATACACAGGAAAGGGTGCACAATAGGTATGACAAGAGTATTTGAGTGGAACAGGAATGCACTTGGAATGTAAAAGAGAAACAAAAGTTCAGAGGCAAGTTTTGAGAAAAAAAAAGAGGTTTTTTTCCAATTTAATTTTGTTTCAGTACCGGACAAACTAAGTGGTTACCCAGAAGAAAGGGGCTTCATACGATTTTAGATTAAATTACATTTACTCTGACGATTTTTTTTTTTCAGTGGAGCTTTGTTGGCTTTAGAATTTGCCTTCTGTTTCTCAGTAAACCTGGTGTGAAGGTTAAAAATCTGTGTCCTATTTCAAAGATTTCTGGGCAACTTAAGGATTTTAAAGTCAGATGAAATGCTACTGTACTCCCAGTCAATAACAAATAACTTCCACAGCTCTAGCTACGACATGACTGTCTATTCACATCATCTATCTAATATTAGCAGGTCACTGATGTGTAGATAGTAAGGACAAAAGAGGAATAATCCTGGGCCCCCTGAAGTCAAAACATATTTTAACATTGACATCGATGGAATCATTTCTTCAGAGTAAAACAAGATTGTGGAGACTGTCTGACTTCTTAAAATCATGGCTAGCACTAACACACAAGAATTGCCTCACCAAAAATATCTCAGGCTATCCTTCAAAATGCCATATTTTATTTTATGAATTTCAGGAGTAATTGGAAATACATTTTGTTCACCACCAAACTCCATTACACTAAGAAAGCAAACACCTCCCTCATATAAGATGCATGTCATACCTTCTATAACAAATTGCTTATATTGATTTTTCTATAGAGACTAGGAAAGGTAGGACTTGAAATCCCCAGGCAGATGGAAATGGAAAAGAAGCAGCTCTCTCAGGAAATCTGCTAACAGAAAATCTGCATGAAGAGATGAAATTAATTAGGACAAGAGCTTTACTTCATGCAAGTAACTGCTTTGATTTACGCCATCTAAGGCATATAACTTCAAAATTCAGTCAATAGTGTTTAAGTTGATGACTTCTCATGGAAAATGTTATATGCTTCTTTGAATATCTCTGCATCCATTTTAAAAGTACCATACCACAGAAAAATAATATAAACTATAGATAAATTATACCATTATTGTCAGAAAGAAATTCAGAAAAGTATAGAAGGTAAAAGCTATATTCTAAGGATCAGATCAATTTTCTGCATACTAAAAATCATTCTCAATATGAGGTTCTACCTTTACTGAAACACACAGTTAGTAAGTTTTTTGGAAGACTACTCTTGTTAAATATGTCAAAACAATAACTCTGCTTCAATCATTTTAGAGAATTTTAAAAATAATAACTAATAAAACTTGTCCTATGGAATTAAGGGAGGAATCTTGTGTTAATGCATTCTGAAGTTTGTGACTTCAGAACTCTAAAGATGAATTTACAAAGCATTTAAAAATAGGACTTATAAAAATGTTGAATAGATCAGACAACTATATTTCCATCACCGTTCTCTGAAGTAAGGTTCCATTAACTTCAGAAAAACTGCCACCAATAACCTGTTTTTTAAAAACAGTACAATCTGTCTTAGCAGCAGTTCAAAGTTTGACAGAATAAAATATTTCCATGTGTCTCTTTCCTTATCTTTTAAGAATCTACTTCCAGAAAATATGACCATCAATATGAAAATATGTCATGATGGCATCTATTCTCATTGCCCTAAGCCACATCTACAGCCTAAACTGAAAGCTGTAGGCCTAGGATAATATTTCTTCTTCCCAACTGTTTCCTTTTCTTTCAAAAATGGGGAAATTTTTTCTTAAGTCTATTAATTGCTTAATACAGATGGAAGTTACTCATAAATTTGAAATTTACTAGTAGTCAGTCAAGGATTGTCTTAATAAAAATGTTGTTTGCAAAGATTTTATGTTAGAAACTGTGTAGGTTTTTCAGTGTATTCTTTGTAGACAAAATCTGCTGAATTATTTTCCTTCTTTTAGTTAGAAAAAGATTAAATAAATAAGTGAAGCAATATCACTAGCAAACAAGTTTGGCAAAACCAATGATTTAGATATGTATCCAAATATAACTAAAAGATGTGAGACACATTAGGCAAGCAAAAAGCAACAATCAGACTACTTGGGGAGTGGTAAATATTCTAATTTCACAGGTATCTGCAATTTGTTGCAGTATTGTTAAACAGTTAAATTATTTTTTTCTTAAAAATATGGATGCAGCATGCTACTCTTTAAAACATTCAGAAAACTGTCAAATGAGTATAAAAATACATTCATACAAGATACAGAATTAAATATTAAAGCACTCACCCATTACTCTCTATATCCATCCTGTCACCATAGCCCATCCACTCTTCACTTTGCCTAGCTCATTTTACCTTGACAACTCCATTTCTTTCCTATGTGGTTAATAGAATTTTAACTTGAGATAATCGAGTTCTGTAATTAACATTCCAGACCTCTGTGCTAACAAGAACTTGAAATACAGGAGAAAACTGTTTTTTTCTCTCTGGTAATCACTTCTTCTGGCGAATGATAGTGCCAAAGTGAAAAAGGAGGGGAAAAAAAGAAAAAAAAATGAGAGAAGGAGTAGAGGTATTGGAAATCTTACCTCTTACTCTGCATATACGTATTTTGTTCTTATTAAAAGCTGTGATTTTTTTTTCAGATTAGTCCCACTTATTTCGCTTTATCTTTAAATTTCACAAAGTTTATTTAGATTTGACAATTGGAGAGTTTTCTGAACTCAAGAAAAGCATATTAGTGATCTTATAATTTTATCATAGAAGTAGGAAAGCATTTTAAACAGATAAGATAAATCAGCAGAAATTCTCACTTTTGCATTAACTGCAAAAATATTTAGGCAGAGATAATTACAATAACATCAGTTTTAAAAAAGAATCTTTAAAGACCCAAGGCTTTAAGTTGTGTCAGGAGAGGTTTAGGTTAGATATTAGGGAAAGGTTCTTTGGCATTGGAACAGGCTCCCCATGGAAGCGGCCACAGCACCAAACCTCTCAGAGCTCAAGAAGCATTTGGAAAATGCTCTCAGGCACGTGGAGTGACACTTGGGGATGGTCTGTGCAGGGCCAGGAGTTGGACTCAATCCTTTGAGGGTGCCTCCCAACTCCGCTTATTCTCTGATTCTGTAAATAGAAAGAGTACATTTTAAAATTTTATAATAAAGGCAAAAACATTAGCTATTTTGAGAAACCATATTTTCTGTCAATTTAAAATTAATCCCCACAAAATTTGTTACTCATTTTTGCTAGCCACAGTACTAAACTGTTGCAAAAATGTACTAGTGCCATAAAAATATGTATGCAAACACTTGGATTGCCTCATTGTTATCTTGGTCTTAGATATCATTTAGGCCACAGAATGGCAATATGCAACTCCTCCATGCTGGGGACAGGAGTCAGATGCAATCATGTACTCATTTGGGCAGACACTCTCCGATTTTGCAGCTCAGTGGCTCATGCACGAAGAAGGGCTGCCTGTAGCTCAGTTATTCAACCATGAGCATCTTAGCAGAGATGAGGTCCCTCTCACACCTGCACTGAGGCTCATTACTCTAGTATACACAAGTACTTGCTGAGTTTAAGCCAGAAAAAAAAAATGGAAGAAAATCCTCAGCCTGCAGAGGCTGTGACTCTCAATCTCATTCTTCAATCAGATATCAGCTCCTCCAGTTCTTGATAATATTTAGTTTCATGACCACTTAATTAGATTATTCCATTTAAATAGACTTGGTTCAGACTTTCAGATGCTGTAACAGCATTTTTGCTCTTGGAGGAAGATTGACCTCTGTCTGGGGAGCTCCTGTACCACAGTGTCTGGATCCTACACCTTCTGTGGAAATATGAGTTACTGTTCAGCAGCCAGGCAGTATCTTCTGGTCCCCCTACCTCTACCTCATGATCCTTTGTGAAATGATATAAACAATAAAACAAACCTTCTGAGAAAATCACTGCAAGGCTTCCAAATCACAGAAAGAAAGTAAAAGAAAGAAAGTAAAAATTCTGCTGACAGAATCATAATTAGCCAGAGGTTAATTTTGTGTGTAGGACTAAAGAAGTAAGTCCCTACAGTTAGCTACTGCCCCACATTACCAGGCATGACATTCCTGTACACACAGGTGGCAGAACAACCCTCCATGCACTTCAGCACTGCCCACTGCAAATGGAAGTTGCACCTAGTTCTCTAAACAAGGAGTCATTATGAATCACAAATTTTAGCCTTTCCTTCAGTATTAAAGGGATCTTGCTGCCTTCCTTATCTGCAAGTACTGACAGATAAGGCCCAACACAGAAAGCAAGTCTCCTACCCCTCCAAAACCTTTAAATAAGAGCTTGCTATAATGTGTCTCCCTGGCTTGTAATTATTGGAAATGTTCATCTCAATAAGCACCAGAATGTTTGACAAAGGAAAAAGTTTTCTTTCTTCTCTCTTTGCTGCTAACATTCCTTTCCAAACATAAATACACACTTGAGTCTCAGCCATTAAAAAACAGATGCCAAAAAAAGACATATCACTCCAGCTGCTTTATAAAAAGGCCATTTGCCCATGTGTTATTTTGGCTCTGTGGATAGCTTTCTCACTTTGGGAGTGAAAGACTGTGAGTTCAGTCCCAGAGCGCTGTGTGATTACAATGCAGAGCGCTGGCCAATATTTACACCCCTAAATGAACACACATCGCAGACCAACCAGCAGTAAGACAAATCCAAACACCTATGGAAGACATCATTGAGGAGATAACAACCAGAACACTACCTTGAATAAAATTCTTACTGCACAAATGAGCAATTCGCTGTTGTATAAATACCTCTGAGACTCAGAGAAAGCAAATTACTGGTTCACAAATTACCGTGAGTCTGTTAAAGTTAGAGAGCTAATATAGTGCTCTTCCACATCAGTTACAAATAAAGTTAGCAATGTGGTTCATTAAAAAAACAACAACAACAAAAATAGAGTCAACAAAATTTTGACCAGTAACTTCTGCTTTGTTCCCAAAGAAATTCTGATTGGGGTATTTCAGGTTGATTAACCAGAAATGTTACTTTCGGGCCCAATACTCAAAATTTGTGGGAACAGCAAAAATGACATTCCCCTTGATGGTGTTAACAAGAGGTTGGAAGGAAGCTCATGGTGAATAAAAGAAGAAAAGGAGGATGTAGGACAACAAAGGATGATGAGAGGGAAAGGAAGGTGCAGCCAGGGGTTACTGAGCTGAGATTAATGGATGGAAGGGCCATGCCCTCTCCTTTGTTTGTGAAAAAGAGTGCATGCCACCAGACGGAATATATTACATACCAACCACTTCATCAACAGGTCATGTTACAATTACACATCAGAGCAAAGTGACATCATCAATGCCAGCTGCTAATTATGGTGTCACTGGAGTTCTGCTGCAGGTATTTACAGCCTGCTCCTTCATGGGCACTGCACTATGAATTATTCATGAAACAGTCACCTCTGTTTGATTAGTCAAACAGCTCTCACAATATACAAACCCAAGCTTAAAAGTGGATTTTGCCAGACCTCATTTAAGCTGTCATATAAATATACCTTTTCAACTTATGAATAAGCAGCCCATCAGTTTATCTTTTCTTTTCATGGTGTACAAACCAAAGAAATTGCCATAGGAAAGATTTTCTTTCCTGATATTTCTCTGCCTTTGCAAGCTAGTCTTTGAAAAAAATAAAAATCCTTGAAATGAATGCATCTTTTGCACTTCTCAAATACTATCTGCCTGCTGAATAAAGATTTTCTGATTTATTACAGAAATGTATTGACACAAGGTGAGAGAAAAGAAAATAATGGGAAACATTTGTATGCTTTGGTAAAGTCAATTTAATTAGCATGTGAACCACACTGATAAGTATCATCGCTTCCTAATGTACTCAGTCTGGACACCAATCACACCAAACAAGGCAAGCTATTCAAGCTAAGCCATTTGTCACAAAGTGAATTTTAAAAAAAGCCTACAAAAAACCATCCAAAGCCAAATACAGCAAACTCTGCCTACTCTATTATTGTTGATTACAGCTATTGCTGAGGGCAAATGAAACTATCCAGTTTAATCGGCCTTTTATAAAAAATGTACTTATTCTTATAACCACACTGAAAACATCATGTAATTTACATTACTGTCCTGAATACAAAACAAGTAAAAACTTTACAAATTTTAAGCAATAAATCTATTTGCTTCTTTTTATCTGTTCTGGTCATGTATACTAAGGAGAGGTGAAATTTACTTTAACATACAGACTCACCTCATAATTTCTTTTTATCAGGTTGCTTTAAACTAACCTGTCTACTTTTAGTCAGGAAAGAGACAATCCGTTGTTACACATCCTGACCCAGGATTTTATTAAAAAGGAAAAATTCTCTCACAAGAGATGGTTCCACATCAAGACTTGGTTTTTTTTGTTTTTGTTTTTTTTTTTTGGCAGAAAAATGCAAAAATTAAAAAGGTATTATTTAAAAATATGCTATCATTTACTGAGTTGCATCTAAGCATTTAATTGTGATGTTGTTCAAAAAGAAAAGTTTTCATTACTAACCCTTTCATCACCATACTTGGGCAGGTTAAAATCTCCTTCTTAATCCAAGCTACCAGTGTGTCATATAGAGTAGTGCTTTAGCTAGCCAGTGCTCCCAGTCCATCAGCCAAGAAAGTAACTTCTCCTACAGTGCTCCCTGCTTACTTCCTACAGTATCATGATGTTCACTGAAGAAGATGCAATTATTTATATCATATTGATCTAAAACCTAGTCTTAATCTCAGGCAAGGAAATGTGAAAGACTTGACTACTATGTTTTTCCAGTACAAGTATAATTACAAGACTGATTGTTTCCCACCAAGGGGAAAAAAAAAATCAAGCTAAGTGTTTTTTGGGGAAAATGTTTCATAAGTAATTTTCACCCTACAATAACAGTAACAATAGCAAGAAAGAGAATAAATACCGTAAATCTTAATTAGTGCTATAAAATTATGACAAAACTTTTCTTTCACATAAATAAGCAATACTAAATGGGGGGAAAAAAACTTTAGTATTCTAAACTTTGGAAAGCATACTCAGAACTGGTCACAAAATAGTTCCAGAAGGAATAGGTCAATCAACAAAGCATTTACAAGAGAATGAGCTAGAACCAAGTGAGGAGCCTCACAGGCCTCTTCATCCTCCCTAAGACTCTGGCTTGTAATTTTAGTAAGGGAAGTTCCACAGATTTGCAGGAATTGAAGGGAAGTTAAAGATCTACAAAATAGTTCAAAGATAAAGGATACTCCATGTTCTTAATCAAACACCTTGATTCTTCCTTCAAAATATACTTGAAATTCCTTCTTCTCCAAGATCACCTAGCCCAAGTGTTCAGTCGTGTGGGAAAGTTTGGACACAGAAGGGTTAACTGACCTTTACACTTCATGCCACCTGGCCTTCCACCCTTGGGAATACACTTTATTCTTGATACTGACAATTTTTAATGTCTATTTCTGTCCTATCTCTAAATGAATAAATTAAAATCCCTGTGAAATGAAGCAATGTGCTACTAAATCAGGTTTGATATTTTAATCCTTTAGAAAATGTTAAAAGCTGGCTACATTTCTAAGTTTTTGGCAGTTGTTCAATAATACATTTCTCTTTCAGGTTGGCTTTGTTTTGGGGGTTTTTTTTTGTGCTTTCCTAAGAAACTGACTGAAGTAATTATTAATTTACTGGGACAAAGAGATGACCTAGAGTAAGATGAGATATTTTAATTGCCTCAGAGAAAAACAAGTGTTACTGTTCAATTGCCATTGTAAATATTCATTCACTTGTAAATACATTTTTGTACAATTATTGTTAGCTAAAGGCAATAACTTTGTTTTCTGGGTATTGAACAAAGGCATCTGCCTCAGTACAGCATCTAATCGAAGTTCTAGGTCAAAGACTTCTCTTTTTAAAATACCCTCCAGCATCAGCCTTTCTTTACCTCAGAACCTCTCATTAAGAACAATCCAAAAAATTGCCTCAGAGAATCACATTAGGTACACTGATTACTGAAGAGACCTCAAATATAGAGTTTATAAATACATTAGTGATGCCTCTTTATATAGAGGAAAAAAAAAGGCTAAAAATAAACAAATAAGAAGAAGCTGGTCAGAGAGGAGCAGTGTAGGACTTCATATCAGGCTGTGAAACCTCTTGACCTTAAGCGTGAAGCCACAAAATAAAAATCATTTCTCAAAAGCTATCTCGATTCTATGCTGTGTAAACCTCTTGATTTTTTTCAGGAGCCTTTGTCTTTCGAAACTGTCTATTGGTGAGCTCAGGTGGTTCTCTGGGAGCAATTTCAGACAGTGTTTCATCCTGCGCCATGCCCTGCCAGTGCACATCACTTGCTCTGGTGGGATGGGTCCATGCTGCACAGCTTAACGACACCACCCAGGTGCTTGAAGACAGCCAACTCTCAAACTGTCTCCAGATGTCATTGATTTGCAGGTCATTTTAGAGACCATCCAGTTCTTACCCCTCACACTGGAGTACAGCTTTGCCTTTAAGACAGATGCAGTGCACAGGGGCATGTAGGTAACTACTGGATTACATGAACACAAAGCATGAGCCTGAGAAGGAAGGAAAAACAGAGACAAAACATGAACTGGCTGCAGTCCATTTCCTGTTCTCCTCTACCACTTGGGAGTGAAGTTGAGCCTGGGAAGTAGGGAGGAATGTGGTGGGTTTTAGATTTTTTTTTCTTGCTATCCTACTTTGACTAATTGTCAATACATTAAATTGATTTTCCCCAAATTGAGTCTGCTTTGCCTGTGATACCACTGATGAGCAATCTCCCTGTCCTTATCTTGACACATTGGCTTTTCATTTTATTTTTCTCCCCCAATCCTGTTGAGAAAGCAGAGTGATAGAGCAGCTTGGTGTGCACCTGGCAGGCAGCATAGAGACATCACATTCCTGGCTGTGATAGCTTGAGTGCTCTGTATGGGCAAAGCAGCTACAATGACCTGCTTACAACTGCTGTGAGGTTCTTTGCCACCTATCCCATCTATCCTGTCATATATAACATATGATTTGGAAATATTCGTGTAGCTAAAAATTATATCTTGTATAAAATGTATCAAGAAACCAGTAACTTGACTGAGACTACCCCAGAAAGCACAGGTGTGTCCTGCAGTGAAACTTGCTTATCAGACCCATTCTTCATGAAACAATAAGCGTGGCTGAGGAGCATTTAGAACAGAAAGAAATGGCTGAATGGGAGATGGGCCATCATCACCTGATATGGATCTGGAGCCACGGAACACAGCAATTGGAGGTTCCAGGAAATCTATTCAGCAGCCTGAGCCTTGCAAGAAAATCCTTTCAGGACTTGAATGAGGGGTAGTAGACTTACATATGAACACTATACCGAACCACACAATGAACTTTGCCTGGGGATACAAAAAACCCTGTAAAAACCAGACCCTGAAGACTGTGCGGTGTGGATAGGGCGGATCAGTCTCTCGGAGGCGGTCTCCCTGCCACCCGCAACGGTGCTGTTCCTTTTATTGTGGTTTTTCCGTATTGGTTATGGGATTGTTTTAATAAATTGTTGTTGATAATCTTTGATTTCATTTTTAATTTATAACATATCCCAATATATAAACTTCATTTTTCAAATAAAATATAAGAAAGGTTCGATAAAAATGTAATAGAAGTACCATTACATTTGTTTTAATGGCATATTTTTCTCTTATACCTTCTTTATTATTTTACCAGTGTTATTTTCAGAGTCTTATATACTTCATGTTGTTTTCTTCCTATGTGTTGATTGCTTTGCAGAGCTGCACCTGAAATGTTTAATGAAAACAGAATGTACAAACACAGAGCAGGAACTTCATATTCCTCCAGTGCTACATGACCTCTAGAATTGCTTTTCCTCTTTTCATTAATGGCCAAGAGAATAATTAGGATAGCAGAAAGGCATTTGCACCATTAATAGGACATTCCATTACATTTAATCACAGGAATAAACAGAAGATAGAGCCAGGCTGAGGAAGACTCTACTGGAAACAGTTTTCACAAGAGCCAAGATACCTCACCTCAGAAGGAGATTACAATTTGCAGAGAAGAACACATATATAGAGGACAATGATCTGATAAGTATCTGAGCTGGACAGGACTGCAAATATATTCCTCTACTCTCTATAGTCTGTGTTGTATAAGACTTAATGAGCTTCATCTTAAAGCCCTTGAGAGAAAAAATGTGTCTGTTCATGGCCCAAAGCAATAGCTCCGCAGCTGTCATCAGAATTCAAACACCATCTTTCTTAATATGCCATGGCCCAAATATAGACCTGGTAAGTGAGAACGACCTGAGGTCGATGAAAAAATGTTGAAGGGCAGGCCTTTTAATGTTTTGATTGAACCCTGCCTCTTTAGTCTTGGATTCTGTTTCACATTCCTTATAAAAACAGCAACAACCCTGAGTGCAGTGGAAATAATATGTGTAGCTCACTGGGTAGCCTAGGCCTGAATACAGAATAATGCTCCTTAGAACAAGGGACACTGGAAACACAGAGAAAGAAATGTGTCTGAAAGGTTAACAGCTGCTTGGTTTTCCCATTTGTAATTTGTAGAATGATAGAAAATAAAACTTTTTTTTAACAAAGAGAAAAATATAATGCAAGTAAAAGTAAATAATGGTCAAAATAGGTCTGTATTACAAGGATTTCTAGATGATTCTATCTTGTCCTTTAAGCTGCGAAATAGAATTTGCAGGGTTTCTCAGGAGCACTTCACCACAAAGAAGATAGTTTTGTTATTTCAGAAGTTTTTGACTCATTTTTCCTGGATTTGGAACTTTTATGTAAATCAACTGTGGCAGCCGACAGAAGTCACTCAAAATTCTGTTAATATCTGTATTCCCAAGAGTTTGCCAAGAAGTATACACTTACTTCTACTCAGAGAGTCCCACCTTCCTAAATATTTCCAACCACGCAATCATTGAACAAACACACTTATTTTTGATATGGCATCAATCATGGTCTATTGAACATAGCTGCAAATATTTACAGGACAAAATCTACACCTAAGTCAATTGACTTTGACTCCCTTTATGATTAAGGGAGAAAACCAGGTGTCTATAGCATCCATACAGCTGACCAATTTTATTTCTGCTCTAGGAAAAATCACAGTTTAGAGATGTCAATTTCTCTCTACTCACTGCAAAAGGAGCACAAGATGTACAGGTGCCCTTTGCAGCACCCTAACCATTTTATTGGTATATTATCCTTTCATGATTTCTTTCTTGCTCTTCTCTTTCAAAGGCTACAGAACACTTGTCTATTTTATTATTTATCACTCCTCCAAGAGTTTTGTCATGTACCTGCAGAAACTAAGATTTTAAATTATTTTCTTTCAGGATACAGATGAAAGAAAAATATTAAACAGCGCAGGACAAGAGCTGATTTCCACAGATCTTCACTAGAAACCCACCAGTGTGATGATGAATCTTCATTGTCAATGGCATTTGGCATCTGTCGGCTAGACAACAGTACAAGTACGTCATGTTGATTGTATAATTTTTTTTTTTTTAGTGGAAATGTCAGGCAACATAAAGTCAAAACTGATCATCGACATTAATGCTTTTATCAATAGGTATCAAATTGTTTTGACAAAACCTATTTTCAGTTAACTCTTTTAATAGAAATTGATCATGTTATGGTCCTATCATAGTTTAAGGATTTGAATCTTCTATCATTCATTTTAAGTTTTTTTCCTGGGGAAGTGATCATGGGAATAGACTTAAAACATCTTGGGTTAATTACACCGGCAGGATAGAATAAATGACAAACCGCAGTGGATCTGGACACTGGAAGGCCATTAAGAACCTCTGAGATTGGAGTCCTTGACCTACTAGATTATGCTACACTTAACTGCACTTGCTTGCTCCCACAGCATTTTCTTAGGTGTTGACGTCTTTCCCATCAGGAATATTGCTGCCAGTCCATGAATATCAGGCAGGAAACTAAGCCAGTTCCCACCATGCTACTGCTCACACTTACCTCTACCAGGGATTATTGGCCAGGGTTCCTGGGTGCCCCCAGCATTTGTCCCCATGTAGCTATCTTATCTTGGGATCTTTCCCTATTTCCACGTTCTTCACCATCTTCTTCCTGGGTTTCTTTCCCTCCAAGACCATTTTTCTCTGGGAACCCCTCTTTTCAACACCACTTTGCCTTTGAAGAAGTCTAAGCCCTTGATTTTCCTCCAATCTAAAGAGGGTATGTGCCTAGCAGTCTAGGCAAAATGTGTGACCAGCCCCCTACCTGGGTGGTTCTGTTTCATGTCTTCTTATTAACTGAAGCATTTAGGACATGCCACACGTTGGTTTAGTCCAGGTACCATAGAATTTCCCATTAGCTTGAACAAGTTGCAGTGGCCAAGAACAGACTTCTGTCTGAGAGCTGAAAAGTTCAGTTATGAACAGAGACATACATATTTTTTTATCTGCTACACATTACTGTTAATAGTGCAAGCTAGTTTTTCATTTATGACTTTTTTTTTTTTTTTCCTCAATAGATAATAGTCATGACTTCTTTCAGACCTCTAAAACTTGTCTACTGTTTCACGGTATTAATTATTAAATATTAATTGCCAAGAGAGATCCTCAGTTGGCTGTTTAAGGATACTAGAAAAATAATCCCAAAATAATCCAAATATAGTAATGTCTTTTCAGCACTATTTTTAGTCAATATTGGAGTAGAAAAAAGTGTATCACTGTGAAGAAATATTTAATTTTCTTCGTCCTCCTCCTCCACACCTTAAAAATAGAGCAGAAGATTTTGATGAGTTTTTCTCCTGTCTGTTCAAATCCACTTCACCATAATATTGCTGGAGAGCAAATAAACAGCCTCAAAACAGAAGTCCCCAAGGCCCACTACTTCCAAAACCAGAATCTACAGCTGCACATTAGCAAAAACTCTACTGCTGCTTCTTCTTATTTATATCATAGCTTTGATTGTGAGTCACAGTCTCACCTGTATGATTTTAGCAGTAACTGGAAGGCATTCACATCATCAGATCCTCCTCCTTCACAAGATCCTCCAGACTGCCTCTTTATTTTATTTTATTTTATTTATTTTATTTTATTTT
>VXBB01005108.1:146857-230772 GCA_013399915.1 Illadopsis cleaveri | reverse complement strand
AAGGTGAGGAAAAAAGGATGAAGGAGATACATTCGGAGTTATGATATCTGTCTTCCTAAGTAAATGGTACAGTTGATAGTGCTCTGGTTTTCTGGAGACAGCTGAATACCTGCCTGCCCATGGGAAGTAGAGAATGAATTCGTTATTTTGCTTTGCTTGAGTATGGACCTTCTGCTTTTTCACTAATTTCTGTTTTTCTCTTGTGATTCTCCTCCCCATCCCACCAGAGGGAAGCGAGCAACAGGCTGTGGGGGGGGGGGGAGGGCCTGAGCTGCTCACTGGTAGCACAACCAACATCTGCTTCTGGCCTTTCTTGATTTTCCACAGCACTGCATGGAGGCAGATCTGGGTCAGGAAGCAGTTACACAACTTTGTGTGAAAGAATCCAATTAACATTAAAATTTCCGGGGAGCAAGAAGCATTTTGAAGTGCCTTGAAGTAATATTTAAAAATATTATTTTAAAATGCTACTAATAAGAGCTTTCATCATTATTAAAACCATACATTTGAGAAGATATTAGCACTGAAAATTGTATGTTGTTTCCTAGAACTTACATAAATTGCCAAAATCTTTCATTTATCCCTTAATTTATCTTCCATCCAAAATTTTCTTAGTATTATAAAGTGTTATTCATGCCAGTAAAGAAGATCAGATATTCTAGGGTTAAGTCACATTTTCTGCCTTTCCTATCACATAATATATTCCCAAATGCCTGGTGACAATGCACATAATTACTTTTTAATTTTTTTTTCAAGCACTCTCATCTGGGAGTACAGAATAGCCTAAACAAAATCCTTTATAAATATTACATGAAAGCACTTCTGACTATTAAGATAAAAAGCTTCTTATTTCAGCACACCCCAAATGAAAGAAGAAGTTGTCATTTTATAATAGAATCCAAATCCTGTTTATTTTTTTTTCAGATTATGTCTGCATGAATCAAAGGCGTCAGTGGTAATCTGGGGTTCATGGGGTTGCACTGGAAGTCTTTGACAAAATATGTTAAAAAAAACCCCTGATCAAATATGAAAATGTAGCAGTAGATTTTCCAGTACACTGTATGCAGTACAGCTCACCTGCAGACCATAGTTTAGAGGAGCATGGATCTATGTTGACACAGATGAGCACATGGAAGTGAGAGTCATCATCACTGCTCCCCTGTCTGACTCTGCAAGGAGGAAAGGGAAACTGAAAGCTGGTTTAAAGGTGACCAGCACTTGTGGAATTAACTCTGCAGCCTCCAGTTTTGCCTCAATAGTCCTGCCACACATTACCAAATTGTGGTAAAACCTCAGACCCCTCAAGTACAGTTGTTTCACCAGTTTATTCTCCCTTCTTGCACTCCTTCAGTTCTGCTTTCCTCTGCAAGAGTTCACTGCACTGCAATGACTGAGTCAGGGACAGTGGCTGTACTGCGGTCTCTGTGCCCCTTTGCCCTCTCAGAGACCATCCCTGGTGCGTATCAGTTTCATGGGGTATTCCAGTCAGCAATCCAGCTCTGGTGCTGAACTTTTGGGAAACAAAACCAAGACTTTTTTTTTCTTCTTCCTCTTCTTCCTCTTCTTCTTCTTCTTCTTCTTCTTCCTCCAAAATCTTATTCTGTATTATACCATCATAAAAGAAAAGTAGCTTCAGGACATCCAAGTTCTAATCTCTCTGCCTATAATTGAAGTCCAAAGGAAAATACATTTGCTTAAGGCCTTGTAGTTTTGGAAATTCGCTGAAAAATGCCCAGTGCAGTTCCTTGGAGCATATTTGAACTGCCCGTCTTACTGACACTCCCTTCTCCCACCCCCATCACCCTACCCATATTGCAGTGTAAACTTTGAAAAAAAGGAAAGCTAAGCCATCTAACCTTTTATCCATATAATTTTCATTTATTTTCTGAGCATGGCAGTATAAAAATACAGTGCACTGATGAACACCTTCTGAACAGCTCTTCTTCTGTTCAGATTTATTTATCTTGGTTTGCTCTGCCACAGGCCATTATGTCATCTTTAATTTCAGAAAAAAAATCTCTTGTTCCTATAGATCAAAGCAGAATCCCTCCTTGGAAAAGCTGGTGCACTTGGAACAGCTGGTGCACTGGTTTTCTTCCTGATCTATCCCTGTGATCTGGTGCTGGCAGCATTGTCAGTGACTGTAGCTCCAGCTTTCCTGCCTATGGAGCCGGCCTCATGCCAAGGGGTCTGATGCAAATCTCCACATCCTGTAGGAGGTCCAAAGGCTCTGTGTCACTGACAGCTGAAGCAGCTGCATATGAAGCAGCTGTGTGGGTCCCTGCAAAGGCAAAGGTGTGAGAGTGGCAGTACTGTGGCAGGGCACATGAGTACCTGGCTGTCATTTGGTAGCCTGTCAGGCACATACCAACAGGATCAGAAGAACAGCTCTTCAGAACCACTGAAAGTTGCCTGCACTTCTCAGATCTGATCTAAATTCCATAATAGGAGTGCAGTTTCCATGTTGATGCCAGTAGGATAGGGACTAGATCTCTCCTGTCTGTTAAAAGTCTTCTGGGAAATACAGTCTTTATAGCTCTCTGTAAATAATGAAGTTTTCCATAGAAGGTAATTTCAAGATAAATTTTAGTACATGTAAAGAGTTTTTAGACTTTGAATAATTTATCTGACAAATACAGAGAAAGAAATGTGGAACAACTTCTTGGTATACTATGGTATCCTCAGAGGAAGCACACCATTCTGTAATTGTGTGACCTAGAAACATCTCTTTGGCAAAAATAGAAGTAATATTTAGCAAATGGCATAGCCTAAGTTCTGAAAACTATAACCAATGCATGAGAATCTGATGCTATGTTCCCTTGATGTGAAACTGGCAAGTACCTACTTGTGCATGCCACCAAGCACTTCTCTGGCTGCAAGTGTGATTCTTTGCCCAACTCTGTTCTTAGAGGACAGCAGAGGGCAGCTACACTGAAGACTGAGGTTTGGAAAAGTCAGGTCCCTCCTCACTCTACTCTTGGCTACTAGACTTTACTAGGCATTGAAAAAATGAAATGATGGATGAGTTGACACTTGTGCACTCAACAAAGAAGCTACAAGAGGAAATTCTGGCTGATCTCAGCAAAAAAATTCTCTGCAGTGTGACCCTTGCCATGTCCTTCTGCTTGGGCAATCACTTATATCCAATAACATTTTAGGAGCTGATTCTTATATGAAATGCATTGAATGAATCTCAACTGCCCCTGTCAGAAGCAAGATTTGAGATGTTCACTTATTTCTGTAGAGGCCAGTTCTACCACTAACTGGCTCAGAAGAGAACTGTCCGTGGCACATAGTTCTGCTGCACTTGATGGAAGCAAGCAGATTCATCACAATCTATGCTCATTTTCATTTTTATTTTTCTGTATCATAAGGTAAATTGAATGGGACTAATGTTCCAAACCTTCTATCCTCATTTCAAGTACTTTGATAGACAGGTGGAAGAGAAATGGTTGATTATTTGGAATATTTGAAGCATTTCTGCTATGAACAACTTTGGATACATTGCAAATTAAAATTCATCGTTCCTGACTTAAGATGACTGAATTGTTTGATGAATGCTCATTTTTTTTCATGTAAATGTTAGAACTTGACCATATGTGTCATTTTCATGACAGATGAGATTGGTTTGATATTTGCCTAAGTTCAACAATGGGACAATAGGTGTATTTATTGTTTACATAACCGGGTGTCAAAAATTATGCAATAACTAATTTTTTGCTGCCACCTTGTGGTGCTGCAGGCTTTTCATGGCAAAAATGGGAGAATCAAAGCTTATGCAAAGCAAACAAAGCCAATGGACCATTATACTGATCATTCTTCTCTTTTTCTCTTTTTTATCTCACATAATCTGTGATGCTAATTAATAAAGATTTACTCCCAACTTCTTCCATAATTAATCTCTTTGTTTTCATTTGTTCATAGGATCCCCATGTATAAGCTGCAAAATAAGAGCAATCTACCCTGTATCCATGAACATCCCTATAACAGAACAAGCTTTTTTAAAGGAAAATCTCTCAATGTTAAACCTTGATATTTATTAAAATTTTTTTGTCTATTTGGCAGTGTCAGTTCCTCAGTTCTTCTAGAAAGTAAAATTTGTCTTTTAAAATTATATATATACATTTTTTACAGGCCATTTCCTTCTGGACCAGTGTTGCAGATGTTTTTGGTTGTCAGTTTAGTAATGCTTGAAATAAAGCGCTTGCAGCCTATAATGTGCTTATCTGGAATATGACACACTTTGCAAAACTCCCTAGATGCATCAAGCAACATTACAGACCTGCTCATATTATATGCTGGCACCCATTGCTCTTGTTTTCCTCTCTGCAATGCTTGAGAGAGAATCATGTCATACCTCTACTGCGATCCTTGTTTTGAGGTAGGCATTAGATATATTTCTCAGATTTCTGATTTCTGAGCAATGCTAAGTTACACTGCTACTGCTCCTGACGTCTGGGCTTCGTTAAATCCCCGCTTTCAAGAACATTTCCTGCTGAACCCCTGCTTCAAGGCTGAAGCTATAGTCTCGACCTTCTAATGGGACTTTTTGGTGGATCATGGTCCCTTCCCAAAACTCCATCAAAAACCTTCACTGATCAGCAGTTTATAAAATCAAGCAGACCAGCTACATCATGTCCACTGGTAGGAAAGTGAGCTCCAGGTAGGCTAACTCCTCACTTTTGCTTTTTTTTTGGTTTTCAGAATCATTGCAAATCCATGGGGGTTTTGCAGCTTGCAATATCTAGTGAACATGCAGCATGTATTAGGTGAAACCTCTGCATTAAATCTACGTGAAATGGTTATGCTAAATGTGGAGGACTAGACTTGAGAAGCATGTTGATTTATTTCACCCAACAAATCCACTCATGGAAAGAAGACAAGGCAGAGTGAGGGAGGGAGGCTGACCAACAGAAACTGATAAAAATGACAGATCTATTTATTTAGATGGATATGAATGAGGCTTTAATCCACATCTCTTATGCTCACAACAGCCCAGATTAGTGTGAAAGATATGCCTTAGTTCTGACAGCAGGAACTGGTGACAATCCAGCATAGAGTGACTTCCCCGCTTCATACAAAAAGATCCCCAAAAATTCTGCTTCCCTTCAGGAGTTGCTCTAGCCACCATGTGTGTGGAGGATGGTTTTTCTGTGGCATTTAGACTGGATCCCTGTTTGGGAACTGCATAACTCTCATTGTGCCCTTTCACTTTATACTCTTCATTAACTTCTGCATAATGTTTCAGTCCCTCAGGATGAAGGCTACTGCAGAGATAAAACTCCAGTGTCTCCGCTGGGGAATTCTGGCACAACTACTCAGCTGTCCTGGAAGATTTCTGCATGGCTGTTAAAGTATCCTTGCCTTCTTTCCCATGAGCTGGCAAGGGGTCACATCTCCCGGCAAGATGCCTGCCACATGAAGGAACAGAATAATTGCCATTTTTCCTATGCTCATGAATATTTATCCACATGCCCTGTCCTGATGGTAGAGAATGGAAATTTTTATATGTCTTAGATTTCCTGTGCTTTTTCTGTTGTTTGTTTGGTACTTTTGTGTACTCATAGCACCTTCTAGAATTCAGTACTTCACCTGCTACTTGTATTTGGGGCTTAAGGCGCTATAAGAAAAGGTCAAGCATTTAGCAGTTAGTGACAATTCAGGATGGAGTTCAATTCTAATTCTGAGGTACTTTTAGAAAGAAGTTTCCAGAAACCTTTGCATAGGAGAAAGCTGTGGGACTTGATGGTGGAAACCAGGATGGAACTAGACGACATGAGCCTCAGGAAATGTATTCAGTGGGTTTAGAGAAGTAAGGAAGCAAGGAAGGAAAAATGGAGACAAAGCAACTGAATAAAAGATAATAAAAGAGTGAGGTATTTTGAACAGATTGATTTTGATAACTGCTCTTCTCCTTTTGACCATCCCATTTATAAAATCCAGCAACTGTGAGGCCTCCCTATGAGGTGTGAAAGACAAAATATCTCTTAATTTTGTTGTGCATAAGAGCTACAAAGTGGTATAGAATGCCGATGTTGGGGTTGTTTGTTTCTCAAGAGAGGGCTTTGTTAGCTTTTTTTACTGAAGGAGTGCCATCAGCTGGAGAAGTGTACCACAAAGGATCTGGACATAAGGCTAAATTAGAACTAATATTAGGAACCACTCCAAGAGAGGAAGATCCCCTAATTCACTATAATTTTTTTTAGATAAATAGAATATGTACACACTAGCAGCAAACTCTATATTTTCCCCTTTAAAAATGGATACACTCAAACTTTTATGAATCAATCTTATATCTGAGGAGAGAACTATGTTAGCATAATTTAAAGTAACAGGAACCAATGATTATCACAGTTGATTATCTCTACAAATACATGGTATCTTTTGAAAGAGAAGAAATAATGAAAAGTCTGAGGGAATTATTGTGACTGCAAATATAGAGGAATAGAAAAGAGACTGAGAGAAATTCTCAGAACAAACCAGAAACAATCAGATACTAGGTTGTTAAAAACAATATGAAAGGACCACAGCAAATAATTGCAACCATAAGATAAGAGAAAGCATCTCTAGCAGTTCAGATATGTTTGTTCAGCCAAAATTCACTATTACAGCCTCCCTCTATTGCCTGAGCTATTGGCAAACACAGCACCACAAGGAATAACAAAGTACTAACAATGTGAAAAAATCTGATTGTGATACTACACAGATCCTTGAAACTATCTTCAATAAAAGGAAAAGCAAGACAGTGACTCCCCAATTTAGGTCTTTTTCATTAATGAGGAAGTGGTGGTGTGTGGAGCAGCACAGAAGACCATTGCACTGACTGCATGTTTTAAAGTGTGTTTTAAAAGAAGATTTACAAAAGTAGTAGAGGTGAGTCGAGTGCAGCTCAAGCCAGCTTTTACTTAGGCATAGATAGTCGCTGGAATTCCAAAATTACTCTTTTCACTGCAGTTTCTAAGCAGAAAAGTTGATGATTTGAGAAAGACTGTTAATAAATACTACATCTTCAGAAATATACTCAAGTCACCAGTCAAAAAGGAAGCTTGGGACTTTCAAGTTGGCTTTCCCTGGTCATCTGGGCACTCAGGACCTTGTTCCTGATGCTGAGACCAGCTAGGACAAGTATGTGCTCTAGGCCTGTCCCTGGAAACCTGGTGGATCAGCTGCCACTGCGCTTCAGAGCTCTGAGCAGGACTGTGCCTACAGTACATGGCTGAATGGGCCTCTTTCAGAGCTGATGCTCATTTAACATTTAGCACATGTCCAGACTTCTCTCCTGAGGGAAGAAGTCTGCCTTTCACTTCTCTATGACACTAGCTGTCTTCATCAAGACACAGAAAATGTTTTTATTTTTTGCTTTTGCTTTTGCTTTTATTTTTCTACCAATCATCACACACAGATTGAAACTGCTCTCCTTGTTCATTTGCATTTACTAGACCCAAGCCATATCTTGTAGCTGAAGCAACAGTTTAATTTATAAATATAAATCTGTTGCAATGGAATTGAATTTTCATGGCAGTCAAATGTTGTCAGAGAGGGGAGAATTAAGGGAAGTAGCAATATAAAGACTATGAACAGAACTCACTAATCTCCAAAGAAGTGGCAGTTTGTTTCTTACCTCAGCAACATCTGACGCTCACAGAGAAGGAAAATAACAACAACGATGAAGCCCACCTGAAATGGGAATATATTTGTGTTAATTACTGTGCAGTTATCTCACAAGTTTCTGTAGACAGCACATAGAGAGAAAATAAAAGATGGATGGAAAGTACTTTTGTTTTCTTGTGTCATCATTCTGATTTATATGTAATTTCAAGTTGTTCTAGACAAGTACAACAACTTCAGGTATGTTTTGTCCTTGTAAGACAACTCAAGAGCCAGTCAGAGTTATGTGCTCTTAAGCCAGACTGCAGAGCTGGAACTGCTATAGTAGTATCAACAGATAGCTTCCCCTTCAACCAAACATTTGTTCTCAGTCTGTTCATTGAACTTTTACTGTCCTGTCCTTCCCATAATATCTCTCAAAACAGTACATAAAAGTAAATCTTTCTACTGTTCTTTTGCTGTTTTTCTAGACTGTCCCAGTCTGGTGAAAGATAAACTGTACTCCATTACATATTTCCTTATCTAGAGGAGCCTCTGCAATATCTATGGGTGCCTCTGTGTGTTGCCTTGGTTCTTCCAAGATGCAGCACTTACCAGCAGGCACCCTTGCAATGCCTTTATCCACACCACTGCTCAAAATGGAATGGTTCCTCTCCCAGATAAAAACAAGCTGGAAGATGTGCACTGAGGTGCTATGCAGAGTATCATATCACTAAAAGAGAAGTAGCGTAACAAAACATTCTACTTAGTTATGGGTGCATCCTGGGTTTGCTCTGATACAAACCATTCAATTAATTCCTGTAAGGAGAGAAGACATCTTTAGAAAGCATACAGTCCATGTGTAGTTGTCTGTGTCTGGCAAAGACAGATAGCTGACCCATGCACTGGAAGTAACATTTTAAAACAAAACAAAAACCAGCTTTCATAATAACAAGGGATACAAACAGGATTTTCTGTGGCCCAATAGATGTAGCCATACAAAGGCAAACTGGAACAAATCTAAAAGAAAGAATCAGAATCATTCCATTGTCACAGTAGGTTGTTGTTAAACCCTTAAGAAAAACAAAATCTCCTAATTCTCATATTTAAAGTATCAAACAACCCAGTATTGCCTTAGGATCTGAAAGAGACCAACATCCACAATGACGTTCCTTAATACAACTGAACTTTTTACAATAATGCTGATGAAGTTATACTCAAGCTTAACAACCTTTTCAGTGAGAGTTTGAGATGTGGAAATGTTCTCTCAGGGGCAAATTTTACAACTTTGCTATTAGCACAGGTCACGTCGTCTTTGATTTTACTCCTTCTAATTTAAACATATAGAAATATGCATATAAAATTTCAAAGCAAAAACTCCACTCACACACTCCTCACTCCTCAAAGGACGAGAAACAGATGTATAATTACTTTTTTAGTGTCCTACTGGCAGCTATTCCAAAACTATGGTGATAAGAACAGTATACAACCCTCTCTAATGCAAAAAGATGTAAAGTACTTTGTTCAATGTCGGACATGGGCTGCATAGTTGAACTGCAAAATGGACATGGGTATTCCATACACACTAGACTACTTGTAGTACAGATACTTACTGATACAAGATATCCTCCTAACTAATAGATTATCTAAGATTCCCCTGTAATCTCAAATTTCATCATTTAAGAAACTCTGTGAATAAGAGACACAGGCTTGCTCCTAGGAATTTAGGGCCAAATTTTATTCTGTTATAAAACAGAGTAAATATGGCAATTAAAATCAAAATGCATATGCTTTCATCAGAGGAGAGGTCAAGAACATCTCAAAAGAAGCAAAAAAAAGCCTCTTACGTGTCAAAATCAAGATTACTTTAGCAAAAAAAATGTACAAAATGTATATTGATACTACATATTGTCATGATGTAAATAGTTAAAATCTAATTTGTTTTGACAACTCTGCTGAAAATGAAGTGGCAAATAAAACCTCTGATGTATTGACACAGGTTAATCAATTATGAATTTTACTGAGATTGTTATGCATCAGTTTAAGCACTGCTTCCTTTCAGAAACATTGTAGGATGAATGAGAGTGATTTTATCCAATCAAATGATTGTGATGAATGAGGATTGATTAAGAGTAATCTGATCTGTCTTCTCAAATGCTCTGCCAGTATGCATTCAGATGCATGCATTTTGAGGTAGGAAGAATTTATTTACACACAAATTTATTTTTATATTAGAAAGGAGAGTAATAATGTATAATTGTATCTATGGTCCCAAACATGTCTTGTGAGATGTACTACATTATAGGTCACACATCTTAAATTTAATGTCCCAAAACTTAACATTTCAAGCTGACAAGAGACTGAGTCAGATGCTTGCTCCCATCTGGGGTATGGTGTAGGAAATCAGCCCAACATATTCTGCTGTGTATTCCCACAACAAAGCACTTAGAAAAGGTGCCTAGATCCCTACATATTCATAAAGAAGCTAAATTCAGGATCCTTCAGCACCTGTATGAAGTCTAGTGATTCCAGACTCCCTATCAAGTCAACAGCAAGCATGGCATTTCTTGAGGGTCAATTGCAGTTTCTGAGATTAAATTGCTATTGTTGTCGGCATCATGCCGAAACTAAAATGGTCATGTTTCATGCTTGGTCATATCAAGATGGGTCAGATGATCTGTGCCTTTGGGCCAGATCACAGAAAAGGATTTGACCACCTCAAATGGAAACATGCAAAATGTGTAAGCTGGCTGTGTATTGAGCAGCATATAGAAGACCTCCTTAAAAATCCAGACAGATACACCAAGATTTTTATTTTCCAAATAGGAAAGGTTCACTCACTGCAAAGCAGAAAACAAGCAAGAATATATCCATCAGTGAAATAGCATTAGTTATGATATTGTTTGACCTCTCTGATAGCTCTTTTCATGATGTTTTCCTACAGAAGTAGGCCTGCTGTGCATTTTTAAATTTTTTTCATTATCACAGATATTTCTAAACACCTTTACACATCTGGACATGCCCTGAAAAGTAGGTTGAAATGAATTGTGTTTTTCTTAGTAGAAGAAGCATCTATCACATATGATTTACAAAGCTTACACATTTTAATCACTGTACAGAATGAAATTATCTAAATTGGGTATTATCAATCATTACAAACTGGCACAACAAAATGACAGTGTTATGGAAATCTTTTTTAACCTGAACAATACAGAGTGAAAATTGGGACTCTGTCTTCTCCATACTTCTAAGAATTTATTCCGAGAAAGAGACCTCCCAGATTATAAGAAATAGATGAACCTCCCAGATTATAAGAAATAGATGTTTCTCAAACTATTTTCACTGCCAAACTAGTTTCTTATGTCCACAGGGCAGAGATGTGATCTACTTGCTCTGACTAAAATAATAGCTCAAAGATAATTAAAAAAAAAAAAAAGTACTACTGATACAAAAAAACAGGTTAATTTTTACATCAGCATTCCGAAACTTGTGAAGCTTGAGATTTTTCCTTGAATGAGGAGTTAAATGTTTGCAGAGATGAAGAATACTTACAGGATTCTTAAAACAACAGATAAGAATTTATCTGGCACCTGATAACACATATCCTTCCTCTTCCTTTTTGGTAACAGCAACAGTCTGCATTTCTTCTGTTTCCGCTCTCAATTTCTGGTAGGATTCACCTTTTCCCTAGTATCTGTGACATTTCATGGAAAGAAAAGATCAATGCTTCTTTAAAAATATTTTATGTGAGGCTATCCTAAAATTGTACATTAGAAGTCTCACCAGTTGATTCTCAACACTGCCTGACTGTCATGTAAAGCTAATACAATGTCAGTGAGTCACTTCTAATAATTGACATTTTTCCCTTAAGTCTTTATTCAATAGAGGTCAAGGAAAAAGTTGTTTAAGTCTACTGTGTTACCAAGAACAGTAAGTGGAACAAGGTGCAAATTTACAATAGATTGAGTCTAAGTAAAGTTCCCAAAACTAAAGTTCATATTAACCCTTTGGGTGGTGTTCACAAGCTTTGAACATGTGACACTGGTGAGATAAATCGTCTATCATTTGTAGCCTGAATTACTTATGGAAACTGCTTCTCTCTGCACAGTCCTTCTGTTGGTGTGTTGGCATCTGGGCAACATATTCTCAAATGAACTTTGATTCCACTAGGCTTTCCTCTAGTTTTTCTCTCTTTATTTTTTTTCCCCTAAGAAATAAGTTTTTTACTGCAGGAAGGACTTGAAAATGTAGTATGAGTATTCTCAAAATCAACATATTTATATGTGCTGACAAAGGTGGAGTGTCTTGCAAAATAGGGTCTGTTGTGGGGTTGCAGAATTTTGTTTAACAGTTTTTATTGTAAGTTTAGTTTAGTTTTGTGTACCTAAGATGGGCCCCTTGCTGCCTCAGAGNAACGCGGGCTGACCAGCGGGACACGCGCAGCAACAGTCTGTCTCTGATATGTCTTCTGCATTCTGCAGGCAGCCCTCTGGGAGTTCTGGGGAACAGAGGATTCTGTATCCTCTCCTCTTCAACTTGTGCCTGTGCCTTACTCTATGAAAAATAATTTGTCCTTTCCTGTGGGATTGTCAAACACTTAGTACCAATAGGCCAAACATTTGGGAATGGCTGAGGACATCTTCCCAAACATTTTCTAGGAACCTGTCTATTTTTCCACTGTTCCTCCCTGCAACTAAGCAAACTGGTGTTTTTTCCTGAGGTCATTACTAACTCCCAGGCAGACACCTCTCTTCCAAAAGAACACAAGATGACTGATTTAATCTGCACTGATATTTCAAAGAATCAGCATAAAGGTAATGCCCAGAGAATCTGAAATATTTAACCTTCATATATGTGTTATCTTATGAGCCTTTGGTTTGAATTTCAGTAGACATCATTCCCAGCATCAATTTAGAGAGACCTAAAGATGAAAAATAAAGAAACTTGACAACCAAAATACGGTGATGTATAAATAAAATAAGTTCAGCCTTTCTGAGTGCAAATGCCTTCACAATGCTAAAAGTTACAGCTTTGCAGAGAGCAGTACTTATTCAGTATCTTTGAAGTGCTTCTTCAGCAGTTGATACTGAAGGGGAAAAGGAAGCACAAAGACAAAACTGCAGGACTTTATTGTCCTTGAGATATATTGCAGGAAGGGAAGATGATTATGAATCTAAGATGATTAAATACTAATGGCACAAACTTCACAAGTGATGAAACAGCCAAATAAATTACCAGAATTTTAAACCAGACACATTTAGATTAACAGTACTTCTGTGAGACAGTTTGATAAATGTCTTGAATTTAGCAGAACTGCTTTGTCCCTATTTCAGGGACCTTTGACTTTGGTCACCTGCTTAGTAATTGGACTGGTTTGCATCTATGCACTGTGATATGTCATCCTCTGGACAACAATCTTTGTAAAAGTATGGGTGTTTATTTATGATTCTACAGCACAGGGTTTCCCAGCATGAAAGACCCTTAAGTTGCTGTTTCAAAATATCAGTATCAATAGTATTCAAACTATCAAAGCCAGATCTGCTTTTAGAATTTCCAGGGTTCGCACAAATGTGAAATTCATCTGTACTTTGGGTTAAAAATTTTGAAATCCTTTTACTACTCATGAGGAGTTGTTTCATTATTACCAAACTGAAATTCTTATTTACTATGAGTAGCAACTTATTCCATAGACAATGACATTGACATCAGCTCAACTACTTACAATGCATGACACTATTTATTTTAGTTATCCAAATCTGATGTTCAAAAATTAGTGTCATTTGGCACTAAGTTATAGTAGTCCTTGCAAAGCAGAATTGCTGGGACCAGCAGGCATGGAGCCATGAGATAGTGCTCCAAGGGCACCTCTGCAGCCCACAAACACTGCCTTCTGGAGAGTTTTTGAGGTCCCAAACAGTATATCCGTATGCTGGGCAGACCAGGCTCATCCATCCCAAATACTACAGGGAAATTTGCCAGCAAGTACTGTTGTATCTTTTTCAGCATTTACCCTTAACTGAATAGTTTGCCAGCACCTGCTACCTCACCCTTTCTCCATGAACCAGTCTATAATTACACAAAGTTCAGAAGTCACTCAGAAATTTCAAATTTAAATTGAAATTTGACTGCAGTGGTTGGAAGGTGGTTCCAGTAATTCTTCAAGAAAACATTTTTTTATGCTTCTTTCTCTATGAAGAGAGATCTGAGACCTGAAGTTCTACTATGAAATCTTATTAGATGTTCATTTCACATTCAGACCTCCAATATTTCTTACTAGAAGAACCTCTATCTCTGCCTCTAGCACATCCCGTCCCAATCACTGTCACACTGTAATTCTTTTTAGGCATTTTTCAGAAAACATGTTTCAAAACTTTTCCAACAATGAAGCAGCTATTTCTTTGCCCTTTGATTGATTTCACATAATTGACTTAATAGCCAACATATTGCTTAACATTCCCTTTGCAAAGAAATCTATTTGACAGTGTTCATAAACATATTTTTAGGGTTTGCTGAGCACATGTGAACATAAAATTGCTTGGGATTTTTTTGCCAAGAACCCTTGCAGCAATGCAGCTATAAGGAACTAGTAGATTTTTTTGTTTTCTTCTTGTTTTATATATGCAAATAATATTCCAAAGATTGACAGTGTTATGACGGTCCAAATTATCACAGGATATCTATGTTATGTATACTAAAGTAGGGAATTGAATATTTTTTAGAGGTATGAAGTGCTTTTTACTTCAAAATGTCTGTTAGCCTAAGCTTTGTATATAAACCGAGCTCTGCTTATCAACCCCTAATGTGAGAAAATGCAGCACAAGCCTTTGAACACTTCCTAGAGTAAATCTGTATAGGAATTCCTGAATCTGATGTCCCACTATAGAAGCAAAACTAGATCACATGCTTTGGTTGGTAATCCCAGTACTCCCCCCTTCTAATCCTCTTCAAGTGTTAGACTATATTCTGTATTAGTCTTCCAATCATCAGAGTTTTTAAATTTAATTGGTGATTCCAAGTATGGTTCTAGCCACAACCTCGGTTTTGTCTTTGGACTATTGCCTTGCATGTCAGAGTTTATGTATCCTGACAGATCATCCCCATCTCCATCAACTGTGGGATATTGCAGTGCATAGTCTAACTAGTATTTCATGTCCATGAAAAGAATTTAGTCAAATGGTGTGTCTGTGTTGCTGTCAGAAATAAATTGATTGGTCTATGTTCTTAGAATAGAAGGTGGCAAAGCTAATCTGAAACTCTTGCTGTTTTAGCTGAAGGCAACTAAAGACACAGCCTCGTGGAGATCAGTGGAACAGGGTGACTGTTTTCTGCAGTTCTCTGGGGCCTTCCTGCTCTTGAACCACACACTTTTTATAAAGCACTTATGAATATTTCACTAGGACCAGCTGCAAAATTCTATCAACTGATTCTTAACCGGTTTGTCTTGAACTAAGCATGTTTATTAGATGGGAATTTTGATTATTAATTTCCAAAATTTTGGATTTCACCACAGTTTTCCATTCTTTTGCTGACTATTTAACTTTCTTTCTGTTGCAAATATAAAGAACTGGAACCTGTGACCTTCAGATTGATTTTCTCTCCATACTCTCAGCAGTTAAAAATCTTCTCCAACATAAGATATTTTTTATCATCTTTTAACTTTCTTAGATAAACAAGAAACACCTTGTCAGAACAAGGTGTTTTTCAATGTTCAAAACTCTTGCCGTTCTTTTGTTTTCTTTCACCAGTTTTTCAGCAGCGTTTTAAAGAATGAAAACAGTCTCCAACACAGCATTCTGATAATTGTATTTCTAAAGCTATTTTCAGACATTGCAATGCTTCACTATTTTTCTTGACACTCTTTAAGAATTATTTTAGCCATCTAAGTGTCACTTCAGAGCCAGTATTTTCCTACCATCGTGTCTAAATTCTCTTGACTAGCAACTTTGCAGGATGCAACTCCTCCTCCTGTTACAATAAACACTATGTTTTGCACCTAGCTGAATGATATTGCGTTTGGAAGAATTAAAACATGTATTGGCATACTAGAAGTGGCAATTCAAAGGCTATATTTTTTTTGAGATTGACAGCAAAATGCCTACTCGAGCTAGTGAGCCTGAGCAGATTGCAGGGGGTAGTTCAGCTATTGGCAAGCTCCAGCATGTAGCCTGGAATCTAAGAAACATGCTCCAGCCTGTGAGACCTGGGATATTGTTAGCAGGCAGCTGAAAATCAGCCTGCCTACAGCTGTGCAGGGTATAACAGGATCAAACATGTTACTAATTGTTAAAAAGTCTGGCAACACTGATTGGGGAGTTCCTAGGAACCACTGAGAACAAAGAAGCAAAGGCAATATAAGCAAAGACAATCCCTTGTGGTCGCTTCTGGACCACATCTCCAGCTCGGTAAGAGTGACAAAATTTCTCAGTACCTCCCTTTAGTCCACCACCAGACTGATTTTTGGGCTCAGTCAGCAAATTGTTCATTGCAACAACTGCAGCAGTGTGTGTGGAATACATTGAGGGAGCAAGAACATCAGAACAGTAACAAAACAAACCAGGGGCTGCACAATCACAGTGTGAACACCTGAAAAGGCTTGTCACCAATCTTCTGGAGGCACAGCCCTGTGAAGTGACACATTGACACCAGTGCTCTGATCCAGCTCATTTATGGTGTAAACATACGTTTCAGGATTAGTAGGAAAAAGTTCCACTGAGCTAATGCAACAGAAAAATTCACCCACAGATACTTGCTAAGTGCTATGGAGACTCACCTAGAGAACAGCAGGGAAGAAGGACGTCTGTGTGTCCCAGAAGAAGATTGACTACATGCCCTAATGGAAAGAAAAACTCTTCTTTAACATCCACCTAAAGTGAGTATTCATTGTGATATGGAAACTGTGAAGAAAATGGACCATAAATTGACTATAGCAAAAATTTCATCAAAATAATTCTGAAAGTTGTGTGAACGTATTTCATTTACTAGTAGCAGTGACTGAGGTAGTGATATCCTGTACATATAATGAGAAACTTTCGGTAAGGATGACAAATATGGACAAGAAAATAAACCCTACAACCCCCCCTCCTCCATTAATATTTGATCAGCTTGTACAGGTGGTTATGCACTGCACCTGCAATATCTCTTCCACTGTCAGATTAATTTAATGAACATATGATGGGTGACTAAAATAAATGCAAAATTGTTGCTTCCAAATTATAGCCTGTGTGCTGTGATTATCAATGTTTTCAAAAATTTTATGCTACATTTGCATAAGAGTAGACAACCATATTTCTGTTCAAATATGATATGGAGAATCCTACTTAAGGACATAGGTGTATAACATTCTCATGACAAAAATCAAAGCTGCTTTGAGATCATGGAAATTTCTTCCATTCAGATATCCAAGTAGATAAACAGCAATGCAATAGATTTTTCAAAAATTGGAGCCTTTCAGATGATTTTGAAGTGCTTTGTACACCACATCATATTTCTGTAATGGGGATAATATGGATTTAGATAATCCACTGCATTATAAATTCCAATTACCTTGCATGATTATTGTGACATGGTGTTTCTGGTACTTTAATGATTAGGTATGTTCTATTGTTCTATTTTGTCTGTAACAGAAACTTTCACACAAACTTTGCTAAACACAATTTTCTTTTTATTGTCAGAGAATATAAGAATCTGAAAGACTCAGCTATGATAAAAGTCAGATATCAAAGAGATGACCCGTGTGGTTTGACCCCTCCAGATCTTGCATCTGATCAATATAGAGCGGTAGCCACATTCACATTTTATGAAGAGATGCTGGAGTTGTTCCACAGAAATTATATTCAGCTACTTTTTGCTTAATACATTATTTACAGTTTTATTTCCCATCTTCTCTAAAATATAATCTACAACTGTTTGATAAACAGTCCAGTTGAAGAGCTGACAAGCATTGTCTCCATTTTTTTCACATATTCGAAATTCATTATTTATATTGAAGTGATGGCTATTTTACTCATATATATTTTGCTCTTTGAAAATACATCTGAAACAGGGATATCTCTGTTTTTTGTGAATTAGCATTTTTATAAAGAAATTATACACGTAGTAATGTTTTTGTTTGCAGAGACCAAATGTTAACAAAATTGAGCATGTCTGTAGCTGATTTTTAAAGCAAGAATATTTCCACTCAGTTTCCCAGACATAGCCAGATTCTCACCGATGTGTATGAAATACTGTTTCATCTGACTTCAAATGGGAATGGCAAACATTTCAAGTAAGGAATAAAAAGCCTGTTCACCTCCTTTATAGTTTTCATAACCATTTAGTTGGGTGACCTAAAAAACGTTTGAGTGCAGATTACGTGAGGTTGAGCAAGTGAGAAAGAGGTAAAGCATCATAGCAGTCACATTTACATGACAGAGAAACCAAACAGTCCTGCAGCTGGATGGGGCTTTGAACATCATTGAACCTTGAGTAAACAAGAAAAAAAATAAAAAACCTCACTTGTAATCAGAAGTTATGCCCCCATGCAGTACCTCCTACAGAACCTTCAAAATACTTATATTGCTTCTTTTCCCAGCCTTTCAAATTATTCCTGCTACATCAAGCCACACTGTAAAATTTTGCACCTACCACCTGCAAACACTTCAGGCAAACTGAAAACCTTTTGACTAGGAAGAAACCCTAGAATATATGTGATAGGTCTCAGATTCCTCTTCTACTAGTTTCTGTTACTGGCAGCATTTGAGTGAAAACAGATTTGTTTGCTTGTTTGTTTGTTTCGTGACTATCATACAACTAATGATTACTAGAAGCCTGGAATTTCTCACAACTTGAGGTTCAAGCCATGCTTCCAGCACATTAGCTGCATGAAGGCTGGGAGCAGGCTGGAATCTGAACCTAGATCTGAATCTGAGGCATCTCTCTTGGCATTATCTCCAGTTATCATCCTTTCATCAGAGGATTATGTATAATGGATAGTCATCCCCAAATCTAGCAATCTGGCATCTACATTGCTTTTGAAATAATGAAGTGCTAATTGGAGCAACCCATGTCTGCCAGAAAGGCAGGCCCTTTCTCTTCTTTTTTCTCTAACGTTCTGCTGCTTAGATGTCACTGTGACAGATCCTGCATGGAAAATACGGCTTAAATAAAGCACAAAGCACAACTGATTGTTTGCTTACTGCCATATTTGGATGAAAAATTAATTAAATTACCTTTGTTCATCTTTCAAATGATTTCATATTTTCCCTGAACCACACAGTCAGTCATCCCATCTAGGAAGCAGGATCTGGATTCTCTGCTGGAAATCACAAGCTCAGTTAGAAAATCTCCATCTGAGAAAGCAGCCTAGATGGGATTACAAAGCTAAACAATTTTGTTTGCCTCATCCAGAACACTTAATTCACGTGGATCTCTTATATTAGCATATTATGTCAGGAAGCTGACAGTCTTCACCTGAGTGTGCCCCTGCATACAGAAGGGGATCTGCCTCACCAGGAACAGATAGATTCTCTAAGGGAAGAGTTGCCACATTCCCTTTCTAGAAAGCACAACAGAGGAATAGAGACTAAGCTCGTTAAGACTTTTGAAATTGTATAAATTATTAGCATTATTAGTGCATTTACAAATATTCAAATATCCTGACATCTAATCCCTTGCTGGAAAACATTCAAAGTATGAAATATTCTTTTCCTTCAAAATAAAAAAAAGTGACATCAATATCACCGTATTGTCAAATCTGAGAAGCTCTGAGGATAAAATACAGGTTTCCAGGCTGTTCTCTGTAGATCTCTTCCATGTAAGTACTTATTTCCAGCACAAGCAACTATCTACTCATATGTCTCCTGGTCTCCCAGTCCTCACCTATGAAAACAATCTATTTAACCTCCTCCTCTCTTTAGCATGTCTCAGTCATTTCACAGAAGAAGTAATGTCCCTGTCCAGAAGCAGTCATCATTGCCCAGCTCCTTTTCCAGCTCTTGCTGCTGTGTGAGCAGGGCCAGGTCAGTAGCCCATCAGAGGGGAAGTAGGAAGGAGACAGCAGAGCTGGCAGAGAAGGGGACAGAAGCGCCTTGCTGTTCTCTGCACCAAGGGGAGAAATGGCACTCCTGCAAATCCTGAGACAGAAACTTTCCCGGCAGAGTGACTGGACAGGGATGAGTGCTTCAGTTATGTTTTCCCCTCCCTGACTGCATTTTATCAATGGTTGTCTAGCAGTCCTGCACATCTCTAGATATAAAAAGAAAGGGCAGTGCACAGAAAGGAGTGTGTGACAGACATGCTGCTGCAGTGATTAATGTGCTCATCCAAGCTGTTGCCGCACCACCTCATCAATTAATCACTGTCCACTGTTTTGGAAGCCTTTGAATTTTGTACCATTTTAATATACCATGTTCTTACCATTCAGTAGGTTTTCCTTTGAAGTGTGATGCCACTAGTTCTGAGTTTTGTTCCCCCCTCATTTTATTCCCTCACTACTAGAACATATATTGTTATGACTACTGCTGTGGCAGGTGGGTAATTTCAGTTTCTTGCTATGACCTCTCTAAGGATGCCTTCTGGCAAACACAAAATATGTGGAGGACATTTTATCCTTTATTTTGGCTGTAGTTCCTGGGAGTTATTTACTCCCACATGAGAGGTCCAGCTCTAACACACCAAAAGCTGAACCCATCCAGCTGTTGATGGGAGGGAAGGAGTTGGTGACCATCATCTTGCTCCTGCCAGAGAAACACAAAGGTGGAAACAATTTTCTTTTATGAATGAGAGGAAATGGAGGTCAATGGTCTGATCCTGAAAGAGTCTCAGCAAAAGGGAATTCATGTCCATTTTTCTGTCTGACCGTGAAGAAGAACATATGAATGAGATGGACTGAAGGACCTCACAAAACATTTTAATGAGTGAAAGACTTAGAAAACTCTATAATCTAGAGTTATAACAAAACTCCATAATCTGACCAACTAATTTTCAGCTTTCCAGAGGACTTTATATAGCTTTTCTCTGAATTCACTTTTCCTTCTCTAAGCTTCTGTAGTTGGCAATCTTCCTACAAAAACATAAATCTTCAGCTTGATTACTCTTATTAATGATGTCACTCAGGGCATTTTGCAGTCAGAACACCTCTTTGTGCTCGAAAAGGTTTTCAGTAGATTTGATAAGAAACACCAGGAAACAAGCCCTGTTTTGAGAAGGAAAATGATCGATCATTACCTCTGCAGAAGAGAAACAGGAGGTTACTTATGTAAGTGAAGGTTATGAATAAAATAAGTACAGTACTTTAGCTGAGCAACCTTCCAGAAATGGAAGAAAACAAAATAGTACAGGGTCATAAAAGCAAGAATTAGCAGCGACTAACCAGGTCAAACATCACCTAGCAGAAGTGGCAAAGTTCACATGACAGGCCTTGGAGACAGTGTACTTCATTTGCAGGTGAGATAAAATGGACAGGACTCTTTCTCCATTCTCACAGAACTCCACCAGTCTCATGTAAACTTTAAATTAATATATGTATGGGTATGCACATAAACGTATAAATACAAATGTACATGGTGAATACAAACACCTTTCTACCTTGTAATGCACCTTTAAATGGTAATAGCCAAGCAGAAGGAAAATGTCACTAGCACTGTTGATTCATGCTTTCTCTCACCTCTCACTAACATGAATGATTGAAGGAGTGGGCCAATGACACTTAGACCCATGTTCCTAATCTCAAAACATTCTGAAGAGTAACATTTTCACCATCTTTGGCATCAGAGATTTATATTTTCAAGCTCAAAGAAATAAATTTTAACTGTAGTATCTTGCCCTTGGGGTGCATAATTGATCAAATGAAGATTAAGTTAGTGTTTTACAAAAGTATGTTGTAATTTAGAGTCAAAGTGCCAAACAGAATTTCTTATGGCTGAAAGTAAGTCTTTTTTTATCTTGTACTGAAGGTAAATTGTTCATAATTTTTCTCAAGGATTTAAGCTATGAACAAGGCTATCTTCAGTACAGGTAATAAAACTCATCCCAAAATTTGACCTAGTTGTTACTTAACACTTAGCAAGCTCACCATCAGGTACAGTAAGATGACAACTATTTAATCTACAAAATAGTAAACTATAGATAAAGATAAGAAGTGCTTTGATTTGATCTTTATATGCCTAGCTGTTCTCATTGTTAAGTACCATTAAAAAAGCAACAACTCCCAAATGAATCATTAGAGAAATTTGGTAACAGTAAAAAAAAACATACTCAGAAAGGAAAAGAGGGATCCAATTCAAAATCTCATGAAAGGTTCAAACCCAAAAGTTCAAAGAGTGTGAATTCAACGTGAAAGTAGTTCAGAAGAGGATCAACAGAGAGTTTGCCATAAAAAGGCACACACAACAAAAGGTTTGGCTTCTACTCAAATTTAGTGGCATAAAAGCTGAGAGATAAACCTGATTGATTTCTGTATGTATTCTAGGGGAGCAAAGGGAGAAGAGCAGGAAGGTGAAGGTCTGAAGAACAAAGGTGAAGGTTTTCTCACGAGTAAATACAAATGTATTGATTATTAATAGCTTTAGGCTGGAATTAAAAGGTTTATGAACATCCAAGTACTGAGTTTATAAATGCGCCTTCTAATATGGTCAAGGACAGAAAAAAAAACAACTTACCAGTTTTAATCTAGACTTTGAGAAAGTAATCAACAATTTTAATGTTGTCATCCTTCATTTCTCAGGGTCTGGACTAGACAGTGAAGGCCAAATATTCTGGGTTTGTAAAAAGTAAAAGTAGCCTTTCTTTTTTCTAAACTACTTCTCCTCAAACTTCTGGCACACAAGGGTTCAAAACAAACCTTTAATTTAAGGGAAATCTTTGTAACACTTCATGTTCCTTGTCGGAGCATGGTTTCCCTACACAGGACAATATTTTCAGAGAGAATGTTTACATCAAGTTTCACTTGAAGCCAGCTCAGAGAAGGTGCATGGTGGCTGGAACACAGACTTGCCTTACACTAACCTCCAACTAGATAGAAACCTAGCAGGCTTCCCAGTAGGACGTGTAACCCCATGGGGGACCCATGCCATATCAGACTGTTCCTGAAGGACTGCATGCCGTGGAAGAGTGATTCTCATTGTAGCTGTTTATGGAGAACTGCAGTCTGTGGGAGTGATTCAGTTTGGAGAAGTTCACTGAGAACTGTTCTCATGGGATGGAACCCCGTTGAAACAGAGGAAAGACTCTTTCTCCGGAGCAGCAGCAGAAACAGTATGTGATGAACTGACCATAACCCCCATTGCCTTCTGCCTGCACTGCTGAGAGGGAGAAGGTAGAGCTGGGAAGGAGGGAGGGGTGGGGAAAAGATTTTTTAAGGTCTGTTTTTACTTCTCATTTTCCTGCTCTGATCTTGTAAGCAATAAATTCACTTAATATCTCAAATTCAAGCCTGTTTGGCCCATGACAGTATTTGGAGAGTGATCTCTCCTGGTCCTTACCAACCCATGAACTCTTTGTTATACCCTCTCTCCCCTGTCCAGTTGTTTAGGAGAGTGACAGAGAGGCTTTGGTGACTGCCTGGCATTCAGTCAGGATCACACCATTATGCCACTCTGCCTCTGAAAAAAAGGAACATAACTGCTGTGAAATGTTATGCAATACATACAAATGCTGTGTCTGGAAAGAAAGAAGCAGGAAGTCAATAAAACTCAAATCAAAAGAGATACAGCTGCAGACTCCACTGAAATTAAATTGCTTTTTTTGGATTCATTATTTCATCTGCAACAACTCTTAGCATGAGTGACCTGCCATTTTCTTCCAGATACAAGCAGCAGCCACCATGAAAAGAGAGTTCTAGCTCTAGTCTTATGTCCCAGCATGAAACCATTTGGATTAACCAAAGTCAGCTTTGAAGAGAAGAAACCGCCAGAAAGAAATGAATTTCTGCAGCTCCTATTATCACAATTTATGTTCACTTTTAGTAATCTTGTATTTGCATACATCACAGATTTCCATGAGAGGAAAGGGTACAAGTTTACTTCCCCCAACACCTTCATTTTTAGACACATTGGGCAGAAAAGCATCTGAGAGAACATGGTCACCACAAGAATACCACCTCATGGAAAAGAAGTTGGCGGGACATTGACTGGATTGCGTATGTATTTAAAAATGTTTGATACCTCAATAATATGTCCTGGAAAATTGCAGAGTAATTCAGTTGGAAGGAAACATGAAAGGATAATATACAGAGATATAAATGTCCATGGATACAGCAAAGTTTAAACACTTCCATATTTTGCCAGCCTTGTTCAGTTGCAGGTGAAAACCAGGGTGACATTATCTTGTTTTAAAAGTACACAGCCAAGATTTGAACAGAAAGCCAGCCTCTGGCTTGCTTGAATTGGTGCTTATTCCAATTATTTTTGAAGTCATTGGAAATCTTTCTATTGACATGAACAGATGAATCAGACTGTTTATCACTTAAGTGAATCACAGATTAAAACAATAGTACTTTGATGGAATCTTGTGTGGGGTCAGGTGTTACAAACTCCACAAAGGTCCGTCACCTCTGAGGGGCCAGCCCTCACAGAGAAATGGCTTAATAATAGCGAGATGGCTCTTTAAGTGTGTTGTGTAAAGCAAAGGTTTTAATAGAAACAAAATAGCAAACCATAAAGAAGCAAAAATGGAGCACTGGTGTCAGAGAAGCCTCTGACACCTTGTTAGGTCACCTTAAAAAGCACTTGAGCTCCTTTGTGCACCTTTACAAATACTTAATGTTTTAGGAGGGACAACTTGGCCCACTGCCAACAGAAGCAGCTACAGATGTTGAGAAACATTTCTGAAGGCCAACCAGTGCTCCTGTGCTGGCTCTGGGCCAGTTACAATGAGAAGGCTATGGAAAATTCTAGTTTATCTTCTTTACATGTTCAAAGGTAAACTGAAACTTTTTTCCTTAAATAGCATCACTTGCTTGGGTGTAGAAATACACTGCAACACTACTTGTTTAATTTTTTGACAACCTTTTAAAAAATTAGTCCATTCTGGATAGCAGAACACTGACAGGGTAGGACCATTTCTGTCTGAGCTGATTTTATTTATATGAAGTTGCACTTAATTGAACTGATTCCTTCAGTGGTTACCTATAAGTTCATCAGAGACACAAACTACAGCATGTTTACCTCTATACTAACTGAGGATTTGACTTTGATTTTCACCTGAAGCTCTTTGGAAGAGACAAAAATCTGTATCAGTTCATCACATCTTGCGTTCCTGTAGGACAGAAGCAAAATAACGATATCAGACATAGTCAAACATATGAAGCAAAATATTCCAGCACTTGCTGAGAAAATGCAAACATACTGAAAATATAAACTGGGACTTGTCGGGGTTTTTTCCTTCCCAAAATTACTCTAACATAACAGAAGGAGCAGGACTGACTGCATGTCCTGACAGCATCTTAGGATTGTCCTACATCCTACTGTTGGAATCCATTTATGGCCACTCTAGTGGTCATGGAGCACCTCAGAAGACGGCATTCCTGAAACCTGACATCGTGATACACTCTTTGCCCCCATAATAGCAATAAATAAATAAATAACATTGTGATTTCAGAAAAGATGTTGTAATTGTTGATAAAGTAACAATATAATTACAGTTAAAATATATTCAAATACTAAGTGCAAACAGTTAAAGTTATTACTACAATAATGTGCAACAATAAGACTTGAAGGCTGGTTTTTTCAGATAATTTAGCACTTCTTTATTGCTCAAAGCTTAGTTCTATGACTGCAATATCAGCTCCGAGTACTCATCAGTTTTCATCTCTCACAACAGCTGTGTGAGGGCAAGAAAACGGAAATAAGAAAGAAGCTAGAAAGCACCTGGGCAACCTTTTGTGGTGAATAATTTTTCCTTCCCATCAAGTACAATTTCTCATATTTAAACTCCTGACCCTTGGGGCCTTATCCTCTCATTGTCCATCCAGAGAAGAATCTGCCTCCACCTTCTCTCTAGGACTGTAGTTAGAATGCCTTTTACCCTTTTCTTCCCCATATTAAAAACACTCCAATTTCTGCTCAAATGTCCATTATTCCAACTCCCAAATCATCTTCTAGGTCCTCCACTTAATATTTCTCCCACACTCAAATCTTTCCCTTGAGATCTGTCCCTTTGTCAGCAGGTCGGGGTGATCATCACGTGATTGCATGCTAAAAAGACATGAAACAGTTCAGCCTTCTTAACATCATCTATTTATAGCTATGCTCTTACAATAAGTGATAGAAGTTTTTTTTCTGTTTTGGTTTTCCTCTTGATCCCAATATCCTTCTACACCATTTTGTGCCTCAGACAGTGTCCCTTTCAGGTGAATCAGTCTATTAGCTATTAATTTTTATGAGTTTGCCTTTTTAGATTGTTGCACTCATCTTGAATGTCCATTCCATTGAAATTGTTGACTTCAGCCAAATTATTTTCTTATTGCATTTCCTACATTTTTTCCATAATCACTAAGAATGTGTGCCCTTGACTATATGACTTTAGAGGGCTGCCATGTTGCCTTAACTACTTTCTTTCCTTCAGTCTGTTTCATAAATCATCTTACAAAACAATAAGCTGAGTTAATTACAATTCATTTACCTAAAATCTGCTTGGTTTAATAACAGTTATTCTGCATTCCCACTATTATAATTGTGAGTAAATGAGCAGATTCTGATGCACACTCTTATACTGAAAAAATTAAGATAAAAAAGATGAACTCCATTCATTTTAAATAAATAAATAAATAAATATATAAATAGCACCTTAATTTAAACAAATAGATAAACAAGTCAAAGCTGAAAGCAAATCCTACTTACCTCACTCCCTAATATCTTGTTCATTTACTTGTAAGGTAAGTGATAGTAAGTGATAGTAAGTGATAGTAAGCTGCAACCAGTGACTAAGGCAGCCTAAATAGACAAGGGAAATATAAAAAATGAAAATTTATAGTTTTCAACAAAAAACTGAGTTTGGGAAAATCACTTTCATTTCTTTGAATTTGGCACTAAAATATCTTTAAAGTCTCAGATGTCAGAATACTTAATATCAGGCAGGCATCGAAATCACTGAGAGAATTTGAAAGGGCAAAAGAAGACAAGGGCCAGATTATTGTGCTGGGTTGACCCCACCTGGTGTCCACCAAAGCCTCTCCATCACTCCCTTCCTCAACACAGAAGGGAAGAGAAAACATAACGAAAGGCTCATGGGTTAACATAAAGACATGGAGAGTGCACGTATCCATTACCACCATTAGCAAAACACATTTGTCCTGAGGAAATTAGTTTAATTTAATAACAATTAGATCAAAGTAGGGTAATGAGAAATAAAACCAAATCTTAAAAACACCTTACCCCACCCCTTCTTTCTTCTGGGGTTCAACTTTACTCCAAATTTTCTCTCCCTCTCACCCCACCACAGGGCAGAGAAATGAGAATGAGGGATGTGATCTGTTCAACATATGTTGTCCCTGCTGCTCCTTTCTCCTCAGGGTAAAGACTCCGCACACTCTTCCCCTGCTCTTTCTCATGGGCTGTAGTTCTTCACAACCTGCCCTGGTGTTAGTCACTCCCACAGAGTGAAGTCCTTCAGGATCACATGTTCTAACATAAGTCCCTCAAGTGGTTACAAGTCCTGCCAGCAAACCTGCTCTAGCACAGGCTCCTCTCTCCATGAGGCCACAGCTCCTTCAGGAGCCTGCTTGATGCTGGCTTGTTACAGGGTCACAGTTTCCTCTGGGCATCCAGGTGCTCCAGGGTGGAGTTCTCCACGGATTGCAGGTTCCCCTGCAGCCCCCCAGGGCCTGCAGGGGCACAGAGCTGCCTCACCATGGGCTGCACCATGAGCTGCAGGGGAATCTCAGCTCTGGCATTTGGAGCGCCTCCTTCTGCTCCATCCTCACCAACACTGGTGTCTGCAGAGCTGTTTCTCTCACATATTTCCACTCTGCTCTCTGGCTGCTGTTGCACAGGATTTTTTCCTTTCCTAAATCTGTTATCCAAGAGGTGTTGCCACTGTGGATGAACTGTTCAGCTTTGGACAGTGGCAGGTCTATCTTGGAGCAGATTGGCATTGGCTCTGCTGGAAGTGTGGGAAGCTTCTGGCAGTTTCACACAGAACCCACCCCTGTAACACCCCTGCTACCTAAACATTGCCATGCAAACCTAACACATTTAGGTAAAAAATATATTACTAATAATAAATTTCAATCATGCATTTCTATATATATTAAAAATATCTCTGCACTACTTATAGAAACAGTCTCTGTTACTAACTGTGATGGATTCCTCCTAAAATTACTTCCTTTGTCTATTAAAAAAACATATTCTTGACTGAAGAAAACCAAGAAATCAATAGGAAATCATACCACTAAAATAGAAAATATGAATACTTTAGAATAAAAATGAAATATTCTAATAAAAATGTATTTAAAGCATAAAAGATTCAAGATGGAAATTTAGTAAATAGAGTTACTCTATTAGAATAAGCTTGAGGTTTGGAATTAGAGTGATATGAAAATATAGAACACATTAAACATGACCTTTAAGATTCAATTTTGTGTGTGGGAGTGTGAGGCTAATGAAATAGCTGAAAGATCATATTTGTAAGAAATCTGCCTGCTGGTGGAAGTAATGTTAGTATAGCCAATGCTGTTAGCATTCTCCACAGTCAGTGGACTCTAAGGTCTGACATGTTATTTATTTGATGAAGTGTTTTATTCTCAAGCTCCATTTTTTGTATTTCATTTGTTTTCTTTACGTTTTCCATGATTTCAAGTGCAAAAATAAAAGGTGATGTTTTGGCTAGGCCAAAACCATACACCCAAAACCTGGGGAGAATTTTGACTGAGAGAGAAGATGTTGCTTATTGTCCTACGTTGTTGGGAATGCTCTTGTTAGCATACGAACTGCACGACAGATATTAAAATAGCTATGTTTGTGTATATAAAAAGAAAATGTTTTTTCTTCCATCACTCAGTGTGTTATATGCATAATCTTTGCTCTGTAGTTTTTCAGATTTATTTCTTCTGGCTCCCAAACCAAACAAGTAATTTTCTTCACTAGTGGAACCATATCGTTAAAAAATACCCACAATAAAAATAAACCATTAAAAAATTAAAATATTATTGTGAAGATTGATACAAAAGTAGATTATTCAGATCAGATTTCACACTTGTTCCTCAGGAAATCACTTCTTTTTTATTTCCTTTATGTGGAAGATCAGTAATGGGTTTCAGTCTGAAGGCTGTGCCAGGCTAGGAAGTTTCCTGGTGATGTCCTTGACCCAGGCCTGGCCAGTATATTAGGCCCTCTGTTCCCCTTAGAAGGGAATTGCCAACAGCTGCAATCTGTGTTTTCTTTCTCTTGGAAGTGGTTGTGATAGGGGATGTTATATACTCCTCCATCTGACCCCTACTTTTTGGGGTGTCCCTTTGAAGGTGTCCAAGGCTTTCAGACAAATGACTACACATCTGTTTGCATTACAACGCCAAATCTGTTTTTCAGAGGTTCTCAATGCAGCACCAACTTTCTTTTATTCAAACTTTTCTTTCTAGATCCTCCCCAGAGTCCTGATCTGATCTTTCCATGTTTACACAATTCACTTCAGACTGTGGAGGGGGAGTTATACCCCTTCCTCTGCTGGAAGCCTTTTTGTCCCTCAGTACACGGTATCCTACTTTTTCTTTAGCTCTTAAATGGATTTATGTCCCCTACCTCCCAACTCCACTTTTCATTTTCATCTCTTGCTCCTAGTCTGTTCATCCTTGTGTCTCCTGAACCTTCTTATGGTTCCTGACATGGGCTAGTCTTCCCAAGCTGCTCATCCTAATCTACTCTCTCTCTGATATCCCAGACATTACCAGCATTTTTTTTTTTTTAAATCAAATCTTTCTGTCCTTCCTACTTAGGGGGCAGCAGCACAAGAAGCACAGTGCATTCCTGGAGGAGAGGCCCCCACAGCATCCCCGGAGACTGAAGCATTTTTAAGAGATGGGTTGGGCTCAGCCCAGGTAGCTGTGGTGGAGGCACACACAGGTGGGAGCTGCAGCACCGGTACCCACCACAGCCACGGCTGAAAACATTAAAGGGGAGATTTTTTTCAAAGCCTTGAGAATTTGCCAAATTTAGGCAGTTTCTCTCAGGGACAGCGCAAAGCTCATCCTTGACAGAACTGGACTTGACCAGCTTTTCAGTTTGTGGGCCAAACATTAAAGTTCCTTAACACAGAAAATATCTCCCTCTTCCCTTTCTTTCATTCTCAGAAGCTGAAAGAAACGCCTTAATATTAAAATTTTATAAACAAAATAAAGGATTCCATCCCCACAAGCTAGTAAAAAAAGTTCAGCCTTCACATTCTAAGATTGGCAAAGTTAAAAGAAAATGAAAACAGAGACCTGCAAAACAGAATGTCAAGAAATGTGAATTATGGCAGTCCTGCTGATGTGTCCTGTACAAAAGAAACCACACTAATTTCCCTAGATTTCCCCTCAGTTTTGCTTCATGCAATTTTTTTTTTAGTTTTGCTTTCATGTTATTTTTTGCTTCATGTTAGTACTTTTCCTCATGCCCCAAACACTTAGATATACCAAAAACTCACTTTATTTAGCTGTCAGTACACATCTGTCAAGAGAGAGGGATTGTAACAGTGGACCTGGGCAGCAGCGAGGCCATGAAGTAACACTAACTCTTGGATGCAGTAGAAATATTTTTTTAAAAAGCTGTACATGTCCAGAGGAAGCTAAGTACTAACTTTCTGTTTTCTCTGTGCATGTTGTGCTGTTGCCTTAAGACTGAGTTACTCCTTGCTCCAGACAGGCCTACTGCCTACAGCCCCACAGTACATTTCATTGCCTGTGAAACATAGGTGTTATTTCTACAACAGAAGGAAATTTAATTCTGCTGTGGGTTTTATAACTGTGTACAACTGGGATAAATTCAAATGACGGTTTTACAACCCATTCCTATCTTTCTCTCTCTTTTTTTTTTTCTTTTCTTTTCTTTTCTTTTTTTTTTTCCTTTCCTCTACCCTGGTCACATTTTGAGCCCTCTGGACAAATCTCTTTGCTTTTTTATTACAAGATCCAGTAACTGTGTGTGATTTCTTAGACTGTCNAAGTTGACTGTCCAGGCATAAACAAATACCTTCCCTTTCTTGCTCTTATTCCTCAAATACATTTTTCCTTCTCTAATCTTCCCACACTATTTTTTTTTCCTTTGTTCACTTCCTCAAGCATTTCCAAATGCCAAAAAAATTGTTATCTTCTTATAATACCTTTGAAATCTCTTTGCAGTCATTTCCATTGCAGTCCCACTGGTGCCCACTCTCTACACTCACATGATACTTTCAATCAGTGAGCAAATTCTCCAGCTGTGCTGTTTAGCATGATGCAAAACAAGCTGATTAGTAACAGCAGCAACAGAAGTAATTAGAAAAAGAAACACAAAATAATTTAAAAAAAAATCTCCTTGAAAACTGAGTTTTCTTTTAACACTTAAATCTTCCTCCGTTTAGGAGGAAAACTAACATTTTAGAACTAAACATTTGCCTATATACATATGATGAACCCAAAATTCATCTTATGTCCACAAAACACAGTAAAAGAATAACAGTTACTGGATTATTATACCATATTTATATTTATATTTATATTTAACCTCTTTTGAAGGCCATATCTTATTTAATGGAAAATATTGAGCACTCCATCTTCACTTAGGAAATTATTTTCATGCATACCACAGCATAAAGGACTGTAAAATAAAACACATAAAAATAGCAGTGACAGATAAAACAGAACTAAATATATTAAACAATTATTTTGAGAAGAGTGAAGCCCACATAAATTACGAAGACAGGATTTTACCAAACATCTTAAATTTTAATTTAAATGGAGGAGCAGATGTGGCTGACCTAAAGTCATCAGAAACAACAACCAAAACAGCCAGTCTCCAAAATGCAGAGTAGAAGAGCAGAAATTTTTGCCATTTTAAGTGAGCCAGGTTGAATCCTGCCAATATGAAACCACAAGAAGAGAAATCAATGGAAATTCTTTCTATAAAGATTAGTGAGATTTGAACTGAACACTAAATGGAGAAGTGGGCTGTTAGGAGAAATTCTATAAATTCTTATTGAAAATGTATATATATATATACATACATACATATAAGATTTTGTGAAAACAATTCATTCTTTCCAGACACTAGAGATTTCATGTCTGGATTCCTCATGATCTATTTCTGAAGCTGCTCTGTACTGTATTAACTACCTACTCTTGCTATACTTTCTGAGAGGGGAAGTAAAAGGAATGGCAGAATGCAGAACTTAAAATGGAATATGTCCTTCAGGTGTAGAGTCCTCGTATAAAGGTAGACATGCAAGAACAAATTGAAATTTATCTGGAGCAATGGGGAAATCTGAGGTCCTTGTTCCTGAAACCCTAATTTCTACAACTTTTTTCACCAGGAAATGTCTAAATTAAAAAACTTAACAATGTTTAGAGTGAGGTAGGTACTTTTCAGTAGGGTGTTCTAGCTGGAGAGTTTGATCTTCTTTTCCCTTATCTCCTTTTGACTCTCTGTAACTATATATTTTACACTGGTTTGTATGAAGCATCAAACACCAAATACAAGAAAGCCTGACTGCCTTTTAGCTATTACCCCTTTGTTGAGTTTTGAACAGAGTATAAATCCCTGTTTTCTGAGTATTTCCCAAAAACAGATCTCTTCCCTTGCCAAGTATTTATGATGTGTTTACAATAATAAATGGAATGGGTATGGTATGCATGTGGCTTAATTATCTATACCCATTATGTGCTAGCATGTTCTCTCTCACCTTTTGACAAGCTGAGCTTCCTTATGTTCAAGTCTAAAATAATTCAGTTGTGTTTTCCAATCATTAAAATAGATTCTTTTTTAGAACAAAGAAGATAAAAGAGGTTAGAAAAAAAAAAAAAAAGCATGTTGTGACACGCCTCACGCTCTTCTGGTCAAATGGCTGTTCTTGGCTGTTTTACTAACTAGTACAGGCATAGACAAAATCCCTCCATTATCACAGACAGTTTAACAGAAATAGGCCCTGGCTTCCTAAGCTTCACAGAGATACTGAATCTTACACAAGTATCTTGGTCCACACTGAGACAGGATTTATACATACCTGGGGCTTCCTGTTGGATATTACAATCCAGGCATTTAATTTCTCTTATCTAGCATGTAAAATATCTGAACACTTACTCCCCCACATTTTGAACCCCACTCCCTAAAGAGATGGGTGACAAAGCTTCAGATTTTATATTGCCAAGCTCTCTGAAATGCCCACGTCCCTTTTTAATTCTCAGCGAACGTATGCTCCTAGCTAAGCCTGAGTACTTGTAGCTTTGCTTCATTTCTCATCTGCTGTCATTCCTCCTCTTCTAGGTTAATTCCTTCCACCTCTCATTTCACATGCTAGTAGAAGCAGAATATCATCAGGCAGACATCACTGAGTATTTGTTTTTCTCTCTTCAGTTTGGTTGGTTGCTGTTAACAAAATCCTCTCAGGGTAATTTGAGAAGTGTCCTTTTACATCACCTTTATGCTCTCATACTCTGGAAATGAACTGTAAGACAGTAAAAAATAAATTCATACAAGATTGCTTTTTTTTTTCCTCCCAACAGATTGTGTAACTGCTTGTTTGGCTTAGGGTAGTAGATACAAAACACCCCAAGAAATGCTTACATAACAGAAAAAGAAGGACATATTCTAACAGCATCTGTTAAGGACAGGGGAAATGTGTAGCTGCCTTGGCCTACTTAGTGAATGTGTATTTCTGCATATAGGAGCTGAGAAAGGATGGGAGCAGGGTCCTAGATATGACAGCCCTATCCCTATCCTGAGCTGACTACCCAGTGAGATCAGCCTGAGTTGCCAGTTTGGGAACAGAGGCCCACAGCTTGTTAAAGCTGAGCTACCAGCTGAGCTCTGAGGGTCACGTGTTGGTGCTCGGCCAAATTAAATCACACCTGTTTTTGAACTAAACCTTCTTGCTCTAGAGATCACCTTGCAGAGGAGACTTGTCATTTCCAGCACTTACTTGTCTTCTAAATATTTGTGCCAACTGCTGTGTTTCAAGTTTCCTTCAAAGTCTCACAGGACCCCACTACTCCATCTGGGTCATTGATGATTCCTTATTTGTAACTGTGGTTACAAACTGCAGTCTCATATACCAAATGTTTAACTTTTTAAATCTGCATCACTGACAGTAATATGTGGAACTTTTACCTCATCTCAAAACGCTTTTTGAATACGGTCATCTGGCATTTATTCAGTTTCTTCACAGATATTTGAAGATCACTTAGAAAAACAGTGGCAAAAGTGAAAAAAAATACACATCTCCCGAGTTCTCCATCTCTTAGGCATTGCCCATGAAAGGAAGATCTTTAATATCTACTTGAAAAGTCACTCAGAGACATGCAAAAAAAAGTTGTAGTTTAATAATGCCAGGGAAGACTAAAAGCTCTAATTATAAATGATGCTTCTTTCAGAACCACAGAGCTCTGACTAAGGCCTGTTACTATACAGCCATTGAAAATATTTCAGGTTTATGAGCTAGAGCTGAGACTACTGGCTGTTCAGAATAACATTTAGTTTCCAGCTAAAATATTTTGCAGCCACATAGGTAAAAATCTATGCAGAAACTTTATATCTTCATACTTTGATGATACGTGAAAGTCATTACAGATACTTTATGTCTTCAGTTAGATGCAGTCCAGAATGGCAATAGGTCCCTTAAGCACATAACATTAATGCAAATTGTACAGTCCTTTCTGGAAATGCATTCTGTGTCTTATAGCGAGATAACTGAAAATTTGTCACAGAATTCCAGTCAAAGGACTCGCCACCCAAATTCTCCTTTTCTTCCCCATAATAATCATCTCCCCCAGCCATGAATGCTTTATCTCCAGAGTATTGCTCATCCTCAGAAACAAAGTTCCTGAATTGAGGAAATGGGGTGAGACTCAGAGAGTGAAGAAGCCCATGAATAAGAAATGGGGATTCTGAACCATCTGTTGTTAAAAGAGAGGACAGATAAATTCAGATTTATGCAGGATAATTTTAAGGCCCATCTCTAAATTGTGCTTGATGGTTCATATTGTTAAGAACAGGCTTGTCGTCTTGTACACAGTTAAGGTCCTTAATTTATTTTGGGGATTACAGTTTCAGAATTGCTAAGCGACTCACAGTCAGCAGATGATGGAAATTGCATCAGTCCATGTGTCCTCAAAACAGTGAAGTAACTGCTCCATTTTCTCACACCATTACAAAATACCTGAAATAAGGAGCTCTCAAATTACTGGAAAAAGATTTAATATTTTTTCCAGTAATTCTGAGCATTATTTTACCACTCTTATTACACACATACTGGTATATCACAGTTTCTCTCCACTAAACCATAAGAAATCTTAGAAAATATAAATGCATGAATGCTAAAATAATATAGTCCAATCTTGGTTTAATTTTCAGGTCATAGTGCTACTGACTGTATATTTTATTCTTTGACTTCTTTTCTTCATTAATTCAAAATTATGAAGTAATACATCCCTGTCTCCATTTGTGATTTCTGAAACAATGGTAGCCTCTGGTCATTGTCCTGTATCACATAGTGTTTTCTGAAGGCATGTTGGAACCACTACAGACACACATAATTTAAAAATACTTCAGGGATGCTCTCAGTACATCCAATATAGTCCTTTGAATTGCTCAGATATTTTCTCCAACAGGGCAGCCAGATAAAGACAAGGTAGAAATGGCAGCTCCAAATTGTTCAAAAAAGATGTTCCCCTGCATTAAAGAAAACCACTGCCAGCCTCTGAAGATTTCTAACACATATTGAGCCACCAGAAGGATGACAAAGAGACTTGTTAGAGAAAGAGATGAATTGCTATCCTGACTTATCAGCACTAATGTGCAAGTTGTTTTACAGGATGAAAACCAGAAAAGATTTCTGCTCCCATTTCATTCTCCTACCAGCCAAGTGGTAATATTTGCTTGAGACTTCCTGCCAAAAGTTAGCATTTCTGAAATAGGAACCTTACAAACAATCCTAAAATCAGTTAATGTCAACTGTATAGGAATATATAAACTGTGCACATATGCATATGTGCATGTGTCTGTTTATGTGCTATGTGATTAAGATAGTTTAAAATTGCCAAGGAAATTCTATTCACTAAACTAGATTTGACAAAATGCATGCAACATTTGTGAGTGCCAAGTAAGACTAATTACAATACTCAGCTGGTTTCCAACAAATGAATGATCTTAACTGTTTGTTTTTCTGCTGCCAGATGGAGTGGAATAGTCTGTGCCATGCATCCACGGACAAGAAAAATACCTAAAAATTCAGATTTGTGGTTGATAGGTTTTGACAAGTACATTTTGTACCTCCTAACCATGTACGGTTTTAATTCCAAATTTCAGCTAAAGAAGAAATTATTTATTTCCTCAACTCTCTCCTAAGGTAAGGCGGCATGATACAACTTTCTAAAACAACTCACCAAACCAGACATTTTTACTGATTGAATTCTAGGTCATACTATCTTGTATTTAACTGGTGGTATCTAAGAGTCTGAGCATTGTCTTAGTTCCACAAATAGCCCTGTTGGCTTTTACTGATACCAGGGCAACACACTGTAAATAAGATAAAAATGCAGAATTTGAGAACTGCTCACTGTTTGGGGAGGGCTCACAGTGCTACCGACCGTGCTTTGATCAGAAAATAGCAGGACCCAAAAGAGTTTATAAAAGACTATTTTGAAATGAGTGTTCTTAAGTTTGGGAGGAAGCATGGGGTTTAAATAAGCCCTGCTGGCAGTGCTGCTGAAGTGCCTTCCACGTCTGGCGGGCATCGGGGAGCCGGATTGTGATCCCCTGACGCAGCTGGACACCGACTCTGTTTGCATGGTGGAGATGGCACCACATGAGGACTCAAGTGCAAATGAAGTTACTGCAGTCCAACTCTTTTCCTTGTATAATTAAAGCAATCAGAGGGGAAAAATACATTTGAAGTTGCAACTGCTGCTCCAGCCACATCCAGCTGATAGTTGACACATCCATGAAAACAGCGTGTGTCATGACATTTGCAGACTAATAAGCAACCCAGGAAACTCTCCAGAATAAATTAGGTATGTCTGTGTGTATGTATCTACTCCTTATTTGCTTCTAAGCAATTCTCTATGTAATTCAAATCCCTCATGTTTCAAATCCCTTTCCCCTCACTCCATGTACCAGCAGGAGCTTGTTATGTAAGAGAAGTTAAAAAAAAAAAAATCTTTTTTTCACTGCTGGAGACTGAGACATATACGCAATTTTACTATTATGTCCTTATTGCTTGATAAGGACACTTGCAAAATTTACGCAATCCCCAAACATGAAGGATTTCATCCATCAGTGACTTTACTGTGATAGAGAACTATAAGCTCAGTGATAATGAATGAAAGAATTAAATGAATAATAATTATTCTGATATAGGTAGAGTCAGAGATCATCCTAATTTCTTTGCATTATAGGATGAACACTCTCTGAGCTATTCAAACTGAGAAATTAAACCCATGATATTGAGACTCCTGGGACAGATGGGGGATCTCTAAGCATCCAGCGTTTCAAGCACAATTTAAGGGCAAAGGTTAGTTGGCTTTATATTTAAAGTACAGCTGCAAGGCCTGTCAAAATAATTCTTATATTTATTTTATATTTTTATATGATATCTGGTGTTAATATTTTTGCTCCAGATGACTTATTCCATCTCTCCTAGTGAAATCTGGACTCTTTTCTATTAAATGTGGATTGGTGTATACATATTTAACAAATAGAAACTACCTGAAAGTTCATCCCTACTCTCCAAACCATCACCAATCAAAAAGGTTTCTGAGGATTTTCTTCTCTTTTCACAAGTGAATAAATGGTTTATGATGTCTTCTTTCATCATTTTTTGGTATGATAATTATTTCCTATACCCATGAGCTCTTAACATCCTATACCTAAAGTTTTCCTTTTGTTTCTCCGTAGCCCCATTCCGTTTGATCACAAAACGGTCCATGCCAAGGACGACCTAAATTTGTTTCCTTGTGCCATCTGGTGGAGTTTATTTGTAAATGCACAGTAGCTTTGAAGTCTTTCCTCCACGGTTGAGTTGCCGCAATTTTTTTTTTTTTCTTTCTTTTTTTTCTTTATTTCTCTGCAGAACAGTAATGGCACTGGAAGAACTTTAGCTAATGTGAACATTTATGTATGTGCCACTTAAATAGAATGCTACATTTTTATTTCCTTTAAGAATAGAGAAGTACAAAAGTTAAATTTTCATCTTGAAAAAACAATTTTAAAGCAGGGTGAATTTTTTTTCTGTAGTTTGCAGACAATTCTGTATTTTGAGAGCTGTCACGTTTACTTCACAAGCTTTTTCTTTAATACTACTCCAGGGAAACCAATTTATGGTAAATCAAAAATAGCTAAGGTTTTCAGAAAAACTGCAAAAGTCATCAAAATGCTACAGTTGCTCCTTTAGTAAAAACAAAACTTACTGTATTTCTTAGTTGCTTCAGAAACTTTCATGTAGAAAAATGTAAAACTAAGGAAATTAATAATATATTGAAAATTAAGTTTATGTAACTTACTGAAATATTTTACTTAAAGTCAGTAATACAGAAATAGTTATTCTTCAAGCTAAACTTATCTTTTCCATTTGCTGCCATGTTTACATTTATATAAATATGATTTACTCCACTTAAACCAACCATATAGTATAAATCTATCTCTATTTTCCCCACAAAACTAGTTTCTTACTTTTATTGGCATACGTTATTTTTACTGGTCATAAAATTTATGAAACTTGTTTTCTAATAAGAGACGGGAAAGGATCAAAATTACTTTCTTACACACACACACACAGAGAATCCTTCAAGATTTTAAATTTTGCTAAGGAATTTTCCCTTGTTCACTTGGGTGACAATCTCAAGTAATGTGGATTTAGAAATTCAAATTTATCTTGCAAGTAAAGTAATACCAAAACAATTTGCATTATGATACTTCCAATTTTAAAATTAAAGAGTGATGAGAGACTTTAAAAAGCGGTTCTCATTGAATTTAGTTATTTTCCAATGAAGTTTATAATTTTCAAGTTAAGTTAAATGAAAATAACTCAGTTTGGAGTATAAGCCTGTTGTATATTCAATCCTGATCTCTTTCTACGTGAGAAAAAGTTGCATTTAGTTAATGCTGGGCTTTCACAGCTTAGATAACTATTATACTGAAAGTCTCTCATTTCTGGGCATTCACGTCTGCTTAACAATTAACCAAGAATTACTTTACCAACTGTGTCTAATTTAGTTTTTGTGCCTAATTTCTAGGATTAAATTAAAAACAGATGGCCCCTGAGTGGTAAAATGAGCATAAATTAGTCTTATGTATTGAAATTAACATGGCAAAATATTAAAATGAAACTGAAGTACATTTTAGGTGGTGCCTTGCCTTTCATAAAAGTTATCATGATGGTGAGAGCAATTGAGCAATCTTGCACTACGGATCTGGAGCCTTAAAATTCCATCTGTCCAGAGAGTCACTTCCTAGAACATGGGGTACTTTTCCACAGAAATACACAAAAGATGTTATGTTCTTTATTGCATATGCCAATAAATCAGACAGAAGGAATATTAAGATGAGATATCTACTCAGGTTTACAGTGGAATTTAGGGGCATAGGGTCCCTAAATGAGGCAAAGCAATTTAGGAACTCTTCTTTGGGTGCCCTTTTTGCTCTCACACTCAACTCCCTCAGCTCAACATACAGTCAGCAAAGAGCTCCCTATCTCAGCATGCAAGAACAATCAGAACTTGAGAATTTAAATTAAAGAAAAACTGTATTAATTGTCATTATTTGCCTAAAAGTTCTCTTTGAGAGGAAGGAAATATCTTCCTTAGACTTTCTTCCTAAGATTTTGGCAGAAGAGAGAGAGAGATCTCCTTACTCTACATGTAGTTCTTATGAATAAGAGTTGGGACTTGCACAGACAGGAAGAGTTGCTTTTATGAGCAAGTAGGATTTCTGTAAACACATAGAGATGAAAACCTTCTACTCATTTAAGATACATTAAAGGCATAACCTTGCCCAGGAGAGACACATGAATTAATTAATTTATAAGATGTTTTGGAAAGAGGGCTTGAAGGATTAGGCAGCTTCAAACTTCTGTCATTGTGTGGTAACAGGTGGATGGCCCATCAGTATTTCTTTTATTGAGGAACATCAAGTGCTTTCAAGTGGGTTTTAGCTCTTGTCTTTGGAATGGCTGATAAGTACCTTCCATCTACTTCTTCTCATTCATCCTGCTTCTCATCACCTGATACAGTAGCCAACAAACTGTTCTTCAAGACTCCTGTGCCTCCAAGCACAAAGTAAATTATGCACACAAATGAAGACAGTGAAATTGGAGCTGATTTATTGTTTTCTTCAAGACTTTTGTTCAAAGAACTTCTGCTGACAGTGGGGAGAATAAACTATCATTAGGCCACCGGAATTGTGTCAGAATTAAAACTCTGACCTCAAGTTCTGTTTGTCCTCTTGCCTGACTCACACACACACAAAAAAAAAAAATTCCCAACAAAAAGTAGGTTTTTTTTTTAATGCATGAAGATCAAACGGCATAGCGAGCTCCTCACTGGTACATCAGTGCCTATGAAAGCCTATGTCATAGCAAAACAAATCAAGAGGCACTAGCACTGTTTTACCCTCAACTACCCCAGATTTCTATGTCAGTCTACACATAACCACCCTGTCTGTTCCTGTTTGGCCAAGCTCTGAGCTAACTTGCCCAGCTGTATTTCTGTTTGGGCTCCTGACCTGGACTCTGCTTTGCAGTAGGGTGTTTTCTGCCTCCCTTTCCCCTTCCTAGCAAAATGTCAGAGCAATTGGTGCAGAGCACAGTGCTGCTTGTGCAGCGTCATGGGAAACTGAGTGAAGAAAGAAGTTCCGAGAAGCATTCCATGTCCTAGGTCAGCAGGTATAGAAGGAAAATGCACCAATGCCCCACTCACTAAGCTGCAACCTCCCTTTGCCATCCTACAGAGGAATGGGAGTCTGGCCTTGGCCTTCTGAAGGTCCCAAGCCCCCAAGAGGAAGTTTGAATTAACCAAAAAACAAATTAGAGCTGTGCAAGAAATTGGGGAGCCTGGAAAACCTCCACAAATACTGATTTGTCTCTAAGATCAATGAAATTACCTGTCCTTGAAATAATATTTTTAAAGGAAAGCATGGATCACACATGAGTTCTGAACATTGAGTACCTGTAATGCATCTGAACTTACGATCACATTTAACAAAACAGGATGCAGCACTACATATGTCTCCCTATTATCATGCTTGTTTTACAGCTAGAGCTAAAGCTTTCTATTGAAAATTTAGGTTTATGACATCTTTTAGTAATCATAACACTTGAATTAATACCATTAGGCCTGAAGAGATCTTTATGATTAACTTCACTGATGAAGAGGAATCATTAATTTAAAAAAAGAAGAAAAGAACAAAAAAACCTCAAAACCATCATCTAATTGCGAAACCCTTTCTAAATTAGGGATAAATCTACTGAAGCAAATTCAAAGAAACAAATCCTTCCTTGTGGTGAACTAGTCTTGAACATACACATAGTTCTTTTCTATGGTTTGATATATATTTTTCTGTGAACATTTTGCCTGATGGGATATTTTGGGGGAGGGGAGGAGGGTTTTTGGTTGTTGTTCAAGTTTCCTGCATCTCTGGTTTGTCTACATCCACCATATAATATGCTGTGGTCCTACAATCACAAGTTTGAGGCAGTTATGTCTCTTGAGCTGGCTCAAAAACTCTCATGAGTTGTGATACAGTGTCAGAGGTGAAATCTCTTAATAGAAGACTTCACTCTTCTTATAAGAAAATATTAGCTGGAAGTATTAGCAGGACCTAATCCCTCCAGCTAGACTGAAAACAGCAGACAAGATGTGGTTACCTCCTTGGTAAATCAAGAATCAAAGAGCAAAAGGAAAGAGAGAAAAACATTATGGTGTTTTTCAGATTGCACAAGACCTTCACTTAGATAAGAAATTCCAGGCTTTTCAAGAAAGTTGAACCGAGCATGGACTATCAACAAGTGCTTTGTCAGCACCCTTATGCAGACCTCATAAATTCTATCTTCTGAAAGCTTTCAAGGACTAGAGATTTTTTCTTAGAGGCATCAGAATGACATCTTAAAGGTACTAAAAAAATTGCACAAAGCCTCTTAGAATAATAGAATCACTTAGGTTGGAAAAGATCCCTAAGATCATCGAGTCCAGCCATTAATCCAGCACTACCAAGTCCACCACCTAATTATGTCCCTAAGTGCCAAATCTGCACATCTATTAAAGACATTCAGGGATGGCTACTCAAGAGCATTCCTGGACATCTCTTATATTTTTCCTTAGCCACATGTTGGTTGTCTGTGCTTGAGTTTGTTGGGGAGAGACTATATTTTTCAAAGGCTTCATCTGGGAGCCCTTCCTGGTCAAACAGAAGCCAGGACAGAAGGATACCAACCCTGATAAACTCCTCTGCTTCAAGTGGTCTTTAGCTACATATCCTTCAAAGTATGATTTTCCATGTACCTCAGCTAATTTTGGAAAGCAAATGCTCTATAAGATGGAGCTCCCAAATCTCTCAAAAGCAGATATTTCCAGGAGAGAGAAAACAGGTCATAGGTGTTCTCTTTGGCTGAAGAGCTGTGCTGCAGGCTGTCAGCATCCTTCCCAGAACTAGAAATGCTTGATTTTCATCTGAATAACCTCATCACCACAGAAGCAGCACCACAGAAGGAGTAGTGATGTCTCTCCCTCATTCTGCCCTGTCTGCCCACGCAAATGCAGCTTGCTCTTTGACATTTCTCAGCTACCCACAGAAGAAAAGTGAAAAATTTGAGCTCCATCTGTGAGACAAACCCAGACCTCAAGCCTTAGCCTTTGTAGGAGATGACAGGCCTCGTTGCTGCAGCATGAGAGAGAAATCCTGCTCAGGTCTCTCAGGAAATAAGGTGTACAACTTCAGCTGTGATGGGCTCAGGTCTGCAGTAGTAGCCCTGGTTTTGGTGCCTATGGTATGGAGCGACTAAGAATTTCCCACAAACCCTTGAATTTGATGCCTGTGCTCCTTCTCAGCTTGCAGTTTTAGCTTGACAACCTAAAGAGTGTCGCTTCTGAGGCCACCCATGCATTTTTTGTTAAGTATATGATTATATATCTTCATTTATATGCAACTTCTATGCATACAAACAAGTCAGTACACAGTTTCCAAGCCCTCAATCTCTCACTAAAAATAAAATAAAACCAAATCAAACCAGCCCCCCTCCCATCCTGGGCACTTACTGATTTCCAATTCTAAATCTGACAGCAAAACAGATGGTGGAGAAATTGCATTCCCACAAGTTTCCTGGAAACAGGACATTGGTTTATTTGACAAGCTCAGGGAAAAACTAACGACCCATCTCTCCACAGAGCATCAGCAAACAAGAACAGTAATGGAAGTCTCAACCACTAAGAACATTTTATCTGGACTTTGTATCCTGTTGGGTGTACAGAATTAATCTAGAAGTCAGGAAGACCCCAGGACATAAGTGCTGCTATTTCCTCTGCTAACAGTGCAGCATGTTGCTCTGCAGAGATGCATGGCAAGCCCTGCTTACTTTGCAGGAACATCTTTGTCCTGCCTGGGTCATGGATCACCTGCCAGAGCTCAACTTGACCCTAATTAACAGATGTTGCACTGGAGAACTTATTGCCAAGGGACTATTGATGGTTCTGTATGTGAAGACATAAACGTATTCTCTCTTCAGCAGGAAAAAGAATTGGTAAAGCCTTCATTCACAACATAAATGACATGGAACAATTCAGAAGAAATAAATATTTGAAAGCCTGAACCATGTAGGGAGAGTTCCAGTGAAAACTCTGTGTATCAATATTTAATTCTGAAAATGTATGAACAGTAAAAGAATCTAATTCATGAATCTTCATAAATATTAGATTATTCTAAATGCATTCATCATGCAATTCACCTATCATTTGTTCACAGCTTAAAGGTGAAGTGATTCTCAAGATCCTCTGCATTTTCCAGGATTAGACTTTGATGTTATCCTGACTTCTCTGACTCATTCTTCTTTTTCCTGACAGAGACAACAATCATTGCAGAATAATGAATTTGAAAAATTCATCCTTTGATGAACAATCAGAAAAAGAAAGAAGTTCACACATTATTAAATGAACAAATATGCAGATAAGAGTGCTTCTTACTTTCATTTTGCTTGATGAAATTGTAGGTTTAATCAGCAAATTTACTATTTTCTCTAATTTGCCAGAACACCTAATATGCATTCTCTTCACTATCTTTCATTCAATATATTTGGGAATACCCAAATAACAGATCTTTGCTAAAAAACAGGGATAGAATTGTATTTTTTTTTCCAGAAATTATACAGAAAAACCTTATGAGCTGTTTTGAAATAAAATGTGTTTTACTATAAAAGGCAAGGCTTAAGTGCTTTTCTCTGTGAAAATCAGACTTATTTTGGTGCATAGAAATTTCAGATGTCAATTCCAATGGCAGATGTCTACATTTGTTTAAAATCTTGGGTAAATTTCCTTTGGCTGCTGGATATCAGAACATTTATGGAAAGGTGTCTACATCAGAGCTATTTTTTCAATCACCATTAAGTCTGTGGAAAGAAATAGGCATCTCTGGGATGTAATCACAAGTCCAATGGAGCATTTTTCTGTCTGTTTCTTTCCACTGACTCTCAAGGTTGGCTAGTGTGAATGTCACATGCTCTACAATAAGAGCAGTAGAGGAGTACAGCTGGCAACAAGCTTTCATGGGAATCTGGAAGTCTTTTGAAACCATCAACAAATAACTCCTGCCTATGACATTGCAAGAGTTCAAGATCTTCACTATCTACATCTCGAGTGGATTATCCTGAGAGCTTAGACTGTGTATTTAAGTTGAATTTCATAATGATATCTTTGTATGATTGAAGGGAAAGGGGAGAAGTATGACCTTCTAAAAATAGATGTGTTCCAGATGGAGAGAAGGACAGAGCAGGAGCTGCAGCTGGCCCAGCATCTGTCACTGCATCTGGGGTTCTCTCTAAAATCCTGTTTTCATGAGTTTCTCCTCTTTGAAAATCTTTTGAAGAAGAGCCCACAGGATGATGTCATTCTAGAAAGGAGACACAGTCTGTGCAGAGACATTTCATGACATGCATGATGGAACAGCTGCATTCATGAGATTTAGACAAGGACTGACTGGATCAGAGGGTTGACTCTGAACCTGAACAGTAAAGGCAGCTCAGATGTCTTCCCAGGGGTGCTTTATCTACTGAGTGGGACAAGCTGGGTCACAGGACTGGGACAAGACTTATGTACAAAAAATTTCTCTTGCCCCACTTGCTCATCCTTTCTTCCTTCATCTATCACACTGCAAACTTGTGGAGGTAGAGGAGGGATATATTGTTTCTTCCAAGTACCAATTCACTGAGTACAAGTGAATCAGATGAGAACTGTGTGAGATGCCTTATAAATAGAGATGACTAGAGACTGAAATAGCTCATCTGAGAAAGTACACAGAGATACAATCAAAACACTCATGGATGAATGAAAAATACAATCTGCTTGACATCTTTAAAATGGTATGTTGGGTGTGTGCTTTCTAATGCTTGCAAAAAGCCATTCTGTGGGGCCACCCGTGGAAAAAAATATCAAAAAACTGAAAGTGAGCTTGTATATAAGAGTGCCTTTCTAACTTCTGAACAAGGCATTCAATACTTAGACATAAATATTACACTTCTCAAGACTCCAAGAATCACCCTAACTGAGAGAGAGATGTTGCCAAAGTTGCTTCTGGTATAAAATGGGTTGAACACAATAGATGTAAGAGGCAGATAATTCAATAGAGTAGTAGTGGGTTACATAGAAATTTCCTTTCAATATCATCTTCTCCAATAAAAATGCAAATATAAAACTCATCTAGTTACATGAGCACTTAATAAATCTTAGTAAGAGCAAAGCAAAAGTGTTGGATTGTTCTTCCAGTACATTATGGTCACATCCAATTCCTTCACTAATGTTTTTTTAGAAGTCACTTGCTTCTATTATTTGAAAAGGTCACAATTCATATGCTAAATGGTTCTGTACTGCCACAAGTCCAGTTCCAAATTAGATGAATGTCTTAGTGACCTCTGGTTGCTGTTGTCTTTATAATACATGGCTTGTTAGAACAATTTCTTTGCGAGGTACAATTAAATTAATATCAAAATCTACAACCCCATGAGGTAGAGCAGTTCATCTCACCTAGCTTTAGTCACCTAACTCAGCTATCAGGTTTATAGGATACTATGATTTGTATGAAAAACAGATTTTAGAGTTTCTCCTTCTCTACCCTTACTTCCTAAGTAACGAATGCTTCAATTTATGGGCAGATCATATACACATACAAGCATATATATAAATGGTCTTAGTTACATTTATATGTAAAGATATAGTGCTTCATACATCTTTGGCTATACTGCTATGCTTTGCTTTCATTTCTTGGGACTGGATAATGTTCTCCTTCAATCAGTTTTAATTATACCAGCTGTCAATTATCTTTCCATTAAACTGAAGATAAGATCGCTCTGCTCTTAACTTTCAGAAATTTACGTGAAGAGTGAACAGGATTAACATTTCCACAGTTCCTAGTTCTTGAAAAGCACCTCGATTTTCCAAATGAATTTAGAGATACGCCACCAGGCTGAGTATGAGGGATTCAGAGGAAGAGATGAAGTATTTGATTACTAGAACTGACAATTCACAGTGATTTGCCTTTAAATCTTATTTGTCTAGCTGTTAAAAAGTAGTGTTAGCATTAAAAAATGTTAATATTATAAAAAAGCTCAGTTATGATGGTCATGGCCAGTAATTGGACAAGTTTGGGTTTGCAAAGTCACAGCAAACTAACAGAAGGACTTGTTGGAGCAGATGTTAGCATAATTTTGCTAATGACACAACACCACTTTCTTCCCTGAGAGCACTTCACCCATTTCCCACTGACTTTGCCTAGTAATGCTGCCACTACCATGGAGTCATATTATTTTTTAATTCTTTTTTTTCTATATTTGTATCAGCAAAGGTTGTCACCATGAACCAGGAACCTGCATTTAACCTGAAGCATGGGAGAAAACGCAGCCCCTCCTGGGTAAGTGCACACAAATGGGAACCTTAAGGATCTCTGTACAAGTGCTGTATTTGCATCTACTGAAGAGTGAGACACTAAGTCTAGGGGAAATCAGAGAACACACCTTCACAAGCATGATACATAGGAATGCTTTTCAAGGTATGGGAGATTGTGTGTGTGCTTATACACAGACATACAGATAGGTATGCTGAGAACAGAGAAGGTAAAAATCCAGGGAGAATACATTAGTCACCAGAGTGCTGGAGGAAAACGTGGGAAGTTAACCTGTGCCCAAAGCGTGCAAACGTTACAAGGCAGTGAAGGTACTCAGGAAAGAGAGATTTATGAATGGATATTACAGTCAAAAAAAGTGGCCTCCAGCTTTCCTATTTTACTGAATGATGGTTTTCTCACATAGAAAGAGAAGGATTGCTGTACATGTCTAGCTGTCAGCACTGAGATTTGTAAAAAATACAGCAGGAGCTCTGAACTGCAAGAGCCAGGGAAAACAAATGCCAGTGACCACACTCAGTTAGTATAATCAAAATCAGTGCTTGGCAGGAGGATGTAAATAGCAAAAATAGTCACTGCTCTAAGTAGAAACATTCATCCTTAGAAAAAAATTAAATAGCAAATCACCAGACTAGACTGAAAAATTTAATTTTTAAATTCATTGCATAAAGCATCTATCATTAAAAATGCTATCTAGAGCAGAAAAATTGTCTAAATAATGCATAGACACAATAAGAACATTTTTGAGGAAACAGTGATGACTTGAACAATCTATTTGAATCTATTGAACCTATTTTCAAGTCCTGATCTTTTGGGAACTAATACCTTGAAAGTGATGAATTTCATGCCACAATGTTTAGTCAGATTTCAACAGGAACCATTCCATGCCAGTTGACCTCTCAGTAAAAAAATTTCATTCTGAAGTAACACTAGAGAGCTGGTATCTTGCTGCAGATGAATCTTGCTCTGTAATTAATACCTATTATACATACATTGAGTTCCTCTGGGTAATACGTGTTTGAAATGGGAATTATAGCAGAATGTTGTTGGTTTCACCACAGATCCCCTGTTTTGTTTGCAAGTTGTATACATAGACCAGAATGTTTTTCAGATAAGGATGAAAGTGCAAATAAATATAGAAAAAGCCAATACTATTTATTTTGGTAATTTTTCTTTGTCTTCAATTAAAGTTACAGGTTATTTTCAGTTTAGTGCTTAGAGGGTAGTGGATCATATCCTACAATTTTGTTTACTGTTTCTTGAAAATGAACTATTTTTTCAATTGAATATACTCTTATGAAACCTTCATTTTTTCCCAACAACCCTAGCCTTAGTAAACATCATTCTTGGGCCTTAATCTTGTCCTCCCAGGATCATAGCTCTAAGAATCTGTATTTATCTTTATGATGATATCTGACGGTTTCTTATGTGTTCTTGGGAGGGCACATGTGACTGTTAGCAGGCAGTGATTTTACCTTGCACCTAGTTTTTTGATAAATTGTAGTGAAGAATCATGAAGGCAGTCCTGGTGCTTTGCATTCTTTGTAAGAGTGTAATTAAAGTTAAGTTACAAAGTAATGTAATTTCTTTCTGCTTAGCCCATGTTAAGAGAGTAGTTTTTCCTAGAATCCCAGAAAAGCTGTATAATATGCAATAATGATTGCTTAAAACTGCCAGACCCCTTTCTTCTCCTCCTTGTTAACGGATATACAGTTTTATACATACACTCACCACAAGTATCCATGCGCTCAAATTTCTAAAAATATTCATATGAAAACTTATTCATTTATAAGCACGACAAAAGCTTTATTGAACCTTAAGCCACAGCCAAGTGACCTTATTTTGGTTATGGCTCATTTCACAGCTCATCACAGAGATGGGCTGGAGAGTTGATACCGGGTCCAGTGAGTCAGCAAAAAACTGTTTTGTGGCGACAGCAGAAAACCACACAAGTTCCGAGCAACAGTGTCTCAGTGGCAACCAGACAGACAGACAGACAGACAAGTTTCCCCAGGCTTCAGATAAGCAAATGGGCAGCGACTGCATTTCAAGTCATTAAAATTCTCAGAAAAGAAAAAAAAGAGCCTTTTATTCACTGAGCTCTGGGTCCATTTTGCCCTATACTCTCTAAAAGGAAAAATGTTTGCAAATCTCATGCATAAATATTTTACAAAAAGTATGATGAATTACTGCAACAGTTTTCTGAGCGCATCCAGTGTTTGTGGCTCCCATTACAGGTATCTGACAATGGACAGATACATAAGGAATCAAATGTCATTACAGTAACTGGTTGTTGTTATTATTATATGAGAAGTTAAGTTAATCATAAAGTATTAACTGAGGAATTATGTGATATTTTAACAATGTCAGAGCAATTTCTTTATTGAACTGAAGATGTTTAAGGAAACAACACATTGGATTACAATTACCTTTTTTATGTATGCAATTTTAAAAATACTGATTTTAAGAACCAACAAAAACAAAAGTCTTAGTGGTGAACTGAAGTATCCCAGAAATCAGGCATTGGATACGACTAACATCCAGCCTCTCCCCCATGCAAAGCACTGAGAATACAAGGGTCAAGTTCAGCACTGCAGTGCAAAACCCACTTGCACGCCTGGAATTAATCATACCAACATCTCTTCATGAATATCATCCTAAACACTCAAATTTCCATATACTTTAGTAAATCTCATTCCCCCTCATCCCACTGTCCAATCTTTATTTAACTAAACCTCCTCACTAGTGGTACCTGTTGGGGTGCACATTTTAGGGTTTTCTAAAGTTTCTGTGTATTTTGTTATTTGTTTATAATGGTATATCCCTTCAAACTCCCCATCCCCAATTCCCTGCGGTCTTTCCCTGAGATAGATCCTGTCAATCACACTGCCAACCACACCCTAGGCCTGAAGAGTTCTAGTAAGGCTTCAAGGTGGCTCAGCAAGGTATCAAGTTCCCCACTCCCCTTTCTTTCCATAGATGGCCCTGCCAATTGTCCTCTGTTCTTGGTGACTCCTTCTCTTTCCTGAGATTGATTGTAAGCATCCCCTTGCCCGAAAAACAGCCTTGCTACTTAAGAGGCAACCCTATCCCTAGAGGGTCACTCTCGCACTCTCTCCTCGTGGGTCCCAAAACTGAATAAACCTATCTGCTTCCCCTGTGAGAGTCCTCCTTCTTCCTCGCTGTCAACCATGTTTCAGCCTGAGGTTCAGACCCACCAAACATCAAAGGTACCAAGCTGTACCCTTCATATGCGGGCCGGTGAAAGAGCTAGCCGGTAAGCTACACCGAACCCCAGCAGGTACCATTATGAAATAATTTATATCCCTAATAGAAGATATTTACTTCCTTAATTATCTCCCTGAGGAATTTTATCTAGGCATGTTTGTGTTTTCACTTTATCTCTGCCCAGGCTTTCTATTACTGCAGACTTGGGAATTATTGACAAACAACTGTGTAAGATTACTTGCAATTAGCTTTCATAATGTAGCTAATTCTAACAATGAAGGAAAATTCAGCTTCCTTGCTTTCACATGACTTTGAAGAAAAAATCCTGATTCATAAAATTCATAAAATTCATATGAATTTTAAAAATGTTTGCTGTAGTCTATTTTTCTCAATGTGATCATTTACGGTTTCTCCATTTTTCCCCTTTTCCTTTAATTTTTTTTCTTTTTCTCTATTTTTCTTTTATTTTCTATAATAATTTCTGAAGAAGAAACGATGGAACTTTGATTACCAAAAAACATACTGAGAAAAAGTGGTTGTGCAAAATTTTTTAGGTTCTTCTGGTATCTTCATCACTCTATTGGAGCAAAGAAAAAGCTCATTAGGACTGTGTCTGCAAGGAGAGGGAGTGAGAATCAATAGGAGAAGAGCTGTGCTGAGAAATACTGATAATGAGAATTGGGTGTCAAACTGTTGTGCATATTTCAGCTCCTGTAAATGGAACTACATATTTCTCTACACCAAATATACATTTTTATTTACATACAATAGATATAGGCATAGGCATAGGCATAGACATAGATAGATTATATAGATAGAGATGTAAGTAAAGATAAGGAAATAATCCACTTTTCAACCTTGTGTTTTACATCTATGGTGATCACATTGCGCACATTCTTAAGTAAAAACCTCTATACTTTGTGTCTGGTTGTGCCAGACAGTGTTACAAAATATTTGTATTCTGTTCTTTGTTTTAATATTTTAATACACTTCTCTGCGGATTCAAGGAAAGCTAATATGCACAGTGTTATTGTGATTAGTCCACTTTTATTTTGCAGATTTATAGCCTCAGTTTCAGCTACAAACTCTAGGATGTGAAACAAAGTTTAATAAATGGCAATGGTCAAGAAATTCGCTACAGAAGTACCTTTGATCCAGGCCAGTTTACTAATGTGCATGTGTGTTTCCTAGGTGTACTGAAGTCCACAAAGCACAGATTAGTGGTACCCAATTCAGAGATTATTGCATTACATTGATTTCATGGTCATTGCTCTATTCCTTGGTTACAGACCCTGTGCTGTAGCAAGAGGATACTGTGGAGATCTTAAACCAGAATTTCTCTGGCCTTTAGGAAACCTTTTCACCATGGCAGGCAAATATAAGTTAGACAAATATAAGAATGTGCCCTAGGAGGTTTGAAAACTCATGCTCCCTTAGTGTGATCCATAAAGCACTACCACCTCCCTGAAATAGAAAGTCAGGTCCTCCCCTACAAAACAGAGGTGCTGATATTTCAAACTCTAAGGTCTTTTCCAACCTTCCCTCTGACACAAGTCCAAAAACTGACAAAGACTGAGCACTTCTTTATAATAGCAATGAATGTTTCTTGATTGGAGACATGAATCAAGCACATGGAAAATACTATATAGTTCCTTGTTACCCTGTTTGCCCAGGCACAAGCTTGCTTTGAGTGCTTCTCAAAACAGTACAAGAGGTACAATAACTGATGCAAATATTGCCTTGGTGCTTAAAATAGTGAAAAACTTGCCATCTGTCAAAATAAGCACTGACAGTTTCAGTATCTGTGTGAAGGAAAAATATCTAGTGCAAAATCAAGCACACGGACAGAGTAGCCAGCCAGTCTTTAACTCGAACATATATAATTTTTCTTCCTTTGTTTTACCTACTGCCTTAATATCAGTCAATTCCTTTTAAAATAGCTAGGTATATAATATGACAACAGTAAGCTCAAAACAAATACTGTGAAATGTAACCATCACCTAAGGATCTCTGAGTGTTAAAATTAACACAAATAAATGATATTTAAAATGCTCACAGAAAATAAATAATTTAATGATGTTAGTTATTTTTCTATGCCTCTCAGTCACTCTATACAACTTATTTTCAATCAAACAATGAGGTGCCAGAACCTCCAAAGAGCCCTAATTTGATTTATTTTTTCCTAGCTCAGCAAAGAATTTGAATTTACTTTCTGTCTCCAAGATATCAAGCTAAAATACTAACATTTATCCAGTATTTGTGCCTGTTTCTGTGCATCCTAAGGCTGTATCTGTATTAACAAATAGCGCAGGCCAGAAGGAGCAGGTCTGCACAGCATAACAATTGGAGCTAAGGGCTGATGGTCATGTCAAATGCACTTCAAAGGGTTTCACTACAGATCACCCCACAGGCTGGATGCTTGTTAGCAGTTGGAGCTCATTAGGTGGGTCAACAGGATCAATTTTCCAGCTTGATTTCATCCAAAGGAGACTCAGTGAGCCTGCTTCAAGACAACTTTGCCATGTGTACTGAAGAGAGGTATATGAGGCTTTCAAAAGTGCACTCCTGATCCAAACTCAGATGCTCGTGTAAATGCATCTATTGAATTTAGCTGAAGCATTTTTGCAGCAATGGAAAATATGGGAAACAGACATTTGAGGAGGTAATTTTGAGGGAGGAGTACCATGTATTTATCAAAAACTGATAAAGCAAAATTTTTATTTGAAGTTTGTTTTTCGCTTATTTTAATCTCACTTAGAAAATCTTCACGTTTTTCATTTGTGTTTCCCACTTTCCTCTGAACCCTGGATGGCCTGGTAATCTAATTAAATTTAATCTAATAAATTACTTTAGCCTGCTCTTTTGTAAATCAGTATTATCCCTATGTGTTTTGTAAATCATATTGCTTTGACCTACTGTGCATTCCAGCAGTCCAAGTGAGACTGTTTTACCTGTCTTTAGTTAAAAGTGCTCCTTTTCCTGACGGTTCTCATAAGCAGAAGGATAAATTAGCTATGGACCTCTTTTCCACAAAGCAGTTTTGCCATTCACCACAAATTTCATTGCACTTTGAGGTCTCCTTGTGAACTGTTTTATCTGCTTTCTGTTTCAGTTGTCAGATCTTTGCTTTTTTCTTTTCTTTGCCTCTCTCTTCATTCATCAGACATGCTTCTCTTCTGGAACGCTTTTCTGACGCTGTGGTTTCACAGCTGTGACTGTCTGGGTAAGCATGTTTTTTCCTTACTCAAGCCCTGATTTTCCATATTTTATCTCCTTGTAAGTGCTAAGAGAAAGGCAGTGTTAAACTGGAGCTTACTGAGACTGGATGTGCTGTCCATCAGCGACTTTCTGTGGTTGCTTATCCAGTGCCAATGTCTTCAAATTATGTCAGGGTCCCAGACCTTACCATCTGTTTCTAAGGTCTGCAGACTCCAAATCACCCTCTCCTTGGGAAGAGAACAGAATCAATATCTTAAAATTCTTGCTTTGAAAATGGGATTTTTTTGAACTGAACTGCCAATGGAATCTCATCCTTCTCCTTTTTATGACTACATGTGATTCTTAATCTAGTTAAAGCTAATATCTTTTTACTGTTTTTCACTGTTTAAGATATTTTAACCTTTTTACATTTTTTCACTTTTGAAAGGTGAATAAGAAAAGTAGAAATTGTATCTGAACAAACATGAACCTAGTAATTTAGTAAAATTCAGTGTATATTTTTTTATCTGAAAACCTAAAACCGGAGGGCATCCATTATCATTCCCTTCCTGATCAATTTAATTTCTGAAAGAAATTTTCAACACAGGCCAACAGGTTTTATGAATCATCACCTCTTATTTCCCCTTTTCAAGACTACTTTAAATGCTCCCAATTGTTGATAAACACTAATAAACAACTGTTTATTTATCTATGGGGTTTTGGGTAGCTGGAAGATACATTATGGTATTCAGATAACTGACAAAAGCATGAGGGAAAAGACTTCCACCTGGAGATTATTTACGGTAATATTAAATTCTTTTGTGCTGTTTCAGCTGTGTGGGCACATGATAAAATTTCATTGCCTTATGACAAAACAAAGTTCTTCCTTTATAATGAGGCAAACTCAGTCTTAATGACTCTTCATGTTAGAACATGCATATGTTTGGAAATTTTGCATGTAACTGCAAGTTACTAAGGAGTGTGATAAATTGGTTAGTGATAGCATGGCTTGTATTCAACCTTAAGCAAAGGAATTAAGATTTAATGTGCTTGGATGACTTAAAATTTCTGAACTTGAGTGTATGTCCTTTTTTCTACTTTTTACTCTATGTTATGTAACATGGTTTATAAAATCAGCACACTTTGTAGATGCAGTGAATGTGCTACATGTTTAATTTTTAATATATACAAGATCTGGGTTTTAAATGTATTAAGTTCATCACTTTCCAGGAGATGTCGTGCTTCTGTATCCATGATACAGTTTGTATGAGTTTAACTGCAGAGTTAATAAGAATTCTTTTAAAACTCTGTACCAAATGGAGAAACAAATAAGAAAAAAGAACAAGTCTTCCACATATGAGAATACAAAGGTTTAAACATGACAGAACTGAGGAGAAAAAAGTTAATCATTTAGAAGTACATAGATGTATCCAAACAGAAACCAGAGAAACAGTCTGTGTGTTCCATTATACAGGATAAGATAGGCCATCAAACATATAATGTGATATCTAATATTTTTCCAGTGAAAAAGACCTTTTAAATATGCAAGAGCTGCAAATTATACATTATTTACAGTAGAAATGTCAATGCTAAGTTCCTTAGTCATGAATAACAAACAATAAACACTTTCTGAATTTCATTGGGAAGTCTGTCATAGAAAAACTCTTCATAGGTTTTTTCTTTCCACATCAGTAGCAGCTAACTTTAGCTTCATAAACCTCAAAATGTCACTGCTATATGTGTTATTCTAAACTTCTCTTTGGGTTGGAATGAACAGTTATGGTTCAGATTATGCAATATATATAGCATTATTTTTTTTCTTGAAATGAAGCATGCTGTTGAACATCTGTATTTCTTCAAGCAAACTAGTAAAATGACCATGGATAGTACAGGACTATGCAAGACTCAGGATGACCCACAAAGAAACCCTCACCAGGAAGCCCTTAATGTAAATGTTGAGGTCAGAGTAGTCACCTACTATTCTATGTCAAGATTCAGGAATCCTTTTATGAGGGTAGGCTCAGATCATTAAGTCTATCCTTTTCTTATTTTTCCCCCCAATAAATACATGGCTCAATTTGGAATCCAGTTTGGAATTCAATATTTTTTTTAGCATAAAGCTATGCCTGGCAACTTGAAGCTGTGTGCCTGTAGTAACCGTGGTCATTTGCTACTCCGTCGTACGTGTTCTGCCTGACATTCATTTACTCTCCTTTTCCTACTCCACACTGAGAACCTGGATATCACTTGGATCCAATTTACTCTCTCTGAAGCAAAGTCATCTGGCAGCCTTCTGTGTCTGCAAAAAGGCCACTCATGGAAAACAACTTTTTATCAAACCCAGAGAACAGGCAGTTCCTCTGAGGCTAATGTTCTTTTCTGGAAATACTACTGCATACGTGCATAGCTGCTCAGGGATTTCAGCACCAGGGTGGCTTCTTACAGATCTCAAGTAATATTGCATTTTATTTTGAGCAAGGTTGACTCTTTTACGAAGCAAACAGCAGATATGGGGACAAATCATGTATGTGTCATATTATACTGATGAACTTGAAATGAAATTTCGGATATAGCAAGACTTAGTCAGCTTTAAGAAGAATAGGCTAAAGTCTTCATATACTTAATGCAAGACTATAGTGAATGCAGAGAGACTCCTGGGGATTTGCAGTGAAAGTATGGCAGACAACAGACACAAACTGCCCAAAGGGAAATCCCAGGCAGACAGAAAAAAAATTTATCACCTTGACAGGGATAAAACTATGGAACAGGTTTCCCAGAAAGGCTGGGGAATCTTCAACCCTGGGGCACATCAAGACTTGACTGAAGAAGGTCCTGGTCAGCAGACATACCTTAGGCGGGATGTTGGCCCAAATGGCCTGGAAAGGTCCCTTCAAAACTGTTGTTGTATTATTGTCTGATTCTATGAAACACAGTTCCTGTAGCTGGTTTTGAGCAATATTGTTTTAATTCTACAATTGCTTCAGTGAAAGCTGTGGTGTATCTGAGAAATAAAATTTTATGTATTAAATATGGTAGGAGAAAATATGTAGCCCTACTCATTTGTCAATAGTAGTGTTTCATTCCTTCTTTGAAAAGAATCATCCACCCTGCTCCATTTTTATAAAGGCAGGTGCGGGGTCCACCCTCAGCAGCCTCATTCCTGAACTGCGCATAGGTTGGTGTCTTAGCATGTCCTGGTTTAGGACAAATTAGGGGAGAATCTCCAAANTGGGATACGAGGCAGCGCCAACCCAGGACACAGCAAAACAGATACTGCATTTTCTAATTTTTATTTATAAGTCCACAACCACTTTAACAGAAAAAAGTGGCAGAATCTTATTATGCAGTGTTCCTCAGCACAGATATTATCTAGACACGTGTTTTATGAAAAGGTTTGAAAGTACAAACCCTATTCACTGTGAATAATCATGCATCAAGGCTTTAACTGCAAAGCGGTTGTAAAATATTTTTCCTTTCTACTCCATGCTAGCGCGCTTTTGATGCTGACACAGACTAGTTATCAAAAATTCCACATGAGACAGTCTTTCATCTGCTGTGAGAACAGTACAGAAGAATAATACAGAAGTTGAAGACAGCCGGGAGGATTGGGGTTTTTTGCATTTTGGCATGTTATGATGTAGTGAGCATCGTGGCTCCTGATGGCCACAGTGTATCAGAAGCAAAATGCACTTTTAATCTTCTTGGACAAGTACTGTGCAGCAGCTGGTAAGGGTGCTTTTCCCAGATGACATTGCTTCCTTACTTTAGGCTGAAATCTGGAAAAGCACAGAGCTACTGTGCAATATTCATCAGAACTTTCTCAAGATACACACCATTTCACTTTGTGAGTTGGTCAAACTAGCTAACAATTCTTTGATTGAAACTAGCTAACAATTTCTTTTGATTGAAAAATCTTAATATTTTTAGTCTTCCTTGTGATTAAAAACTCAGTTCCACAAACACAGAAAAGCTTAGAGGAATGATGACAATAACCTAATCAGAGAAAGGGACATCCTGCCTTAATACATTCTAGGGCTATCATAGGTGAGAAATTAGTCCCATGGATTTCAGGGGACAAACTAATGGCAGAAAAGGGAGGGATGGTTTGTGTTCTGGAGGGGAACAAATACAGAGAAATAGAGGCATATGGAAATAAAAGATTACCACGAACCACACTGTCAGTCTGGCCATACTGTGCCTCTGTTTAATGGTTTGCCTTGCTATTAAATGGCAATTCTAATTGTTTCTGTGGGCATGGAACATCTCCATTCTGCATGAATGTGTGAGCATGTAGGTCTAACTATCAGCAGCTGGAAATCAGACCCTAGATCATACCGGCCATGGTGCCAGGAGCTATCCAGGGTGCATTTTTAGACTTGAGCTCCAGCAACTGAGTGAGGCAAGGTGCCACAGGGGCTCATGTGCCCAGATACCTGCAGCTAGGGACACTCAGATCCAGTGGCAGCAATGGGATGCAGTGTGTGCCTAAACCCAGCTGCCAGAGAGATCCACAGTGCACGTGACTGTACATAATTCAAAACAAGCAAACTATATTTTAGTTTGCTTGTTATATATTAATATAACAAGCAAACATATTAATATATAATATATTAAACATATATTTTAATATATGTATTTCTCACAGGCCTTTATCCTAGTCAGCCGGAGAGGAGTACTGGATGAGTTTGCATGAGTGTGGTGAGTATTTTCCTGCGTTAATGTGGGGCTGTGTGGATATGTACATGTGTACTCTATGTGTGCATACAAGCATGCTGTTAAGACCTAATTAATTATAATTATATTATATTAATATATTAATATATTAATGTCTTTGCCCAAACTAAAGTGCAAACAAGACCATATGCCAAAAACAATACCACTGATTTCTATTCAACAGTAAATGTGAGGTAGAAAGAGATAGAAAGAAAAAGAAACAGAAGGAATAAGAATAGAAAGGTCATCACACACAGGATCCCACAACAAGGCTTGATATTGCAATTTTTATGTCTCTTGATCAATGTGATGGTCATTGTCTTAATCCATCGGGGTAGAGAAAAACCACAAAACAGCAAAGTTCAATGGATTATAAACACTCAGGTTCAGATGGGAGCACCCATGTGCCTCCCCTGGAGGCAGACTTTCACATTAAATGATGTAATTCTGTGGCTCACAGGACACTTCAGGAATCTCTGATGGTCCATGACATACCCCAAGATGCCACATCTGCCTCTCATGTCAGAGTACTTGAGTCAATTACGGCCCATCAGGAGGGGTGAATAACTTCAGACCGTATATGACTGTCCCTGGTTGATGGTTGGAGTCATTAATCAGCCCAGTCTCTCACACAGGATTACAGGAACACGAGTTCTGCCTCTCTACCTGCTAAGCCAGTGGACACAGCTTCCGCAACCTCACCTGTGATGAGCTACCAGATTTGGCAGCTTCAAACTTAGTAATGTCTTTCTTTCTCTAACACATCCTGACAATATGGCTGTGCATGCTCACATCCTCCATACTCTGAGAAATTGGAAATATGCTGCAAGCGTTGTTAATGATGTATAAGTGCCTGACAAAAACTGTTAGTGTCTGCCATGGGGTAACTACCTCACGTGCTATTTTGTGGCCCTTCAGCTAATTGCAGTAGTAATAGTAATAGACTTCTGATTGCATTCAGAAGAGAAGAAAAAGAGGTGGGTAAAGGGAAGTAAGAGAAGAGATGAACGGTTAGCAAACTTTATGTTAGGCATGAAGAAGATGGGTAGGAAATAAATTAGGCGATAATACTGCATGACATGACATCACATTGCTTTTTAATGATTACTGACAAATCCCTGATTAGCCTTGTCAGGTTTTATAGCAGCCAGGAGTGTCAATTCCCAAATCCTGTTGTATTTCCAGTGATACATATACTGTTATTTTCACTTAGTAAATGATGTAAAATCCTGGAGACTTTCTGATTCTATTTTTAATGCTAATACAGCCATTGGACAAGATGCAGTGTCAGTGCTGATTTATTATAAACCCTATTGGTAAAAGGCTATCAGAAAACCGGTCATGGGAAAGCTGAAAAAACTCAAGAGTTGTATAAGCACTTACAGAGAGGAGTATCTGAATAACTCTATAGAAGAAAATGTTGATGATGGCTGAGTTTTAAAATCCAGGATTAACAGGAAATGGTTTCAGCTTGAGAATGTAGCAGCTTAAAACAAGATCAGCTGCTAGAACTTGTACCCCAAGTTCTGATGTGGTTATAACACACAGCAGGAGTTAGAGAGGCTGAGTTTCTTCTGGTGTCTGGAAGCTAAGTCTAGAAGAACTTTACTCAAACATAAATATTTCTGAACTTGAAGGAATACAAGTTCAGAAGCAATGTCTAATGATCCCTAGACCTCTTAATTTCTAGAGCAGTGTTTCACACATAAATACACACCAAAAATGGAATCTGTGCACTAAACCAACGTTTGAGAGTTCTGGGCATACGTGACTAATCCACAATGCCTAAAAATATATTTTCTTTTTTGACATTCACAATCTTTTTATTTGAATATCAGAATGTCGATGTGACTAGCTGTTTATATTGCAGCTTGAAACACTATCATATCCTGAATAAGATTCATATCAACAAGAAATGGAAAATTAAAACCAAAGGAATCATTTGATTTACAGCTTTCTTTTTATTTATTTGCTGTGGTTTTGGTTTTTGGTGGGTTTTTTTGTTGCACTAGAGTCTGAACAATGCAGTAAAGTCAGCTGAATGAACTTCTCTACTATTAAAGTAAGTATATTAATATATTAATGTTAAAGTAATCTATCTTGTGCTATGATGCCATCTAAATCTGTGGGGTTTGCTAGGTATCAGGGAGCGAGAAAAGTTCATGATACAGCAGTTCAAATATATTTGATTACACGTTTGATTAATTTTTCTTCAGGACTGAGTATGTGCATGTGTTTATATGCTTTCTCTAATCATGGTCTGAAAGACCAGTCCTGGATAGGAAACTTAGAGACAGAGGCAAACACAACCAAAGAAAGAGAGTTTTATTCAGCGCTCATTAAAGGCAAGGGAAAGAATCCCAGCAGCTCAAGGGAGCTTTTGATAAATTCCAAGGATTCTTGTTTCTACTGTTGTATTTGATTCAAACTATTTATGCTTCTTTCTTCTTTTTCTTTATCTTTTTTTTTTTTTCCCCAGTGGAGCCAGTGCCATCATGCCCATGAATCAGAGTAAAAATTCTCTGTCTGTGTTTGTCATGCATGAAAGACTCCTCTAACATCTGAAAGGTTTTGATATTCACACAGCATAGCTCCCACTGTCAGAGGCAGAGCAGTGAAGGTGCTTCTGTGACATAAAGAGATGTTGCACCAGCATCAATTAGTGAAAAGCTGCAGGAAATATCCTAATCCTTGCTGAAAGCAGTTTTTTTACCTAAAGCAATAACGCTTTCAGGCAGGTGATGTGGAGCTTTTTTCATTTGAGAACTCTCTGAGCCCTACCTGTCTTTTACATGTGTCCTCTGTGCCAGCACTCTGTGAATATCACATCTGCAATAGAAATGCAAAAAGTGTACTTAACTATTAAGAATTCAGCCTTCCCAAGTAGTCCCCAGCTAGTCTATGTGTCAGAGCAAAATTTTTTGGCTTTGGATTTTCACCATGTTGAAATACTTTACAATACTTGCACAATCAAATTCCACTGGTAAAAATAGCAGGACAACTGCTAGAAATTTTGTTCATCTGTGTAAGTCCAGAGCTTTTTGATGCACCAATAAAACAATTGTCAGTAAACTTAATGGACTGTGCTTAATTTTTTGATTTATATTGATGTATTTAAAATGTGACACTTAGGTACCACTGTTTACTCAGAATTGCTGCTTCTGGACAAAACATAAATTTCTTGTTCAATTTTTATAGCTCTCTTTTATCTCAAGTAAGGTTTCATGTAAATTTAGGGATCTAATCCTAATATTGCAGCCACATCTATATGTAATAGTTCAACTGATTCTCCAGTGCCTGAAAACCTGTATGATGTTTTTAAAAAATAAGTAAATGTAAAGCCAGCATATAAAGAGCTCAAATGAAAATATTTTCCCTGATAATTTACTCCATTAGGAATCCAACCATCTGTGCCCATTTCCATCTCTGACTTTACTTCAATCATCCATAAGCCTTTCCCTGACCACTCATCGGCACTTGTTGTAAGGGCCTTTTCCTAATGTGATTGGTCAGACATAAAAGTTTGACTGTCCCAACTCTCAGTTAGCACAGCTCCATTGTGCCTGGTTTCCTTCCAGGGACAAGGAAAAGCTCACACTAACATGAACAGAAACTTTAGACACACATGCTAACAGTCATTACAGCTGGTGACTGAACTTGGACTTCATGATAGAAGAAACAGAGCAACCACCAATGTTTTTCATGTGAAATGAAACTTTCGATGAATTTTCAAATATGAACAGTTTACAGATGTCTCCAATATCCCGGCATTATCAGAAAGAAGACTGCACAATTTAAGCTGCTTGTCTTATGTTCTCTACCTCCACCTGGTCTTCTGAGGAGAACTACTCCAAAGAGTATTAGCAAAGGTCCCAGAGAAATTACACTTCAAACTACTGCCTGTGGAGCACGTTTCTCAGTTTGATTCACATGTCCTTCCTTAAAAGTCAAGACACATATGTACTCATAAATATCAATGCATTAAATCGTATTAATAGCTTTTAACAATATTCATCATTTCATTGGAGCATATCATTTTATTGCTACTTCCTGTCCTTCAGAACTGATATGGACATTCTTGAGAAGTCACAATGAAACTAAAGGGCGGGGACAAGCAGAAACTCGTGTTCAGACTGGAGCATTAATGTATGAAGTATTCCTTGAGAAAAGGTAGTGGCCTTAGAGGGAAATATTTCCCCTACAGTTGTGTAAGACCACAGTACATAACTTCACGAGTAGCCTTTGCTGAAATCAGCAGGAATAGCAAATTCGCGCTACAATAAAATTTAAGTTTGGTAACACACAGTCCTTTAGAAAACATATTTGAAAATTCATAAAGCAAAGAGCTCCCTTTATTATTGTGACTCCCATCTGAGGAAAATAAACCTTTTCAAATCAGAGGCCCTGCAGTGAGGTTAGAGAAGTACATAATTTGGAGGAACAAAACCCAAACTGTTAATTTTCAGCAACCAATATTAAGTGCTTCAATATGCCAATGGAATCTAACCATCCTTGGTGAGTGAACGTGCAAGAGCTCCTGCCAGCAAGTATTGCCAGGCAGTGCTCAGCTGACTTTGTGCTACCTGTAGATGTTTCATGTGAAGTAACTCAGGGAGCCACACAGTCCATAGTTTTTTTGAGTCTTAGTCATTCAAAAAGTCGCAGAAAGTTCCTCTTCTCATAAATAGGCACTATGTAAACAATGAAATGACATGAGAGAAACAAAGGGAATTTTTTTAAGCTATCTACACTGAAATAATTTCGAAGTACGGAGAGAAGGAACAGAATCGTTCCACCCATGTTGCAGACCTTGCATGTAGAAAGACCCTCCCGAGCACCCAAGTACTCCTCTTGTCTAAAGTGAGAAGACTATTCAGCTGAGTAACAATTACAGATGCTTTAGGAGGTACTGAGATGGAGGTCTTAATCCTGCATTGCATCAGCTGCTCTGACTGGTAAGCAGTACAAAAAACTGGCTAAATGGATATGGCTTACACTCAGCTCCAGCAAGAAAATAAAGATATTACTTTGGTGCCCATTAATAATGTATTACTTGCTACCTGTACCTCTGAACCATTCCTGCTGCAGAAGCCACCATGTATTTATAGCGATTCATCAAACACATATGCTTTCAAATTCCCTGTAAAGCCATAAACAGGGATGCCATCTGCCAGCTAAGTCAGAGAAGACTTGATTTATCGGAATAGATTTTTCTATTTAAAAGTCCTAATGTACAAACTCTGGGTAAGATAGGCAAAAGCACTTTGATATATTAAACAAAAGAAGAGAACAAACACCGAGAAATTTGTTTGATGTCCAACCATGTGGCTAGTGTTACAAAGACAGATGGAAACAGATGCAAACACCTACTTTATAATAGCAATTCTGTTATTTCCAATTCTCAATAGAGCCTCTCCAGTTTAACTTGTTTTGCAGTTTGCAGTCATATACTTGCATCCTTAATAGCCAAGCACCTTTCACAACTCTCCATGCAGAACCAGTTCATAACCTTTTTCCTTTCTATCATTTGTTTTCTGCAGCCTTTTATCCTTCAGAAAGTTATGAATGCCTACTTTACCCACCATGATCACAGGGGCTTTTATAGGAGTAAAAATACTTGCATTCTAGAAGCAAAAAATGCCGCATGAGTTTCCATACAGACGTAGGATTTTTTCATTCTTGCTTGCTCTTACTTCCTTTCAAAGCGTATTTTTACTTCTAGGTCATGGATTGATGCTATTAAACGTTTCTCATGCCTGAAAAGTTCAAATTCTCTAGAAATACAGGTTCAGGTGAGAGGTCTGACCTGAGACCAGCTGATATAAATCAAAATATGTCTACTGAACTTTGAATTAGGGGATACGTGGTGCATGTGTGCTTCAGTTGTCACCAGAAACTGCTTCTGTGTGGCTCAAGTGGGAGAAGTTCTTATACTTGTTTTCCTAAGTACTAAATTCTTTCTCTTTTGTTAAGAAAATTACAGCCTGATTTTAACTAGATGATTGAATTCCAGCAGGAGAGGGGCAAATAAATGAAAGAAACATAATCCACAGTACAGCCTATTTTAAATTACTGGTGAGTCTCTCCCATTTGTTAGGTGTCTGTGTGTATGGAAGAGAAACATCCAGGGAGCAAATAGTCCATGCTGACTAACTGATCCTGTGGGGAAGTGGATACTTATCCAGGCAGAGCCCCAGTTTGAGAGAGTTGATAGTTCATTCAATACCAGGTCAGGTGAGAGTGCACAGTAAGATAGTCTACCTTGCAGAATAATTATATGCAAAACAACAAACTTGTGACATACCTGCACAGGGGAGAAATCCAGAAACATAAACACAGAACAAAAAAATTTATCTATTCACTGTACTAAGTTGTCAGTGAACCACTTTTATTCTCCTTATTGCTTTTCCCTCACTTTCTGAGGCATACTGACAATGTATGAAAATGTGTCCTACTACAATCCATAATAGTCCATTGAAATTGTTAGGTTCCATGTATTTCAGCATTATAAAGCTCAGAAGAAAGACTGTAGTAGAGCAACGAAGTTAAATGATTGCATTCTTTATCAAAATAATTAAGTAACTAAAAAAGAATTGTCAACAAATACATTAAAAGATAAGGAATTCAGGCTTCAAAATAAAAAGGAAAAAAATCAGAAACAAGTTTTCATTCAAAGCTTTGCAGAATATGTATGATCTAAAACAAATCTCATCAATCTGAGGGAAGAAGATTCCTTGAAGATCTCTCTGAGTCACAGAATTGGGCAGGGTGCTCAAAAAAGTATCATATTCTTTTTGCTTGTTGCCTACTCTTCACCTTGCATCCACCCTTGGAGGCTTGTCAGAAACTGAGTACTGAAGTAGGTGGGTCTATAAAATAACTCCATACAGCTTCTCCTGATTCTCCCAATGTCCTGCTTATGTGGGCACAGTACAAGAGTTACCAGGAGGTGCACCTGGTAGGGTGTGGGAGTAATATGAAATCATTTCCTCAACTAGAATCAGTAGATTGGGATCTTTTAAAAAATTTAATTATTAACTCAAAACACGTAGTCTTCATTAACAGCTGCCATCATTATAGTGACACAAAATAGTCACACTTCAGTAGTGTCTTATCTAATTTTAATCAAAGTTCGCTTAATCAGTAAACTTCTCACATACTATTTTTTAAGACAAACAAGTAAATTTTAGCTGCCTTCGAGATAATTAGTTCACTTAGGCATACAGACCTGAGTTCCAGGATCTGTGCTTTCCATGTATGGCACTCAAAGTCTGCTTAATGCCCAGGCCTGCTAAAAACTGTGCCTGGAGTAGGAGTCTCCAAAAGGATCAGTTACTAAGACTCCTTTGCATGTGATCAAATTGGGTCTCCAGCAGGCCAAGCATCCCACACACAATCCACATTTGCTAGATCCAGTCAATGACTCTTCAGCATTTCCTTAAATATATCTACAGTCTCGGGTTTGGATTTTCTCACTTTGCCCGAGATTCAGGTGATGGTTCGGGTGGTGCTTCGACTGAGTCTTTTTTGCCCTCTGTAAGCTCTGAGTCTGGCGCGAAAATGAAGCGAGTCTCAAGGTCTTGTTGTTTCTTGGTTTCTCGCATTGTTATTAATTCTAATCTTACAAATTTCTCTGTGCCCAGCCAAGTTGTTCACAGCGGCTCAGGCACAGGATGACTCTCGACTCCCCCCACGATGGGAGGTCGTTACCTCTTACACAGAAAATTACGTATATCTTTATTTACAATACCGTTCCAATACCTATCATCTATACTGAAGGGGTCACCCCTAGTCTGACCCAATCTTTTTGAACTACTTTGTGCCCATGTCACNGCCTCTCTACCAAGGTCTGTGACCATCCAGGCCACCCAGAGGAATGCCCTGGACTCCGACACTACAGTATTAAAGAAGCCACAGCAACTAAGATATGTTCATATCCTTTCAAAACACTGTTTGTCTCCACCTGTAGGACTTTACCCGTGCCATGACAACATGCAAGAGTTATTTAATATCAGATACCATATAATCCATAAGGGAATTAAATGGATCTTCAAACACAAGCAATAAATAACGTGTACAGGTGAGGCAGTAAGTTTAGAAGAGATTTTTTCATGTGGCTGGATAAGGAGCAATCTCTTAAATTTCAGGTACAGAAGTTTTTTAAGGAAGATACAAAAGAGGATTTATATGAAAGTTCTGAACTACTTTTCCAAAGAATATGTTATTCATCACTTGTAAGGTTATATTCCATGAATTCTTTAAGCCATTTGAATCAATCTGAATGTAAAGATTTTTTTATTATTATTATCTGCAAACAAGGCTTCTAAAATAATTTAAAATTAAAGTTACTGAGATAGAAGCAAAATATTAGAGCTTTGCATTGTATTAAACATGGTTTTATAACACTAAAATATGCCTCAGGCTTCTCATATTAGATATATAGCTTTTTATCTAAAAAGACAGATTTAGAAAACTAGACTTAGCCATTCTGGCTAGCTCATTTTGTACTATTATCTGTAGTTCAATGCAGTATTTTTTAGCTACTGGAACACATAATAAGAAATGACAAGATAAACATTTCTTTCTATCATTGTATTTCCCCAAAATTATAATGGTCTAGTCCTGTTTATCAAGTAGAGACACTATGCAGATGAAAAAAGAAAGAGCTGGCTATGAACATAAAAGCATTCAGGATTAACCATGAAAGTACAAAACGCTGTCCCAAAATATCTTTGACTGAATCCCAAATTCTCTACATAGGCCTAAAAGTTCCCTTCAAAATACATTTTTATTTTTCAGTAAAAGCCAACTTTATTTTAAAATTGTCACAGACATACAATGAAATATTCTGAAATAAAATACATAGCGCTGTACACCTGCCAAATTACACTGTGTTCTATTCTGTGTTGAATATCAATACAAAATTACTCCAACAAAGCCAGATTTCTGGGATTTTCTTCCAAATCGAACCCACCAAGCACAATAACTGCCCAAGGGTTTTTTTATGAAAGCTGCTACTAACAAACTGCAGAGAACCCAACATGCAGCCCATCCAATATAGCATGTTCAGCAGCTCCACAAATTTGATTCATTCTTAAGTTATTCAGATATAGCTAAGAAATTTTTCGACTGTGGAATTGTTCTAGTTTTTGAAAGCTTGCTGTTGGAGAAAGATATCTATGCTTTATATAGACCCATATGAGCAAGGTTTACAGTCCAGATATTTCCACATGGTCTTCTCCTTGAACCTGGGGAAGCTGGATCTGTCATTACCTGGAGAATTTTTAAATGCTTTTTCAATTCTAAAGCAGTGGCTTTAGAGCTTCCCACCAGCTTGATCAGAGCATTATACCCTGCCCCTAAACTCCTCTCACACCAATTTGCACCCTTCTGTCATGACGAATGAACCAGAACAGTCCTGTTGGTTCACCTGTTTCTTCTGCATCCAGAACTCATCTCATTATAAAAGATTAGGGTTTTCCTTCATAGAAAATCCTTCCCACATGAAATCCTCCCTATTTATAAATTCTAAATGTTATTAGGGACCATTGTTGCAAGAAAACAGATAAGGGTGTGATTAGTGCTTGGAGGCCTTACAGTCTCACAAGATCTTGAAGACTTTCATATTTACCACAAAATTTCCCTGTAACAGCCCTTGATGGTTTAGAAGTGAAACAGAAGCCAAAAGAGATAGACAATCACATCTGATACTCAGGGCAGGGTGGAAAGGGAAAAAAAAAGCAAAGACCAGAGGTAATGCTGAGGGAGATTTTGACTGCCATTGGGTTGGGATTGAGGTGGAGCTTTGCCTTGGGGAATGAGATTGTCCTGGGGGTGGTGGTGCCTGGAGTGAGCTAGAGCTCAGTAGGTTGAAGAATGCAAAAAAGATGGCTCATGTTCTTCAGAGGAGGAGAAATATATTTTGCATATCTGCATGTCAGGCAGAGGCTGTTCCCTCTATGTATCCTTTGAGCAGCTGGGTGAGAAAAAGAGGTGAGAAAGGATACCAGTGTCATATCCACGGTCGCCAGGCAACTGCTGCTCATCAGAGAGCACAGGGAACAGGAGTTGCCCTCCCCACACACCCGGAGAGGAGGTCACTGGTACAAACCAGTTGCTCAGAAGTGCAGTATCTGGTAGATAGAAATGTTTCCTTGTATTATCAACACCTTTCTGGCTTGTGACTCCTCATGTTTGAAACACAACATAAGTTTTGTGTAAAAGGAAGATATATATGTTGTAAAGGGCATATTGAACCCTTTATATTTTGTACACATTTATATCTAGAAAACAAAGGTTGTTAAACAGTTGTATAAAAATTTTTTGACCAGGTTCTTTTTTATCACGGTGCTAATCAGGAGCAAGCCTACTGACTCAATAAGGTCACAATAGGATAAGGAGGAACATTCCTCCCAATATGTCATTGCTTTTTTATGAAATCAGAATGTCTTGTGCTTTAATTTAAAAAGCAGCCTATTTTTACTGTAGGCAGTACAATAGGAAGTGTAGTGCTATCCTTTGAGATGTGAGACATGAAATCACAAGTTAACCATATGGATGTTCATCATTCATCAAACACAAATAGTTTCTCTTTGATGCCTGAAAGAAATATAAAAAGTACAGAATATTGCCTTTTAAAATTTTGAGTCTTTCTCTTTTTCAGTGATGCTTTACAATCTGTGAAGAGTCCATTGCATATGAGAACTGCCATGTGAGCTCAAAAAAATTACCTGTGAAAAGGATTTACAATGATTCATTAATGTTTAGAAAACAGTGGATCTAAACTAACAGTGAGTATGCTTCGTTTTTAAAAATGGGCATATTACCAGATGTCAAAACTGGAGAAATATAGGGTTTACTGTATAGCAGCCTATCCTTTGATTAAAAATGGGACTTGATTAATAGTGAGGAAATTCACAAGTTGGCTTAACAAGAAACCTGACTTCTATGACTTCTTAAGTTCTTTGCTGCACTGCCATCAGGAGTCTGTGACATTGATTTAGCAATGCTATCAAAGCACTGACCCATCCTCAACAGATCCTACTGTTCTCATTTTCTCCAGGCTATTTTAAGCAGCAGCTGACATTGTTCCTCCTGCCTTTCATCTGTTTATCAGTCACGTTCAGGCATCAGTCAGAATTTCCCACATCAGCTTTTTACTTGGCTCTCACCTTTGCTTTCTCTTCATGCTGTCCTGTTAGGATTTGTCAATTTCTGCTTTCCAACACTGGACTGTAGCTGGCATTAATGCAGCTTCCGCACAGAAACAATATATCTCAAAATGGTAGGAAGAACTGGATATTTGAAAATTGAAGTAGGATCCTTACTATTGTTGAAAGAAAGTGATTTTTTTAGGTATTAAATTTGAAAGTGCAGTGTATCGTTTGTCTATTTGCCTGGTACCAGTTTGAGAAGGGCATAAAGGAGGACTGAGAAGCAGAACTGCAGGTCAATTGTGATATAATTAATTACAATTATGCAACTTAGATTTCATGCTGGTGATCATTCAATTACAATTGCAGGAGATGGAGCACAAATTGACTTTGTCACAAATGGTCCAGCAGAAAGGTCGTTGTGTCTTTTTTTCTATTATGAAAAGAAATTGCTAAGAAACCATCTATGCAGAAAATTTGGCAATACTGAGTTTGAAGATTTTTTAAAAGTATAAAATGTCAATAATTTCAACTTTTTAAAGAGAAAACCGTAGTATGCAGAGCCTGGGTTATGCATAGTCAAAGGGCAACTAGCATTTCTAGTCCTTCTATCAGCTGCTTTGGAAAAGTTATAGCAATAGCCTTAAATATAGACAAAGGAGCCTCTGAGAAATAATGTATTCAGTTTGACATTGGCTATTCACCAAAGAATGGCTTACTATTCCAACTTCATATGCTGGCAAATACCCAGCTTCAAGGGAGATAAATCCTTGTGATTTTAGAAGAACCTCTTAAGAGATTGAAATGTACTCCTAAGGTAGCCTAAGCATTATTCATTAAACTGCTATTCCATGATACAAGACTTAGACTTTTGAATTTCCCCCTGAATCGTATGCTGTGCAGTTTTTCAGCAATTAGAGAACCTATGGAGGTCACCCATTATTCCTCTGGAGCATATATGGCATAACACTGTTTCTACCAATGAAATTCATGCAAGGATGCTTAAATGAAGAGATGAATTTGTAAGTTACTAAATCTATTTTAAATTTGTAAAATATCTTCTTTTTCATGTGATAGATGACTGTGAACACGTCAATTATTGTGCCAGTTTTTGTGAAAACATTGAGTTGCTCAGCAAGAAACAGCTGTCAAACAGAAATATTAAAATATTTAAGAGATGATCAGTACACTTAAATTATCTGTATCTGTAGATGAAAGATTTTTTTTAAATGATAAATTTATACCAGAAAAATTTTCAACAGTAGGAATTTTAGACCAATGTAGAGGAAAAACACAAATTCCCACAAGGAGGAGATAGACACTTGCTTATGATCAGCCACTGAATGTCATTATGTTGCCAATGGAAATATACAGTTCAGTCCTTGGACAAGGAAATGTGAGCTCTGTGCTTTGAATCTAGATCTCCTTTTCACATTTACTGGTCTTTGTTTAGCTGGATAATTTGTTTTCTCATGCCCAGTATGCTTATTTCCAGATAATAGGTGTCAGGTTCATGGGAGTTTGAAAAACTTTAAATATTCTTAGGTCCAGAAAGATAAATACCAAAAGACTCACAGATATTGAAGAAATTAAGCAAATGGCAGTCACACAGACAAAAACATATCAGCAGCAAGATTTCAGTTTTGGGATACAGACTCTGTCTATTACCAATATGCTTCCTGAAGGCAAAAAACAGCTCACTTCAAGAATTAAAATTTTAAATAAATAAATTCTTTTGAATTAAGTTGAAACCCCTTTTATACTTATCAGAAAAAGAACTGTAGTTCCCAGGCTCAGCTTGCATTTGAATTTCTGTGACATTCAGCAGCTTGCACAGGAAGTTTATCCTTTTCACATGGCCATGTAAAGCTGATGACCCACTGCTGAAGCAAGCATTGGACCCCAACAATCACTTATAGGTCACTCGTTTACCTCAGTTTGGTGCCACAGACTGCAGGAAGACACACAGTAATTTGTGGGGCTGGACAACCATGGAATCTACTTTTCTATAATCAACAATCTGATCTAAAAAATAAAGTAGGGGAAAAAAATCACATCTGTTCAAGAACAAAGTTCTGTCATGCTATTCAAAGTTTCTCAGATGCAAATAGTCCTCATGTTCTAGAAAACAACCTTAAGAGTAAACATTTTTCAACAAGATTGCTTTTAAAATTGGGGGAAAAAATAAGAGAAGAGAATGACAGAGAGAAAATAGGGGTTTGATTTTCTTTGCTTTTAAACAACTCAATCAATACCAGAAGGAACTAGAACATTGCAGGAGTAGCAGAATAAATGTGGGGCCTGACACAAACAGAGAGAACCTAATTTCTCTCACAAGGTTTGCATGCATCTTTTTTATTTCTTTTAGAGAAGTGTATACGAGTCCCACATGGGATCAGCCCCGTACTGAGCAAGGAGCATACTGGGAAAAGCACACAGAAACAAAGAAATCCTATCCCAAATCCAGTTCAAATGAAGTTGAAACAAAAAGCTTTTTGTATTCTCTATGGCTTTTCTATCTTTGACCTCACATTATTTGTCAAAGAGAAAAATAACTTAAGGATCAAAACTGAAACTGGAAATATTTTCTATTGTGAAACTAATGTGGTTTGGGCTTCTACAAACAAGTCTTTTTTATAGTTATTCCTAGCAGCTGTGGTATGTTGGTTTTTTCTTCTTTTCAAAGAAGCAACACTTCTACAGTTACCAGGTAGGAATACAATCTATGCCATACCAACATAGTAACACTAGTTTGGCCAATATAATTGAGATACTTTCTAAGATTGTGTCTATATTTAAAATTAGGGCTTCTGTGCAATTTTGATACAATACTTTTTTGGTACAATACTTAAATACCTTTTTACTAAAATATCAATTGTTTTTTTAATCTTGTAGTTTATCTTGTATATAAAATGTGCTGTTTTACGCACACTGCTCTGACAGTTCTTTTCAAGCACACTTAAAAAAGAGAAAAAGAATCAGTATTTTAAACTAGTGTTTTGAAAGGCATATGAAAGACCACAAAAATAAGTGTTGAGGTGTAAAAACAACAAAATAAAATTTAAAAAAAAATCAAAAACCAAACACCCCCACTGCTGATTGAAATAATACAGTCATAATGCTAATTGTGACTCATTTCAGTTAATCAAGAAAGTAATTTCAAGGGTAAATGCGGAAGACTGGAGCTTAAAACACTCTGAACCTATCCATCAAGCAGCAGGGTTGTAATGAGATGATCCTTAGGGTCCCTCCCAGCCCAAAACATTGTATGATTCTATCAAATGGGAAAACACAGTCACATAAAAAATTTAGTTGCCCAGACAAGTTATAGAACCAGGCAAGATGCTGTTATTTCTCACTCTCTTTGAGTTTTGTGCCTAAACTCATACACAAGGACACATTGCATCAAGACACTGATGCTAGGGTATGATGCCATATTGCCACCACACTGGGAGAGCTATGGAACCAGTTACCACCCAAGAGTACTGGAAAATCAACCAGCCATTCAGGGCCCCATCACTGAGCCAGTTCATAGTGTACAGCTCAATTATGGACTGTTGTGGGTACTAAATGTGGGACCTGATGTGTTGAACTAACATCAGTGCTTCTCTGATCTTTGATGGCTTTATTTTCTCCTTGGGATTATAGGCACCGAGCCTAGATAGACCTGTGGCTGCCCTGGGATGCAGTGTGGAGCAAGAGTTGTGGGCAGGCCATAATTGACTGTCCTGCAAAAGCTATGTTGTCTTGACACACCTGCTTCTATGAATGTGGAAATGTTTAAATAAAAAAATCAAACCAGAAGTGCTTTATTTTGCTCTTTCTCTGATGGCTAAAGAGAGCTAAACTGATTATAGTGCCAGGATGCTTATACTGAGCAATTTTTATAGCAACAGGATGACACAGGCTGGCTCATCAGTTGCATTGTTATTCCATTAAAGCATATATTGGAATAATTAGCAAGTCTGAGGAAAAAATGGTTGATCTTAGTAATATCCTATGTTTACAAAGAAAATTCTGCTTTTGGCTAAGGTGTTTTTATTTCTTCCCTTCATCTACAGTTAAAACAAAAACTAAATGGTAATTAAATTATGGAGACCCACACTCATGGGCCTCCCCATCGTCTCCACACTTGTTCTTGTTTGTTTGACTGTTAGATGGATGCATTTATACCTACTCACACAAGCTGAGCTGTATATTGGAAAGGAGGCAGTCATTGATTAAACTGCTGCAAGTGACAGGAAAATGTGGGGCAAGGGACAGTAGAAGAATGTTTTGCCTGAACTTGACTTTAACCTACTGATTTTGTGTGGACAAACCATGATCCCTGATCTGCTTCTTACATTGACTCAGAGCAATGAGGAGCATCAGGACACTCTGAGCAACTGAGTCAACTTGAAGCTGCCAGAATGCAGGAGTCGGGCAGGGGCCCAGGTTTGAGGACCAAAGGGCTTTGTCTATGGTTGCAGACTTTAAACAGACCCTGCAGAAACTGCAGAAGAGATCAGGCTGGTCATGTTAGTAACATAACATATGGGGACAGGCACAGTGATTGTGATCATTACAATAGAGCATGAAATGATAACAGTAACAAGGAATTAGGCATGTATTTCAGAAATCACTACACTAAGTTGAAACAGCTGTTTGACTCAATTTTCTCGTATCTTTAGTAATGAGTATGAAATGTGGCTCCCCAGGTGCTTCTGTGAAACCAGCTACCTCTGTAAACATAGCCTTTAACCCCTGTTTTAGATTAGGTTTCTGGGTTAGGTGTCTGAACTCCACTAGACCTATTATAAATAAAAAGTCTCCCTAATGCATATTCCCAAATTGACTGTGCTGATAATTCTTAGACAACTAAAACCAATTAGGATAAAATTCAATCACAGCAGAGAGGTTTCAGAGGTTTGGGGGTTTTTTTAAGAAATATAGGTAATCTGCTTAGAAAGCAAAGCAGTGTTATCCAAGAAAGGAACAAAGGGCTTTCTCCCACAAAACTGGGCCAGGGTCACTGACACAGGCTAAAGAGAGAACTCACCTTGGGCAGGTCCTGACTTTACAATCTGAAGGAAACATCCGTTCAGAAAAGAAAACTAATTTTACTTACACTGAATTGCTGTCAAGGGCAAAATCTTATCCCATATCCATGTCTGCTGCCCACATATTTTCCTTCCATCCCAATGCAGTTTCTTGTGTAAACCCCATGTTATTACACAGTCAAACAGACCATCTCCTCAGATTTCTGTTCTCACCATATCATTCCAGTTTCTTTCTTGAGACACATGCCATCTCCAGCCAACTGACACAGCCAACATTTCCTGCTTTATGGTCCAAATTTCTCTCCTGTACAGCTATCATCATCTCTTTTTTCTCAGCTTACTCTATACTTCAAGAAAGCTTCAGAGCATCTCTTCCCAACTAGGGCCAGAGAGATAAGAATAGAAGAGAAAAGAAAAAAAGAATTAAAAAAGGACCTACCTAAATAAAATCTTGTTTCCAATTTAAAAACATACCTGCACTGTCAAAGAAAAAGGCATAAGAAATGTTTACCTTTAAACACAGGTTTCTCACATGCTCAGCCACTGTGTGTGGTGGGAACAGGTACAGTTTGATGATTATCTTTACTTTCTGAAGTTAGTTAGCCTCCCTCATCAGGAGAAAAACTTCAAAGACTCGGTTTTGTTAAACCTCTGCCTTGAGCATAATGTGATTCGGTAAAGATCATGTCCTGACCACATATTCATGAAAATGGCCAAAACCGCATTAGTGCAAACAGGTGTTTATTCCAAATTCAAGCTACTGCTCCAGAGTCAAAATCAATTACTGATGGAAAAGGATGGGTAGGGTTTAGATTGGGTTGTTAGTTCCAGAGATTTTTGTTGCCTTTTGACAATTCAAAAAAAAAGAAAAAAAAAAGCTAACTTCTAAGAGGTGTGCACAATACTTCAGTATCCTTTAAAGTATGTGATACTTTGGAGACAGGCTTTTGGAGAAATTAACTCCCTGATCTAGACTATCCAGGAATCAAAGTTCACTATCATTATCATCTATTAGTAGTTATGACAACTTATCCAGAACACTATTGGTTTGGCATAAAATAAAAAACTGGACACTCCACAAAACGATGCTATCCCAGAGCATATGGGTATATATTTGCACTAAAAAGTTTGCTTAATACAAAAATAGATTTTGCAGCAAGCATATAATTTATAGCCAAATAAAGAATGAATTAGGTGTATTCACCCACTTTCTGTCCAAATTCTTATTGTTTTGTAAAAAAGCATTAAAAATATACTGGTGCAACATTGCCCTCTAAAACATGAACTGTTTCTAAGCACTGAGTCAAGGAAACAAACAGCAATACTGACAATATGTTGTATAAATCCATACATATAATCCAGGGAAATGTCTGCTTTCCAGGACAGCAGAAAATTCTACATGACTGAAACACAGGCAAAATGTTCAACATGGATCTTAAAAATTCAAAAAGCTCTTTAAAGACAATTAGAACTTTATTATTGATTGTTGTGGCCAAGTTAGAGCTCCCAGTTTCTATCAGTACCTCCAGAACTTACTAACTTTGAAGAATCTTGACGAATGACTGGGTCAATGATGCAGTCTCTGTTATTGCCATTCCCTGATTAGCTGAGCAAACAAGCTCCATTAGCAGACATTATACGTATATTAGCAAGGGGGATTGCAAAAGTACTCATTGAAAGTCCCAGTTTGAAAGAAGTCACACAGATTCATTTGTTTTCTCAGTGTTTATTGGAAGTGAGCATAAAAAGCCAGAAAATAAAACAAGCTCCAACGCATTTTTTATTACATTCAATAGTACAAAATTCAATAGTATAAAATGCAGAGTTGTGCTCCTGAGAACCAATAATATAAAATTCTGCTATAAACTCAATTGAGAATCCCTCAACTAGAAAGAATGAGGAAGAGAAAGACCTTTGTAACATAATTAATCACAGGGGATGACTGTGAGTCAACTGGATATTGCAGTCATTTAAGGCATATGATCCAAGGATGCCTCTGATAAGGAATTTCTAGTAGAGAAAGAATCTTTCCATTCTATACTGTACCAATGAGCATGAAATATGTTAAGCTACATACAATACATGTCTGTGGAAGATTAAGGGAAGCTGGAATAAGTGCTGTGAAGCTCTAATGGGCTGATCTGTAGATGGGGAGCCTGTCTTGTAGGAACTGAAAAAAAACAACAAATATTTGCTAGGGTAATATAGTCAAGTATAGTTGGGATGAGACTCAATAGTTTCCATCAAAGTGCTCGGGACTATTCAAATAGAAGTAAAAAGAGTTTCAAGGGTACAGGAACAGATTAGTGTTAAGGAACATGAATGCAGATAAACTGGAAACATGAATTATAAATAATCCCACCATTTGTGCAACAAGGTTTTCGTAGTATTCATTTACATAATACTTACAGAAGACCTAACCACTTCTAAAGTGTATCAATTATAAGTTTTAAAAAGTAATTATAAAATTTTATGTCTTTAATAAACTTGTTTAGAACTTGCTGGATTATCACATATTTACCAATAATTAACTTTTAAAAATTACTGGATATTCTTCACAATTATTCTTCATTGCTTCTTTTTTTCTGGGTATTTAGACTTCTGTGGCACACCTAATTTCCACTGTGGATCCTTGTCGTATATTTGGAGCAATCAGTAAGATTTTCTAAGTTCAAGCAGAACAATGGTAGTGGGTTGCTCATGCCCCTCCACCTGCTCAATGTGGGAAACACCAGTCATCTGCTTCCAGATAAAAATCTCAGTTGAAGAAGGTGGAGCAGTTCCATCCACTGAAGGAACCATTGATAATTCTGTCTTATAACAAGCAGAACAGCATTAAGGAACAACAAAGTTAAATTAATTCTAAGACACATACATATAAACATCTGTATTTCTAATGGCCATAATAAATCTTAACTCTCAGGGGGAGGGGGGGGAAAAAAAGAACATTTTGTCTGTCTTGATAATTGGATCAATTTTTCACTTACGGTTTGTCAATCGCTTGACATTTTATTGCATGAACAACTGACATCAAAAGTATTTTAATTAGCACAGTAGAGCTCTAATCTAACCCTAATCTTCTAACTGCAGTTCTAATCTATGTCTGAACATCTATTTACTAAACAGAAGTTAATTAAAAATATGGATCCATACCATACACATAGCATAAAACTGAAAGCTGAAAGAGTATGCCATCTGCAGAAAAACAGAACTAAAGTGACAACTAAGAGTTAATGGGCTCATGAACTCCTTTCTCTCCCTGTACTACTTTAACTACTTTGATTGTAATCAAAACACAGTCAAAAGGAGATGCACTGGTTTAATTTCATTATGTATGGATTTTTAAAAGAAATTCACTTCTGAACAAAACCCAACATGAAATAGTGTACAGTTTAAAGTTACATTTTTCCAGTCATTCTTCTCAATCATATATTTGCTTCTGAAATTGTAATAATGTTACTATTTGTAAAGCTCTGCAAAACTGGAGAAATTAAGTGATCCATATCCAATAAAAAAAGGAACAAAACTTTGAAGTGGTATTCAGAGTATTCAGATATTCCAGTGGTTTCACTGGCACGGGCAATGAATGCCCTAGGTTGCAACCCACCTATGGAATAGGAATCCACTGCGAGGAGAGGTGCAATTTCTGCAAGATGAGTTTGTAAGAACAGAATTACAACCTTGAAATGTCAAGAAAATCTGAACCTGGGTTCATGAAGATATAAAAGCTTGAGGTTTCCTTGTATTTCAAGTCCAAGATCCCCATCATTAGGATTTTTTTCCTTTTCAAAGTCTTGTGCCAGGATTTGAAAAAAGAGAGGAACTTGCAGCTCGGTCTTAAAAGGAGTTTATTAAATTTCTTATCTGTGGATCAACGCACTGCCCTACACCAGGCTTAGTACGCTGAAAGACATCGCTGCCACGAACATGGGACCTGGTGTCCAAGGTCTCTTAAAGGTTTCTAATCCAATCAATTCTTAAAATATACTATATTTACAATTTTGTACCAATAATTACTACAAATTCTAGGCACGCAATTTTCTACATCACATACAGTCTACCAATGTCTTTGTGCCACCGTCACAGCAGAAGATGGAGTAGAAGAAGAAGAACTTAAGACACCGCCCAAAATTCTCCATCATGCTTCTATCTATTTCCATTCTAAAAACCCAAAACTACAAATTTTCACCCTGTGACAAACTAAACTACTATCTAATTTAAATTTTTGTTGCTCTCATTTCATCCATAAGTGTTGGCAGTTTTTCCCATGGACTAAGGGCAAAGGCAATGCTTTCCTGGGGTCCCAACAGGGGTCTCAGAGCCCCCAGGGTAATTTGAGGAGTTTTCCCCGTGCCCTAGACTCCAACAGGGTTTTTGGTTACTTTCACTCCTGTCATTGATTTTTTTTTGTACCCGTTGACCATTCCCAAACAAAAGATAGGTATCTCAAAGTATTTGGCCACATTAAATGTGTGACTCCAGTGAGCTAAAGGAGTTTGGATAAACAGGTATATGTCCAAAATTGGTACTTGTAGGTGTCTTTATTTAAGCAGAAATATTCAGACACATTTCAGAACACTTCTCTAAAGGAAAAGCAGGAATCATTAGGTCAGCTCAAATGCTCATAAAATCATTGCCTCTGCACTCATAGTAATAAATCATGTTCTTATAGTCAGGAGTAGCCCTGCTCCTAATCCTCAATTCCTTGTCAATAGCTGCATTAACACTGTACAGATATCTGGTTCCTGTAGTGTTCACAACTTGTAAAGTGGCAAGAATGAGAGTGGTCCAAAGGTAAACGTGCTTGAAAGATATGGATCAAAAGCAGCCTGTAGGGAGCAAAGAGTCAGGGTACTGGAGACCATTCAATCCATCCTAATACTTAGCTAGGCACTTCAAACTACTTGAAAATAATTCACACATCATGGCCTATGTGACGGGCAGTTGATTCCTAGGAAGCAAAAAATTTTGAACTTCAGTGTTAAGAGAGATGAGGGTCACTTTCACATTCTTAGAAGTTCAAACACAAGCTGGATTACTGATTAAATCCCCTAATTTTTCCCCCTTGCATAAAATACAGTAAAAACATCTCTAAGTAAAAAAAGTCTATAGTAAGAGGAAAAAGGTATATGAAGAGAGACACTGTTCATTTTTATTTTAGTTCAGCTATTATAAATCCATGCTCCTCTACATATAGTGACAAGTCCAGCTACACTAATTTTACTGTCTGTAAACCAGTCTTTAATTCTTATTGGTCTGAACTTGAAGGTAGACTATGATCTTAATAGAAATCTGTGTAAGAAGGTAATTTCTAGAAGAAATGGTTCAAAACTTCAGTGAGCATCATCACAAGCAGTCCAGAAACGGGAAAGTGACAAGAGATGGCTAGGATCAAGTTCACTACAGCTTCTAGCATCAAGTTGCTTAAGGCAACATGAAAGTTTATTTTGATAACCAGCTGATATTGGGTGAAGTGATTGTAAAGTTGTTGCTGTGATCACACAACTTGCATTCCACTGCACAGAATTTTGGTTTGCTTCATCTAAAGACCTGGGCCTTTTGATACTAAAATGAGCAGTCTATTTTATCACACAACTGAATAAAAAGCTGAGGCAAGAGCTGCAGAAGCTAACAACTGCAAACACTAGAGATGTTTTTAAAGAAAAAAAATTATGAAGGAAACGAAGTCAGATTTTTTCATTTTGAATTCATACATTAAAAATTGGCTTTTGACAGACGTCCTCTTTTTAAGGAAAACCTGAAAAGTGCATGAGTTTTAAGGCAGATCAGTAGGTAATTATACTAGTAAATCATATGACTACATTTGAGGTACTTCTGAGCCACAGGAGAGTAACTAAAAAAACCTGCTACAGACCATTTAGTATGAAGAACTACCTGTGGTTTTATGATCAGACTGGAAAAGCATATTAATATATTGATAAGGTAGCAAAACAGAATATGAAAGTTTTCCACATCTAATCTTTTTTTTTCTTTCAGAAAATATTTGTTACTTCTTCGTGTCGCCCCAAATTTAGTAAAGCGTTCATTTCTCAGTGAAGAAAAAAAAAATCCAAGATAAGTGGGAAAAAATTAAATTGGTGAAGTTACATATATGTTGTCGGGAAGAAATTTCTAGAGTTTTCATGTACTGGAAAGGAAATCTGCATTCCGACAACTGTCATGAAGCAATCCTGAATAGTTTCCATAAAAAGTAGGAGCTTTATTTTTCAGCATAGCTGATGTGCAATCCAGACCTCAACTTCCAAAAAAAGGAAGGTTTTAGTAGAATAATTTTGCTGTACTTCTGTCAATCCTATTTAGCCCTATTAGATGTGCACTCTACAATACCCTTCCTTCTCCACAACTCAGGAGCAAGTCCCAGCTCTGATATGCCTGAGCCATCTAACCTTAGCTCATACTGCTAAAGGAAACTGGTAAATTATGAGAAAGAGCTGTGAAATAGTCTGTGAAGCAGAGACATGCACACTAAAAGAGGTAAAAATAAGAAAATTTCGCACTCTACTCTGCATTGGTTCAGCCTCACCTTGAACATTGTGTGCGGTTTAGGTTACCGCAATATAAGGAAGATATCAAACAATTTAGAGAGTTCCAAAGGAGGTCAATAAAACAGTGAAGGACCTTGAGGGGAAGTCTCATGAGGAGCATCTGAGGTCACTTGGTCTGTTCAGCCTGGAGGAGACTGAGGGGAGACCTCAGTGTGGTCTTCAGCATCCTCATGAGGGGAAGAGGAGGGGAAGGCACTGATCTCTTCACTGTTGTGACCAGTGACAGGACTCAAGGGAATGGCCTGAAGTTGTGTTACAAGAGGTTTAGGTTGGAAATTAGAGAAAAGTTCTTTTTTCCAGAAGGTGGCTGGACACTGGACCAGGCTCTCCAGGAAGTGGTCACAGCACCAAGCCTGACTTCAAGGAGTGTTTAGACAATGCTTTTGTGCACATTGTGTGACTCTTGGGAACTCTGCAGGGCTGGGAGTAAGACTGGATGATACTTGTGGGTCCCTTCCAACTCAGATTATCCTGTGATTCCGTGAAAATTGTGGAGGTTGGGTTGTTCCAATGCTGACTATTATCAGCCCAAATTTTCAAACAAAAGAGCACCAAAAAGACAAAATATATATTCATAAAGGAAAATACAGATACTTGGGAGATGATGGCAACTTAGGAGCATTGAAACTGGCTCAAGGAGGCAAGGGGGTCTAAATCTTCCTCTTCTGACAGATGACTGCCTTGCAGCAAAACTCTGATAAGCATAATACATTCTGTTGCTTTCTTATCCCAGTTTGCAATTGTGCATTTTAGCTAATAATCACTGGTTTTAAGCAGCATCTATCCTACTTGTGTAGACTGTTTACACATGGATAAAGATGCCTGAATAAAGTAACTCAAAGATACAGCCATTACCTAAGACCACCTTATCATTAAAAAAAAAGGGACTGGTTAGAATATGCATATCATCATTTAGATATTCTTATCTCTTAGACATTAATGCACATGCAGTGTCAAGAATTTTTACCTGATTTATGCTGGTTTTCAGGTAGAGAGGCTCAAAGTCTTTATTTCTAAGTAAACAAATAAATGACCATGATTTAACCATGTATTACTCAGAGGAATTGCCCACATGTAACCACTTCTTGAACCATGGGACATTATTTCACACAGTTCAGTGCACAAAATACAACTAAATTAGTTTAGCTCTGCCTGGGGTTAAGAACCCTTAAGTAAACATTTGCTTATTAAACAGCTGTTGCACCATGCATTTATTCTCTAAGGTTAGAGCTATATAGAGAGAACCTAAACTGTGGGCCAGAAAGAGGTACATTTATAAAGGGTATAGGCAGGTTTCTACAGCTTTCAGTTAATTCCAGCTTATAGCACAGAACAGTGTGCTTACAGTGTGCTTCTCTTCATCCTTATTCAATTTTCTCAGCTAATTGTGCATTTGTTTTGTTCACAATGCGGTAGTGTGAAGTAAACTTTAGCTGTGATCAAGTTTGAAAACATGAGTTTGCATAAAGACAGGTTGAAATGATTTCTCCAAGCATTAATGTCAGTAACAATCACTGCTCTACTCTAATGCTTCTGCTAACAACAATAATCATCACTTCTAGGTAAAAAAGAGAAGAAAAAATTATATCTAGGTAATCGATTCCATTTGGGTTTTTTGCCCCTCCTATTCCAGTACAGGCCTTGGGTACGTATGGTCTAATTTAGGGGCAGAAAAAGAGGATAATGGACAAGAAAAGGTTAACTAAATTGAATTAAATAGGCTATGAAAAGTAATTTAGTAATGATGATGACCAAAGAATACCTGATCACTTCCAACTCACTTCTAATTAAAAAATAGAAATATAAAACCTTGTGGTATTGCTGGGGGAAGGTGTCACACGAACATCTCACAGCTGAATTGATTTTCCAAGATGATTCAACAGAATATCTCCCTGATTGATTCGAGAAGGAATCTACAGGGTGTATATACATTGCACCATTGTGCCTTTGCTGTAGAAGTGGAGAAAAGTCACTTAAGATTTGTATTGTTGGCAATTTCTCACCAAGGTAAGATTTCTCTCTCCCCTATCTTTTTTTCTTGGTTTGGGGGGGAATTTTTTCTCCTTTTCTTTTTGTATTGCACCATATATTCATGGTTGTTTCGCTTCTCCAGTTCCTTTGAGAACTGGTATGTCAATTAGTAGAAGGGGCGTTCACCAGTGAGTGCAATAAATTCTCAAAATATGAAGTAATACTGTAGAAAACCAGCTGATATTCTCATAATGGAAAGTTGAAGCCCACAAATTAGACAGACTGTACAATGAAGAGTCTGTCTTCATTCTTTTTTGAAGGAGAAGATTACACAGCTTTAGAATTTAATGAAGATAACATGATTAATTTTGTATGAAAATTTGGTTATGAACTGCTGCTCGGTTCACTGCAGGTATTTACACAATAATATTATGGTGCGTGTACACGCACGTGCTGCATTATTGAGAATATAAATTCAAGAAATTAATAACTACTAAATGGAAGAATTTAAATTATCTGTGCAGATATATTTCAGTCTCAATGACTAGAACAGAGAACTGTAGAAGAAAGAGGAAGATTCAGAGTTGAATCTCTATGGACCTTTTAGTTTTTGTGCTGTGCTTTCTGCCAGCTTGATCCATTTTGCTGCCCTGAGAAGGACAAGGGTAGACTGAAGAGCATGCTGAGAACCTTTTATGTTTACATTTTTCTGGAAATTTGTCTTCATTTACATGCAATGAAAGCTGCTCAGTTTTAATTCACTCAATTCATGTCATTCTTTGATGACGTAAATATTGGTTTCCTCAAAGTTTTTCTCTGTGGCACTTTTCATTATGTTATGTGAGTGCTACAGAAAATAATTATTATCATATTTTGTGAAATGACAGGTTAGTATTAATTCCCCATTTTACAAGTATATTAAGATTTTAAAAACATCCCTGAATTTTGGATGTCCAGATTATTTCCCTATGGCTTTCTATCCCAGATATTTAGCTTTGCAGTAAGACTCAAAGCATGGCTGGCACCAAAAAGAAACCGTGGCACTCTTATGATTATGACCCTTTTTCCCTGTGAAGACATTCAGTGGCATTGGGCATAACCCTTCTCATTTTTCTTTCTTGCGTTTCTGAGATTATTCAGTCACCATCTACCACCACTGGCAACTAGTAAAGAAGATTCTTTCAGACACTGGTCTAGTCCCTTCCATACTTAAATTATCCCACTCTTGTC
>VXBB01005108.1:110962-141095 GCA_013399915.1 Illadopsis cleaveri | reverse complement strand
TGGGTTGGACTCGATGATCTTGAAGGTCTCTTCCAACCTAGAAATTCTATGATTCTGTGATTCAGTTTTCATTTTAAATATACTGTTTCCATATTGAAGAAATATTTTTTGTGACTTGATGAAAAAATACAGGCTAAAACTACAGGTAGAAAACCTCAAACAAAGTTTAAACACATTCCACAAATTCATAGAAACACCAAAATGGAAGACATGCTGTGAACTTACTTTTGGCACATGGGCCCCCTCTGCCCGTCCCAATATACCAAAGGGTTTCAGGCACACACGATTTATGGGTTTATGGAAAAGGCTGTTCTTGCTTGATCTCTCTCTCCCCAGAAGGAGGCTCAAGCATATCTGCGAGAGTGTGTTATCTCTGCACAGGAATTCTGCTTCTCAAAACAGCCAGAGGATGAACAATTCTAGGCATAAGAATGGGAGTTTTTCCACACCATCATTCTTATCATTCCCAGCTGCACAATCGCTTTGAGTGAAAATTTTCTCCTTGACAAATCTGGTTTTAGCTGCTCCCTCCCAACAGTCACTGGTTTGATATCCCAAACCAGAATGACTTACAGTCATTTTGTGCAAGCTAATTGTTCTCCTGTATACATCTGGGAAATTGCTACTTCAAAATGACACAAATGTGAATAGTATTTTTAACACCTCTGCAATTATCTCCAACAATCTCTTTTATTCCTTTACTGAAAACGAGGTGGATCAAAGGAGCTGTTTTACCCATGCTCTCAATCATTTTCTGTTGTTTTAGCTGCCTTCTTATCATCAGCTGCTTGGTGGGTTTTGATCGAGTGCAGCAGGAGTTTTCTGGTGCCCTGGCAGAAGGAGAGCAAGGACATGGGAGCAAGCATAGCAAGAGGTGCATACTCAGGCATGCCCATTAGAAGAGTCCTTAGCTGGTCCCAACAATCCTCAGTTCCAAGCCACTACTAGCAGTGCTTTTTCTGAAACACAGGAAACAGGAAAATAATCAGATCCCCAAGGCTCTGGAGTGCAAAGACAGACAATCTTAAAGCTTTTAAAATATATTTTCTTATTTGCTGTCTCTGACTTCATTGCAATCCAAAAAGAGAAACAGTGTTTTGCCAATAATAATTTGAAAGCTCTACTTGTAACCCATGCAAAATTACTCACGTGGGTAAGGCAGATGACTAGTTTAGCAGAAATGCAGGAAATTAGGCTGCATTTATGTAAGTTCTTTAATGGGATTGAATACTTCCGTTTCATTGATTTTTGTCCTTCATTCTGCCCAGTTGTCATTACAGCATTTCAAAAAGCCCTCAACTCATGTGTTTCACTCAAATGATGTATGGGATTTGATTAGAATCCACCCCAAAACCGCTGCAAGAATATAGCAGCTATTCAATACGCTTGAAACCCAAGTGAGAGCAATAGCAAGAAACCTATTTTCAAAAGAAAGGTTCGACTTTTGCATTTTGAGGGGTTTTTGTTGAAATTGAGCACAGAGAGGCTCTGGGAGCATGCATGCACAGAAAAGCAAATTAATATTTATTCTGCTCTGCTAGCAAGAAAAATTAGTTCCTCTGCACATCCATGAAGTTAGTTAATGAAGGGTTTCAGAATTAAGATATAAAGCTTCATCTTTCAGCTCTGGTTCAGGAAATCTACTCACTAAAGTGAAAAGCAGTTTTGATATCACCGAGTCAGATGATAAAGCAAATCATTGGAATCTATTTCCTAGGCCTTATTTGAGTACTAATCCTGAGAAAGAGTAACTAAGACAGAAAATTCTCCAGGGGGAGAGATCAGCAAGAGTCAGAAGAAACACAGATAGATCCTCTGGGGGATGGAAGGTGAAAAAAGCCCATAATGATGCCTGAGGTTAGATCAGAGAACAGCCCTCACAATGGACTACCCCAAATAGAAACAGGCAAAATCCAATACGTGAAACGGAGCACATTAATTCATTTAATGAGTGAATAGAGAATGGATTCATTTAATGAACCTGATTCAAGGGCTAGTTGTCTGCAAATTGCATCTTTCTGAAAAAATAACTCAAACTAGTTGTGTCTAGCCTTCATATTTTCAACTCTTATGAAGGTTGACTTAATACTACTTGCCCTGAAATAAAACCCCAAACTGAAATTGCAAATATTTCATACCTATATTATTTATTTTGTAGAAAAATGAATTCTGCAGCATCATAACACCTGGAAGTAGGAACTGGGAATTGAGTTGTTAATAGGAAAGTCAGTATTGTTAATTTAATATCTTTTTTTTTTTTTTTTAATACTGCCTTTAAAGACTTTCAGGGAAAGGCTATTTTTTTCTGAGTGCTAGTATGTAAAGTTTTCTCTCAGCAGACACTTCTGCTCGGTTTTCTCTGTAACTGAAAAGAGAGCTGAGTTTCTTCCCTCTTCTAAGTGTACATAAAGGCTTTCTTGAATTTTATGTAATATGTTTTGCTTTGTGTGTGTAAATTTGTATGAAATGTGTCTCTCCTAATGCTAACAGAAACAAAAAACGAGTGACATTGCTTTTCAATAATTAATCTATCATCAAGATTTTAAATCCATATAAAGAGAAAGAACAAGCACATTTGGGAAAATGTGAATTTCTGTTTCTGAGCTATCTTGTGGTAATAGCAAGGAGATGTGAGGCTGTATTTAGAGCAAATTCTGCCTCAGGGAGGAGCAGATTCCTGCAGAGTGCTTGAAAGGTAGTCAATATCATGTAAAAAGCAGATTTAGGATCAGGAATGAGCTCATGTAGGGTTCAAATCAATATACACAAGAATTTGAAATGCAGAGTTCCTTTCTCATTGTGTTAAAAACATTATTAAAGCCTGCAATCTTACAGGTGTATTTTGTACGTGACAAGCAGCCATCACCAGCAGTTTTAGCTCAGATTACCATATATATACACTTTATTTTACTTCCTTGCTGTTTTTAACTTTGTTCATTGTCTTTCCTAATCCCCATCAATCTGAACATGAGTCAGACCTTTGCTCTGTGCCGGAAGCTGGGATTATTATATCCCTACAATTAATGTCCAGGGCTCTTTGGTTTCCATGATCAGTAGTCTGGGTTGTTTTAAGGATATATATGTAATTGTACCTGGAACTGCAGATGGAGGGTTTCAGGACCCAGAGATTCTCTGCCAAACTTGTGTTTCTGCAATGAGCAGGACTCCTATATTTAGCAGAAAGATTATTAGAACTTTCTGGGAAAAAAAATCAAAACCAGCTATGATTTAACCCAAATAGTCCTTTTTCAAAAAACTGCTTTAAAACTATTCATTTTCTGAAGTACATTGAAACTTTCCACAATATCTTTATCTTAATATTTAGTTCAGTTTGATTCAGTAAATACAGAATTTCAGTGAGGAAATATGCTTTTGAGAAATGAAAGTTGCCACAGAATTATTCCAAGAATAATACAAATTAAGAAAACTCTAAAAAGGAATAAAATTTAAACTTCAGGCTGCATTTTCTTCACAAGTGTCATCTGGGAATGGGAAAGACTAAATAATTTGAAACAAAACCTTTCCCTGCCAAATCTTTCTGCCTGCCCTGGAAACAGTGTCCATGCTGCCACCTGGAGCCCACTCGTGTGTTTGGAATCAGAAAACAAGGCTTGGAAGCAAATCTAGCAGCTGCTGCCTGGTCTCAGTACAGGTAGTCCTGAGACACCAGCAAAAACAGTCATAGAATTAATGCAGGTTTTTATCACCACTGTGTGATGTTTCATGCAATCCACAGCAAATTCAGTGCAAACAAAGAGCTAAGGACTGAGAATATATTTTTCTGGGATAGTGGATTCAGGAAAAAACTATTCTCACAACTTGTCTGAGCTTTTATGTCTCAAAGAGGGAGTGAGTGGAATTTGTGGGTTTCAAGCAAACCCAGTCAGGATGGTGATTTCAGGTAACCTCACATGGCTGCCAGCAGCAAAGGAAACAAATCTATAGAGATTACAGATCTCAGCCTGAATGTTACCCTGCTGCAAGTAGCTTTGTTCATTTCACTTGAGTCAGCTTGCGTCACAGTGACTTCACAAGGCAGCCAGGTACCACTAAGCAACTAGGAGGGCAAGGGACGTCTTCTTAAACCAGCAGGAAGGTAAACCTTTCAAAGACATGGACTTATCAGCAGTCAGTGCATGAGAGTCTTATAAGAAAAAATTTAGGAACTGCTCAGGAACTGTAACAGTATGGTAATCCAATAAAATATCCAATATCTGCTGCTAACAATAAGTAGTAAAGGCAGAAATTATATGTATATGAATGAAAAGTCCAAGTTTATAATTAAATAAAGTTAATCTAGGTCAATTTCTACTAGAAGTCATAGCAAAGAAGTGATAAATGGAGGAAATGGATTTATCTATCTAGATTTATAATTATTCTGAAATAAGAATTATCCCACTGTCCCCTGCTTATACAGCTTCTAACCATTTCAAACATGGTCCAAATATTTCAGGCTGGTCCTGCAGTGATACAAATATAAAAGGGATCTCTTGATATTCAAAATCCCAAGCAGAGACCATTTTTGACCTGGCATGGATTTTCACCACTGCCTGTAATTTTTGTGGTTTGCTAAGCACCAAATACATGTACTGTCAAAGACAGATGCCTTTACAAATAAATACAGATTAACAGGGAAACCTCAAAAATATAATTATATACTTTGTTAAAGGTGATTTAATTATTATTTTTCATTAAATCAAATTATTATGATATCAATTATTATGATCTTAATTATTGTGAAATTTTTATGATTTCAAATTATGATCTGCTTCATGAAGAGTGTGTCATTGTGCTGAGTGACTTAAAGCAGAGAGACTTTCATATACTATTCATATACTTTGTATGAAAAGCAATAACTTTTTTGTTATTAATAAAATACAAAATAGTGATTCTCAGATTCTAATTAAAATAATGTACAGGGGTTTTAGTGTAGAAAGCTGTTAAAAAATTGTAACATTTCTGTAAAACTCAAATTGCTTGTTGAAAATGTCAGTGTTTTAATGGAACTTGTCAATATATACAAATTCACTTTTTTCAAATATTGTAAAATTATCATTATTCTGTTCTGCTCTGTTCATGAATTTTTAGGAGGTTTCTCATAAATGCATATGTCATTCAAGTCAGTTTCTGAATAACTGAAAAATTTACAGAAACGGTCCATTGCTTTTCCAAATGTTTTTTCAATCCTTTTCCAAAGGATGCTTTTTAAATTGTCCAGAGACAATCAATCTAGCTAACAATATCACATGTAGGAAACAAAGGTCACTTGCTTTTAAATGTATATAGTAACAATGTATCTTAAAAGTACTTGACCAAGAGTCCTGATTTGACTCTTACTTTCACAAAATTTAGCAGAGATACAAAGCCCAGAAGCATGACAAAGAAATTAAGATTTTAGGTGTAATTAAAAGGCAATTAAACCAAGCTTTTTGCAGCAAATGCAGAAAATAAGCTCTGAAGGGAAAGACCATTTGGGTAACTGAGCAGCTTTCCCTCAAACAGCAGAGCAACTGGCAATGCATATGTGTATTTTGTCTATTGCTAATGTACCAGATTGTAGAGGGAAGGAGGTACTCTGATAATAATTATTTCTCTAGAAGATGGAGTAATTCTATTATCACGTGGGTACTGAATGGCTTTCATACTTTGTTGCTAAACTTAAGCAAAAATAAGTTGTCAGCATTAGCTGGAGTCCTTTAGCTATTACTTTACATGAAGGCTCAAGTATTCCTTACTCCTTTGGCCTCCTTAAAAAAACATGCAAAAGCCCTCCAGAATCAGGAATTTTTGAGATTGATTTGACTGCCATAAAGGAGAAAGTGGGGCCAGGTTTACTAAGGAAGTTTTAATATTGCCTTGATACATAGCAGAAAATCGTGAGCAAGTCCTGGGGGCAGGACTGAGAATTTAAAAAGCATGAAAAAAAGAGGAGCAGGAAATAATCAGGGCCAGGTCTAAAATAATTGATGTACAAAGGAAGACTGTACATGTCAGTATTTACTAACAGATGCTTAACTCTCTTCCACTCCTGGAACTTTATCATTTTCAGACTTAGGCTAAATAATAGACCACTATTTCTGGAGGTCATGACTCTTCTTTCCCTTTTCAGAGCACATGACAAAAATCTGATATTTGAAAATGTGATAACATCAGAGGATTCCTTGTTTTCAAGGGGAAGGCCATCTGTTTCTTTCAATTGATTTAACAGTTTCAAAGACTGCTTTCCTCATATGGGCATAACTCAGCTCCAGCAATCTGGTCATTGAAAACAGGCACCAATCATTTGGGCACTCTCACAAAAGCAGAACTTTTACAAATTGGTGATAGAGAATTCTTTTTTGTTGTTTGTTTTGGTTTGGTTTGTTTGCTTGTTGGTTTGTTTGTTTGGTTTTTTTTAGAAACAGAATGATTTTTTCCATCTATAATGATGTTTCTTTATATAATTGAATGAAATATTCTGTCTGAATAAATTCTCACTTCACACTTAAGTGGATTTTGACTGCCCTTTTGATGCAAGCAGGCTACAAAGGTGGAGTGATGACAATAACAAGCTAAGTAAAAAAAAAAAAAGTACAGTATATATTTAGAAATATAAGACATTGTCTCATTTATCACAGAATGGCTGAAGTTAGGGGAACCTGTAGAGGGCATAAGCAGGGTCACCAACAATCCATTGCTCAAGACTATCACCAGATGGAGGCTGATGCTCCACAATCTCTGGGCAACCTGTGCCAATGCTGCCAATGCCCTGTCACCGTTAGAGCAAAAAAATGTTTCTCAGTGTTTTGTGTTTTAGTTTGTGCCAGCTGCTTCCTGTCCTGTCACTGGACACCACTGAAAAGAGCATGGCTCCATCCTTTTTGCACCCTCCCTTCAGGTCTTTGCACACACTGATAAGATGTCCCTGAGCCTTCTGTCCAGGCTGAACAGTCCATCACAACTCTCTCAGTTTTTCCCAGTGGAAGAGATGCTCCAGCCCCTTAACTATTTTTAAGGCCCATTGTTGGAACCTCTCTAGCTGCTGTCTTGTACTGGGGCAACTAGAAGCAGACACACTGATGCTATTGAAACATGAACTTATTATCAAAGATAGGTTTTCCAAAAGGAAAATTATTGCCTTTTTATAGTGGCTGAAATATTTCCATTTTTACAGAAAGCCTTAACCAATAAATGCTCTGTTATGGTACACAGTAATTCCTAGGAGGTCCTTAGTATTCCTAGGGCATCCAAACTTCCACTGAAACCTAGACTGACAGGGATTTGGTATTATCTGTGTTTCTGTATACAACAGTAACGCATTTCTGTACCTGCAACTGAGAGAATTTGTCTGCAAGCACAGAATGACAAAATGCTGTTAGAAGACACTGAATCATATTATGCACAGCTCCCTGCTTCTAGAAAAAATATCTTCACACATGATTATTTTACCTGGAAGAACTTGGGAGCTAACTGATTAAATGAAAGATTAGGAATTCCACAGACAATGTCTTTAGGATGAACACAGGTCCAAAGGGCACATTGCTTTCCATTATGAGGGGTGCATGTTCTTACAAGAGAACAGCAAGACACTTTTGTATTTTTTTTAATATATATATTAGTTGTTGTCTGTAGCCACAGGGTGTAGAGCATGTCTGTTTGCTGGGGTTTTGGTCTTTTCAAAGAGCAGTCTGTTTAGACTAGACAACTACCCAGATATCCATAAGTGGAGAGGTTGTCTGTGATCTCTGTGTGGAGTCTGAAGGTTCTCTGAAAAACAGAGAAATGTCACTTTGGACAGACCTTAGCCTATGGCACTGCACTCTATAGAAGAGCCTATCAACTCAAATAAAAAGTGAAATGCACACATATAGCACAAGCTATAACCTTGAGGAACAAAAAAAAAGAACAGATCTGATTCTGTAGATGTTTGATAACAGTAACCCAAGGCAGAGTATGTTGTCAGGGTTGACCATCCTTCATGAACCACGCGCCCCTAAATCCTTACATGGCCAAGAGCACCAAACCACAAATCAGAAACCAGAGAGCCAAGAGGACAAGAAACTCTGGAATGGCAAGGGAGAACAACTGTTTTGTAGCTGAATTCAGAAAGACATTGAAAAATGCCAGCACTTCTGAGCTGAACACCTTTCCTCCTATGGTGACGAAGCTGGTCTGCTCGAAATCCACCCCAACCACACAGCCTGACCCTTGCTACAGGCCCCATAGGGGAACAGACAACAAGAGCTGTGTGTAGCTGCAACCACCTTCTTTCAGAGCAGGAGAATGACAGAAAACAGTAATTTCCTCTCCAGGTTATTTAAATTACAACCTTTGAAAAGAATGAGGAATAGAAACTGCTGGTCTCAAAAATAAACTCGAAATACTGGATGTATTTAGATATGTGTGCTGTGTGTTTGTAGCTGACTTGTAATTTTGCATCAGAATGTTTATATTTGGCATCATATTTGCCTTGGAATATCATCACTTTCAGGTAGGCACCATGTGTCTGAAAATTTAACAAATACTAGCACATGTAAATAGCTCAAAAACACCATATAATTTGCTCCAAAAAAAGCCTTTAGGCATGGTTTGTGTTAAAGGCTTACCCATGCCTACAGAGTCTGATGCAAAAGTTTGCCTGCTGTTGTTAATTTATCCAAAATAAGTTTCAAGTAGAAGCTGTATTTATACGAAACGATCTTACCTTCAGGGACAATAAGATTTAATGACTTCAGCTTGAGAAAAAAAGTGGATGTCCAGCAAGATTCCCTCCTTCACCTTTATCCTGACCATACAGAAGACAAAGCCTAGCACATTTTGAAGAGAACATTACTACAGATTTATTGTTCAGCCATGGTTGTTCAATGAAATTATAGTAGTAAACAAGTCAAAAAAGAAACTTAGGAAAATACAGCAAAAAATAAAAAAGTTATAAATTCATACATAATTTTAGAAATATTCCTGAAACTTGAGGATCTTTTAAGTACTCAGCACACTTTTAAGAATAACTCAAGATTGTGTCAGTTTGTTAGCTCTATACAGCCTTGCATCTGAAGAAAGGAGGTTTTCTCACTATCCAAATGTAGATGCCCCCGCCACTGAAGGTCCCGTGAATTTTTCCAGACGAGCAATCAACAGGTGGTTCATCTGCCCAGGGAATTTCAGAACTTCTCCGCACATGTGGGATGCACATCTTGAAGCAATCAGAAGGTGGCACCTTGTTATCGCTGCTGCGGCAGTGCCGGGTTTGTGTCCCGGGATGCCGCGCAGGGCGCGCAGCAGCCGAGCCCCGGCGGAGCTGGGGACGGGCGCCGCTGCTCCAGCCCGTAACAGCGGGAAAGGAAAAGTGCTCTGAAAGAGGAAAGAAAGGATTCTGCTGAAGTCATTCAATCTTATTTAATCACGGACATGCTTACAGGAGACAGAGACATTCTTTGGAGGCATATAAAACTCCTGACAGGCTTACTGCTAATTTGAATGCACAGAAACACACCAGGGATTGATAAGAATAAAAACAAAAACAAGAATAAAAAATTAATACTCTTAATGTGAACTATAGAGTACAACCAGCAGTCCTCTAGGTTTTGGGTTTGGTTTTTTGGGTTTGCTTTGGGTTTTCGTTTGGTTTTCGTAAGGGTTTTTTGTTTGTTTATTTGTTTTTGTTTGATTGGGGTTTTGTTTATTGCTTTAGCTTTGGGGTTTTGCTTCTTTTTTTTTTTAGGGGAAAAGCGCCAAACAAACAATAAAAAACAGAGTATAGATTCTGACTTTTTTGATGACACCCAGATCTTTTCAATGACCACCTTGACAATGCAAATATTCCACAATACAAGGCTTGCCCTCCCTCTAGCTTTAGGAACAGAAGCAGCTACCCTAAACCTTGCATTAATTGAACACAGCATCTTTAGTTAAAAAAAGTTGTAAATGGTTGAAAGAGTGTATTGTGTTAATGTCAACTAGCAGTTACTGCTCTTGTAAGGCTGAAAAAGAAAGATGGGATATTGAACTTTTTTAAAGCCTCTGGCATGAGGCAGCTCAAAAACTGTGATGTTCGATGGAGTCTCACTTTATTCTGAGCTGTAAAATTTCAGAGAGCGAATAGAACAGAACTGAATTCCCACAGGGTCCTCACCTCGGCACAAGACATACTGCAGAGGTGGTTAACATGCCTTGCAAATCAGAAGTTCATCTCAAGGTACTTCCAGGACCAAACTGGAGCACTCAAAACTGGAGAAAATCTCGATATATACCATTTTTACTACAATAAATGATTCTTGTCCCTGCCTGAACTGACACCTGCAAGCTCAAAGACACAAGATACATTCAAAATCAGACATGATGTACACTGAGCATCAAGTCCTGCTTACACTCAACTATACATATTCATAATAAATTCATAACCAAGAGACTATAAGTTAGTCTATTTCTTTTTAGAAAAAAAAAAAAATGGAATAGAAATAAATTCAATACAGAAGTTTGAATGCCATCAAAAAACTTGTCAAATTGTTGGGATTCTAATGGTTTTCCTTTCAGTTTTGCTCTCAAGCATCAATTCCTTTGCATTGGCCACTAGCACAAACCTTCTCCCTCTCCCATGACCTTTGTGGTGTAAATACTAACATCTACCAACACCTATAGGGACAGATTGTAATTCTGCCTGGATTTGTTGGTAAACTTTGCTAGGAAAGTTAGGAAAAAGAGCATAAAAGCAGCCATAAAGGCACCATACTGAGGTTAATTTAGTTGTTCACACATAATCCTACAAGACTTGATCTCTGTTAGCCCACCTGATGCCTCATCATTCTCATCCTGCCAGAGAGAAAGTGATCACCATCCACGTCTTGCTTCCTGCTTTTGCCTTGGTAGGGCTCTCTTGGTCACCTATTTTCCTGACTCCAGTCCCAGTTTGTACAAATGTTCTTCTATGCTTTCGTTCCTTAAAGTTTTGTCACTTCTGGTTCTGTACCTCCTGTCCTTCTGGAGCCAGATTTCCTAGAGTGTTCCATGCTCCAAAGAGCTCTGTGTGCTGAAATAAGGAATTCTGAATATTTTCTGGGACCCAAGTGGAAGCTTTCTGGTGACTGAGCTGATCATGCCTTGATCCTGTACGAGGCACAACATTTCTTGAAAGCACTTCTCTTTGGATTTGTTTCTCCAGTAAGAGAGGGGGATAAAAGACTATTGGACATTTAAGCAGGCTCTGATTTTATTTTGAATAAACTTTAATTTACATAACCTCACAGACTCCCTGAAGAACAACTGACATGAAACACTGGATGCAGAAGACCACTTGGTGGTGACTGTTGACAGCCTATTGACAACCAATGCTGTATGATCATTGAGGACTACTTTTATTATTGGGATTTTTAAAATAAGAATATCAAAGAATCACTTTTGCAGTAAAACCACTTCAAATGATCTGTTACTGAGCAAGACAAATAACTGAATGAACACATCTATCTCATATTTGAGGGAAAAGCAGAGACAGAAAATGCCCATTTTACACTTCAACGTTTTAATTTTAGTGATTTAAAAATCTCTTAATTAATGTAGCTAAATTTTCATCAAAAGACAACTTCTGTGTTTCATTAGCTTGATCTAAGTAACCTTAAACTTGCCCTTAAACTGAAGGGTGGGTAGCTTACTGTAATAACTTCCATAATGACTCAGTTTGGCACTTTTTAATGGAGCTGTCATAATGCACATGCTACTTCTACAGCAGCTGAATTACAACAAGTCTTACTGAGTTATTATTTCATTAACTTTTTGGCGATTTGGCAATGATTTAAGTGAAAAGGCACAAACATGATGCTGTTAATCTTTGCTTGCAAATGTATGATGTTTGCCAGTTAATTATAACAATATTTAAAAATTAACTAAAACCAGTTCCAACCTTAGCCTGGGAGAGATTAAATTTGAAAAAGGCCTCCCAGAATGATCCTGATTGCACAGCAGTGCAGCTGGACACCTAAAGGCCTGGTAGGTGATCGACACTTATGGTTTAATACTCCTTATGTAGCCAAGGAGAAAGAAAAGCACATCCATTCATCCTCCTTGTTTTCAGGTAGCATGAGTCAGTCAGGAAAAGCATCTGCCTCTCTCTCACTCTTTCATTTACTCATGTTGGAAGATTACTCTTTGGATTACTAAAGATGAGACGATTCACAGCCACCTACCAACAGCTGTTGTAGTCTCTACTGTCAGCTAGAACAGGCTGGTTCATCTCCTCTGACACAGTGGAGGGCCTGGTGTTACCTCTCCACAGCATAGTATTGTTGTGCACACATCATTAAAAAATGCTAGGTTTCTATTTAGATTTGTATTCCTTACTTAACATCTTTCATCTTACAGTAGCATTGTGGAAGTAAATATTGTACTGGTATGGAATTTACTCTAGTGATACAGTCTCGAGTCTTGCTCAACCAGTATCTATTGAAAAGTTACTCCAGGGATGTGAGAACATAAATCTTAGATACTCAATCAGTATCTACTAAAAATTCACTATTGGTTATATAGTATCTGATTTAGAAACATTAAACTGAAGAAAGTGATTGCCCTACTTTGTTCTGATCAGCATGAAATAGGATAAATTGCTCTTTTCTGACAGTGAAACATATGTAATACAAGCCACCTACAGTAAAAAAATCACTTTAATCTGTATTTTTCTGCTAATTTGGTAGCACTGTTCCTACACTGTGTGTTCCAGAGGCTTACAAAGCATCAAGAAATTTTTCTAGAGGCTGATCAGGTGAATAGCACTGACACCAAAACTTAGTGGCCCCCTCAAAAGGCCAAATCTTTTGATTTTTGCATTGCCTGATTTTTGCTAATCCAACAGCAGAGGATCTGAGGGAGTCAGCCCAGCTGGCGGTTTCTTCCTGTTACCCACAATTGCTGTGGGGCTGCAATAGTTTCTTCTTCATACATGAGGAGACTCTGGGGGGATGCTATGCTATATCCAGTGCCAATTTCAGAGAGGCAAGAAGCTGCCACGGGCAGTGCCCCACTTTATCCCTGAGACCACATTCCTCACTAGAGCGTCTTCACTTGAATGTAATCTCTGAGCCTGTTAGAACTCTGGGACAGTAAGTAAATTTTACAGTAGGAGGCCAAGCATGCAGATAGAACAGAACGAATGAGTAAAGGTTCATCTGATCTTTATATTCTTCCAAGATCTGTAGGACATGGTGCAAGACTGTGTACAATAGCCATCCTAGAACCCTTTGTTAGACCAGGGCCTAACCCAGGGCTTCAGATCTTTTATCCCTACCATTGACCAGTGCTTTCATTTGTTACATTTATCTATTTACTTAATTTCCATTAATGTAATTGTAGGTTTATTTAATATTAACCTTCATATGAAAGAAAAATAATAAAAAGACCTTTGCATGTTACATTATATCTGGTGAAAAACATTTGGATGGACATTTGAAGACACCAATTAACTTACTGTTTATTTTATTTAAATAATTTTTCTGCTAGACTTTATTTCTGCTAGTGGACACTGACACTCATTCATGTCCACTGAGACTTTTACAAGGAACATTTTTTTAGGCTTTATCTGATAGCATGGAGTGAAGAAACTTACACTGGTGGATATTCAAAATTCATGAATTAAACTTGGCCATTATTTTGGTTGGAAATACTTCAACATTCGATTTAAAAACTTAATTACTTCATCTGACTGAAATAGGTCATCAGAAAACAAATTTTTTGAGAGTGATTGATTATCTAAGCATTTCTCTTGCTAGTTTTAAGCCCATATTAGTCACTTGGTGTGGGTACTACTGAATCATGTTCTCAAGTATATTACCGGGTCAGGGCCTTATGGTAATCTTCCCAGATTTCACAACACAGTTTGCCTTTCTATTGTGATTGTGAACACCCATTTTCTGCAGTCTGTGTGAGAGAATAGACTGCAGTGGCTGAATGAAGTGAGATGTCTGACAGATCCCTGTTGCACACTGACAAAAAGCTAAACATTTCACTACATATGACAGCTGCTGAAGAGATAGACTTGATTCAGTGACATACTGAGAACTGCATGTTTGAGCTTTGCCATTGGTTACTAGAAGCAAAGCTTATTTCCACAGCAATCTACTGGAAAAGTATTGTGCTTCAGGCGTGGGATAGAGTCACAAGGGGCCTCAGAAAAATGCAAATATTGTTTCCTGAAAAATCCTTGCAACAGAGAAGAATAGTAGTTTTCTTGTATTTTAACTACTGAGTGAACTCATGCAATCAACACGTCTAATTCAGAATGAATCATAGAATCAGAATGGTTTGAGTAGGGCCTTAAAGATCATCTTGTTCCAAACCCTTTACCATAGGCAGGGACACCTTTCACTAGACCAAGCTGATCAAAGCAGCTTCCAATGTGGCCAGAGTGCAATAAGCCCCCTGAAGATGTATCAAGTTTGAGGGTTGACCTGCAGCCTCCCAGAGCAGCTTACTAAAAGCAAGACAACTTCTCTGGATGTGCTTTGTAAAAGAAAAGGTTTTAATAAGGACAGAAATAACAAACAGTATCAAACAAAAGAAATATAAGTCAAACACAGTGCAGAGAAAACTCTTGCACTGGCTAGGGCAGTCCAAAAAAAGCGCTGAGAAGTTCTGTGCAGTCTTTTAAATACATAATGGTCCAGGTGGGCTTTTCGGCACCTCGCCCAATGAAATTGGCAACAGACTTTGAGGTATAGGTCCAGGCATGCAATCAGTATCTCTGTTTGGCACCTGGCCAATTACTGGGAAAACAGCATCAACGTTTCTGGGTCCTTTACCTTATAAGAACAGCAAAGGGTGAGTCTTAAACCTTTCCCTATATGGAAACACCTGCCCAGGTGTGGAGTGCATCCCTGGAGACCTTGAACACCTTCAGGGATAAGGAATATATATTCCTTTTTTGGCACAGGATTGATAAACTCCCAGCTAGTTCTTCAAATAGATGATATCCAAGGTATCTAGTCACAGTAGTGCAGTATTGTCCAAATTTCACATCCTGTTCCCATCTCCTTTACAGAATATGTCCCTTCTTTCCCAGCTGCCATCTGACTGTTGGTGCTAGAGGGACACAGTTTTTGTCTTTGAGCTGACAGGTCAGTGGTCTTCTCTGCTGATCTTAGAAGGACCATCATTCTCTGTCTATGCCACATCACCACAGAGGTGCAGGATAACCCAGAAAGTGGAGCCTGCCTTGCTGACTCGTACATCATCTCCTTGCATACAAATCATGGAAGAAATTTGTCATTGCCATCCCAGATTCAGTGATAGGATGCAGAAAGTCAGGTGATGGGCCCTGTAACTAGCCTTTGTATATCAACCTAGTTGAGTGATGCACAGAATGCACATCTTCCATGAGAAAAATGGAAGCTGTGTCTTGTGCCTGTGCTGGACTTGGCTGCCACACGTGGCAGAGTGGGACTCCAGCTGCAATACGCTGTTCTTTTTTTGTTAAATGATTTTCATCCCCAGCACATGGCAGTGCCTAATGGTTGAGCAGGTGTCATGGATGAGGGTAGCAGGGTTGGGTGCTGTCAGCTAGGCAGTGGTGGTTCACTGGCTAACCCCTGGCACACCAGTGGACCTGTTTTATTAGCAGTTAAAGAGCACAACTGAATGGCACTCCTTGAACTTCAACTGATGGGTCATTTCTGGCTCACATCGCCACTGTTTGTGGTCTGCCTGGGAGCATCCAGGCTCTCACATGCAGCACAGAGCACTGACAGGTGAAGTTCTCTGCCACATCTGATTTATGTTGCAGTCTCTGAATAGAAGCTAAAGTCTCTAATAGAAGCTAGGATCGCAGACAACAGTTAACAGCAAGTGGTGAACAAGGTATGAAAAATAAATCCATATAAACAAAAACATCTCTGTCTGATACTAACTGATCTACATATTCACCTTGACTTTTTTTTTTCATGGGCAGAATTTACATTTTTATTTGCCACAGTGACTCATCATTTACCTCTCTATCTTCTCTGGTGATATAAGCTGTTGAAATTGATGTTGTTAATAATAAAAAAAATAAATACAAAACCACTTTCGTAAGTGTAAATAAACAAAACATCATGACATTGTTTTTTATAGAAATTGATACCGAGCAGGGAAAAATTATAAAAAAAGAAGAGCACATGCTATATATTTAGAGAGAACCTTTTTATAGCTTTCGGTTTCCATGGAAACACATTGCAGCAAACTGAGAGGCAAGCTCGAATACTTCCATCTCCAGTCTGCATTTCAGGATCTGTTGTTTGCACTGCTCCTGTGCCAGGAACATACTATGTGTACTGCAGTGAAGCTCTAAATGGCCTCACTGAAATGTAAAAAACAGTCCTTCATGTGAAGGACATCTCTCCTGGGGAAACATAAACAAAAACAAAAGCAAAAGCAAAACCAAAACAAACAACCCCCCCCAAAACAAAACACAAAAAACCTCACAAACAAAAAAACCCAAACCAAAACAAAAACAACAAAAAACCCAACTAAAAAAGCACAAAAATTCAATAAATGAACTGATAACAAAAAATCATCTNCAAAACAAAAACAACAAAAAAACCCAACTAAAAAAGCACAAAAATTCAATAAATGAACTGATAACAAAAAATCATCTCTAAACTGTTTATGTATATTTTGAAGATACCAAAGGTGGTAGAAATCTCTTTACACTGACAAAATTTGGAAAGCAAACAGAGCAGCTCTTACCTTGGGGGAAATGTGGTCCATCCCACCAGAAATTTACAAAAATCTCTAAATTTTTTTGTATTTCTGTCTTCAGCCAATGCTGAACTTCATTCCTTGCACTATACTGTAACTAATGTTAGGGGTGAATCAAGTTAGAGTACCCCTTGCAGCTCTTTTGTGCTTCCCTACCTAACAGGGTTTCCCTATTTTGCATGTTTCCTGTTATTTTTGAAATTTCATCCTAAGACTCAAAGTCTCATTTTGAGGGAAAACCCTTTTTGTCCATTTCAGACTGTAAATCACTCAGAAAGCCAATGCTCAGTATTGAATGGCCCTCATTGTTCAACTAAAATTCACTCTCTGCTTAGATGAAATAAAGGTTAATACACTTTGGGAATTTAATCTGAAAGATAGCGGGTTTTTTATTTTGCTGTTTCTTTTGGAAATGATACACCCAGATGACCCTGTGATATGCATAACGATAAAATAAATTCACTGGGGTGTCTAGCAACCTTGTTCTGTCCCCCAGTGCAAAATATATCTTGGTTTGGAACACGATAGCATTCAGAAATGACTGATGGTATCAACATGGGCAAAATTCTAGTCCAGTATTTCTAAAACCCTAGTTTCCTCTCTGAGGAAGCACACAGTTCATCCAAATTTAAACAAACAATTACACTCCTATTTTATTTTTTTCCTCAGAAAAATTTTGATGTTCAAAGGAGCCACTTAACTACTTTACCTCTTTGACATGGCAATACAACCATGCAAGAAAGTGCATTGGTATTCACAGGTCACCTCTTGAACCTGTTAATGTTTTTAATAATTTTTTACAGGCAGCTGTCAGCTATGACTCTCAACAAAATGCTGTAGATCAAAAGTCAGTTATCAAACTATTTGTTCCATACCAGTTCTGAATGTCATTGATTTCATCCAGTGGTATTTCCTTCATTTATTTGTCTCTTGATAGAAACGTGTGTAGCTTCTCTCCAAAGGTGCAGCAAATTTCAAGACACACAAAAGATGTGGCTTCTTTTCCTGGATATTGCATGAGGTGCTACATTTTCTGTGTGGCATTTAAAATCTTCTATCACTAGACCAAATTCATTTGGTTCTCAAAGTCCTCTTCAGATAATGTAAAATATTATTTTGTTGTGAATAGAAAAGTAATTTTTCTTTCCTAAGAGAAGGACATGGCCACCTCTATTGTAAAATGTCATAAAAAAAAAAAAAAAAAAAAAATTTTTTCCAGGGATTTTCCCTNAAAAAAAAAAAAAGTATTTTTCTCAGTGATTGTCCTCATGACAGCGATTAGCATTTAAGGCCAATCCTTCATGTGGATGCAATATTGCACCTCTGGTTCTATCCTGAACATTACCCACAGTGGACCCTACAGGAAAAGATCTGAAGCATTTATCCATCTAAATTATTTAATTTAGGCAATCAAATGAGATTTGAGTTGGAAAATCAGGGTTGTTCACTGTTGAATACATGAAGTCAACAAGACTCAAGACATTTTTCAGTATTGGAAAAAAAAAACTGGAGAAAGTACTGTTTTAATATAGTGAAAAATAAGCTCACATCTTTAAAAACATTTCAATTCATTTTTCAACATAGCATTTCAATTTGCGCTCTTTGGAGCTATTCTCACTGATCTCTCACTGATTTGGAGTATATTTCATATAATTCCCATATAATATTATGATTTTATTTGGGGGCTTTCTGGTCTTTATATAGATGGGAAAGGGAAAAAACACAGAACCTTAGAGTAAACTCATTACCATTAAACCCTTCCTTGCCGGCCTTTGCTCATTGATTCCCCTCCCCTGCAGCTCATTGACATTTCAAAGCTTTGAACAACTTTTTGTTATATTTAAAGTACAAAGTTGATTCTCTCAGAAAAGTTCTGAAGTTTCCCTGAACCATTACACTGAATCAAGACATAAGAAAGTAAGGTTCTATTTTGAACCAGTTATTTCTTTTAACTTTTTTTTTAAGTATCTGAATGTAAAAACTGATCTCTCAGAGAACTATAAAATATCAAATGGCACCTTTAAACTATTGGGGAAGTGATTTTCTTAGCTTTCCAATGAGACACATCAGTAACTTCTGTCTATCAAAGTACCAAGATGAAAGAGACTGAATACATTGCTTATTTTAGTATATAGCAATCTCCTTTAGATTATTTTTAAGAAACTTTATTACTGCCTTTGCAAAACTAGCCATTTGGTAATGAAGGCATTCAGTTTTACAGCTGAAGGAAAATTTTGAAAAATTGAATAATTTTAGAAACACATTTGCAGAACTGTGTCCCTATGGCATATGTCATGCTGTGAATGTAAGAGGATAAGAGTCAATGCAAAGGTTTTTGAAAATCACCTGTGGGAAGCCTCTGTGGTTTAAGTGATGCTGAGGAATGCAGGCCACCAAAGGTTCAGCTGATAAGAGTTACTACTTGGTATTTGCTCCTGCTACTCTAGGAGAGGGAGCATAAGGTTATTCACACAGAAGCAGATGAAAATTTAGAGGGATGACAGCAAGCCTCTGAACAAAACCTTCCCCAGAAATTATCAGAACATTCAAGGATAATAGACATATGTAACAAACATGGCTTTTTATAACTGCAATTTGAATTTATACAAGTAAATATCAAATGAAAGTGGCTTTTTCAGGAGAGCCACCAGTCTTTTTTTATCTGTGTATAACAAGGGCATTTATCATTTTTGTATAAAGTCTTCTGAAAATTATTGATTCTGAAAACCAGATTTTTGCAGACACTCTCCCATTTTCCTGTCTGTTTCATGAAAATAACAACAGAAATACAGCTTATGTTTTTCATTACTGTTCTCTCTGGCTTGGCCTATTTGAAGTAGGCAGTTCAAACCCAGCCTGGTGAAGATTGATTTTCTCCACTATGTTTTTAACTGCAAAAACAAGAAGGGAGTATGCCACAAAGGATGGAAAGAGAAGGCTGGGAAAATATGGGAGGAACACAAATTAGTCTGTTGTAAGCAAACCATATTTTCAGGTGTTATGCAAATAAATCTTGAAGACAGATTAATTTCAAACACATGGAATTCCTTCTAGTGATATCAGATGCTACAAGGCCCTGCAAAAGGCTGACTGCTCTGAAAGTGGTCAGTGGTGTGAAGAGGGAGGAGAAAGACAGAGAGAGGGACAGGAAAGGGTGGTCTCTCTCAAGTAATAGCAGCCTTATTCCTCTGGGCCAAATTAGAATACTAAACTTACAGTAAAACAGATATCCTGGTTTTCCATGTGCAGGGTCAGTACAGCACAGCCATGTGGGTTTGAATATGAAGTTAGAGGAATAAAAACTCTTGGGATTATAGGATGCCTCACTCAGCTACAGCAACCAAGAATTCCCCTGCTTTTAAACAAAACAACACACTCTCTTGCACTGAGGAGAAATCTTGCAGATTTTGGCAGGGATAAGACTGTTGAAAATTTATCAAAGTGAGGTTTTTGAAGACACTGAAGCAACATGAAATCTAAAGAGATCTAGCAGACTTAAAGACTCAGAAATACTTACCACTATAAAGAAACATTATGGGGATTATTTTTCACCACCAATAAACAATTCTCATGTGTTGTTTTCTTTGTTTTCTAAGCACCCATGCTTCAAACCATGCTTGATTCAAAGCCTTCATTTCTTACTTATCTACCTATGTATTTTTTGCATAGAAAGAAAACATTAGCTATAACATCTCCAAAATACATCACTTGATAAAGCTACTACTTGAAGTCTTTAGGAACAATTTTAACTTGAACAGCTTCCTGAGAAGACAAAACCAGAATATGGATGGTTATTAGGAAGCCTTGACTTAAAATTTGTTTTTTTACAGCTAGAACTGTAAACTGGATGGTGCATTTCTCATTTGCAGAGATTTTAAATTTACCTTTCTATTTTGTATTTTTACATGAAAGTATTTCCACTGAAATTTATTCATTCTGCTTTAAATAATTACACTCAAAAATATGCATATACACATTTCTAGAAAAGAATCCCCTTTCACACAAATAAGTATTTCTTCCTCTATTATTGTTCTGTCTGCAGTTTTTGCATTAGATATCTTTCGTGAAAATGTCAAATAGAAAAATTTTGTGCTAAGCTTTACCTATTGTTCACACTTCCTAAGCTCCCTTTGCAAATGGGTATGATTCTTGTGCTGCTGACATCTGGATTAACTAGTTGAAACTAGAACAGTGATTTCATGTGTTTGTCTGTGAACAGATATCAGCAAACAGAGGGTAAATGAGTGCAGAGCAATGCCTCAGCAGCGAGGAGAAACAGTGAAGAAGGGGTAATATTTTTCATGACATTCAGCCTACACAGGCACAGCAAAGCTGGTGAGTGTGTGGGCCCTTTGATACCTGTGCAATCTTAGTGCTCTTAGCTAGTGAGAAGTGGAGATTGCTGACCTCAGAAGCAGCATAATTGTTTTTAGGAAACTGTTCCTCAGACAATATGCAACATGTCCTATTCTGCTGAAGATCATACTAAAAGGACCTCTCAGCCTAAGCTTTTCTGGGATCATTGTTCAATGGCAGAAGTAGCAGATGTTTCAGAAAGAGGTATAAAACAGTGTGTTAGGAAGTTAGAAACAAAGATCCTCTTTGACGCAATTATCATTTCCTCTTTCTGTACAGCCTACATCCGACCATGTAAAACTCTTTACACTTATGTCCCTGCTGATGGGACTGGAGGAGTCTAAGGGACTCAGTGTCACTTCAACTGCTCTGTACCTCGACGAAACATTAATCTTTAGTGATTCCTTCCTGAATCCTAGTGTCAATGCATTTGATGGACTGTGGGTTAGACATTCTGACAGACAACTTTGTACTTTGCCCACATAGGAAAACTAACTTCCTTAATACAAACACAGCGGGGTCCTGCACTGCTCTTGAAAAAGGAGACTAATTCACTTAAAAATTCCAAGAGCCAGTCTTCCATTCTAAGGACATTCATTCTGCAGCCTGGAAGGGAAGATTCATCTCACCTGCTTCAAGAAGTCTTCAGGGTCGATGCTCACACCTAGGCTGCTTTAATTGACAGACTCAAAGAGGCACTCACAGCATGTGATTCATCTCACCTATCTCCAATGCCTACTTTAGCATAAGATAAATTTTGCTCTAAAGCTGCCCATTTTTCTCCACTGACTTTAATGGAGACTAATAACCAAGGGAGTGCCAAGTGATTAGCTCAGATGCAGGTGTCAATATCTGGTCAAGGATGAATTCCAGTCACTGTGACCACCACTTAATGAAGACATATCCGAGGTAGATTTAAACCTGCAGCAGCTAACCCGTGTGTATCTGCACAGATAGCAAAATGAATACAAGAAGCTGGCCCAAACCTGTCACACCCACTAGGCCACTGCAATAGAGCACAACCATCTCACAGGTAAAGTGTTTTTGTCAGCCTTTTCCATGCACTGGTACATGAGAGTTGCCACAAAATGCAGAGGTAGAGCTAACATATGTTGTCTTTTTGCATAGGCAAACTTGATGCACTTGTTTCTTAAAACACTGTCATGACACTCTGAGTCTGGAGAAGCATGAATTCTTTGCACTGACATCAGAGAGGCTCTTTATTCCCCTTTGAAACAGCAGTTTCTGATCTTTGAGTCCAAGGTTCTCAAAGTTGGCAGAGGGATTAACTCAATGTTTTCTAGCCTACTGTTTAGAAAATGGTTTAGTAAAGTTGACCCTTCTTTATCTTACCATTTGACCTGATTGGAAATCAGATCTATAAATCTCTTTAATTGCCTTCCTGTTGTGACAACTTTCTGCAGTGACTGACTCAGTGCAATGTCAGCTAAAACTTGATTTAAAACTAGTGCTCTACATGCTGCAGGCTGCCAAACTGGCATATTTGAATTAATGTATCCTGCATTTATTTACAGCACTTTGATATAAACACAGATGCAAAAGAATCTGTTCACAGTTTTTCCATTCTATAAGTATTTTCTCAAACCATGAGCATGCTCTGGTGAATTTCTGTATTTCTTAACAGTGATTGCCTTTTTCAGGGGAGGTTATAATCTCTATAATGGTAGAAAAAAACCTGAAGACCTCTGACTTTTTATATGAAAGTGTTATGCTCCACTAATATGAAATGGAGATCAAGAGATTGACCTGTAATTTCCCTGGCTGGAATTAATTATTCAATCCTCAATGAGATACGTTTGCGATAAACACCAGAGTGTGTGTCTGTCAAATCACAAACTAATACTTCTGCTGCTCAGAGAGCATAAGTTCTCCCTGCTTGGGAGAACAGTACAGAGAAGCAGGGAATAAAGTATTAGATAAGGAAACAGAGACAAAACTAATGTCAAATTACAATTAATATTCAAGTTTCTTGCCATTTTAATGATTTTTTAAAGACTAGGTATTATTCAGTTACACATATGAAAATTCAGTAAAGCTGTATTAGGTAGTGCATACTTATCCAAAAGTTTATGGATCCTAAAAATATCCTTCAATTTCTTAAATACATACTTCGAGCAGCACTGAACTATAGTCTAAACAGCTCTACTAAGTCTTCTGCTTAAACCCAATCCCAAGAGCACCAAAAGACTTACTTTTAGGCAACAGCTTTCATTTCCCATGGATATACATGTGCAAAAGGTACTTTCTGCTCTTTCATACCTCCCATCAGTTGGAATACATTCATTTTCCCTTAGAACAGCTCCAGAAATCAGCAGAATAGAAGAGGTATCTCTAAGACCTAAATCAAAAAGCTGTTGCCTATGACTGTTTTCCTGCCTACAACCAGAAGAACAGCAGCCTCACATGCAAGAACTGAAACAATGACAGCCATATAGTTAAGTCAAAAAGGACCACATTTTGTCTGTGAGGATAAATAAACACAGTATTTCTCCTGCAGGAAGCAGTTGTGTTTTGTAAGCACTCATAATTTCCACAAAACTTTGTTGTACTAATAAAGAGAATTTACACAGTAAATGTAATATTTCATAATAAATAAATAAATAAATAAAACTCAGTTATACCAAAGTGTTTTTTCCCCATCACTTTTGACATAACTTTCCAGATCGTTTAGGGGTGTCTGGATTATACACTTTTTAAAAGGTCTTCAGTGTTTTCTTATGAAATATCAGCTATACCACATAGGCAACAGGATGTTTTTTTTTTTTCACACTGAAACCCTACACAAGACAGGTTAAATAGAAGATCCCTGGAGCAGTGACTTTTCATTAGTGATTATAGTAAATAGGGGGTCCCCTGCATAGACAGAACTTCTCAGCTCATCCTAAGGGTGCCAATTTCTTCAAAATATAATAAGACTTCCTTTTTCTCTTTAAAGTTAGCCTGCTGAAGAATTACTGTATCAGTACTGAATAAACCTATGTATAGATGTCATCCCTCTAATCTGATATTATTCAAGTGTAGAAGAATTTGCATTTTCACATCTTACTTAAATTGCAGTGACAGCAAAAAGCTTTATGTACAAGAAGCTATAATTCCTACCTCACAGTTTATAACTCATACTCCCTATATTTAACTCTTGCTTACTGCTCATCTTATATTCAAAAGCTGCCATGCCTTGGTAGTGTTACTTGTTACTTGCCAGCTGGCTACTATTTTTGCCCTATATCATTAGAGAAATTGCAAAAGCAATATATACTTGGAAAAATTACCTCACTGCATTACTAAAAGACATAATTATTTGGGTTTTTAAGTGCAACATAAAAAATTTTCAGCACCATTCAATTTTCCGATTCCACAGGAAAGGGATAAGCCTTTGGATGTTTCCTGGAAAAAAAAATATGCCTGAAGTGATTTTCAAATATCTTCTCTCCCCAGATATAAAAAATTGTGTCTGATTTCGCAAGGACATTTGAGTTGCATAGGTATATATGTATATGGTTTGTAAGACCCACAGAATTTCACTCTGTGCTTCTATGAAAATATAGTTCTGTTACATGATAGAAGCTAACTACGTCCTTTAAGTAAGTCAGATTTTAAAGTATGAAAATACAGTTTTAGTTTTGAGGGTTTTTTCCCCCAGGGGTAACAAAGAAAAATAAAATATTTTGATTTTCTAAAAGGACATACTTCATTGAACTTTTCTATTTTAGATTTGTAACATTTAAAAATATTCCTTATTGTATGTTCCTTAGTCCAAAACCCAGCTACAAAAAGAGTTGATGACGCCAGAGGATAAATTTTGGTCCCAGTCCCACTGCATCTTTTTACTGGAAACGGTATCCCACAGTATCTGAGTGGTGTCTTAGATCTTGTTTTTGCCTGATGACATACAGCCATTCAGAATTATTGATAATTATAGTGCAATTTTTCCTGCAGCAGCAGAAACAATGTTCCACTAAATACAGCATACACTGCTTATGTATCTACTGGAAAAACAAGCCCTAACAATACTCCCTGCTGCAAATGAGAGAACTATAGAGACCACTCCAGCATTTCCTGTATTATCACTTATATTATTTTTTTATATGTGACTTTTTCAAAATTGATGTTTTGAGTAGCAGCAGTTTTGCTTCCTCAGCCGTGCATAAGAATGAGACTCTAGTGCCTTGATCCGCTGGCAAGAGAGCACATCTGAATGCAATATAATTCGGAGGTGGCCTGATTAGCTCATTTGTTTTGCCTTCCACTACGCTATTCATTATTTCCTGAAATCCAAAATGCTGCTGTTATTCCTCAGGCTGGGAGTCAGTGGCTTATTTATGTTTCCATGATGTCATTCTTTCTGTGAGCAGCTAAGCAGATTTGTATTGATGTGATGTCTTTCAGCACCCTAGAGAGTCAACTAGTAGGACTAAATGCCACTTTAATCATTCCCAGCAGAGATGTCTAAGTCAATGACCTGTATCGTTGAGCTGTATTACTTTTTGATGCTATCATTTATTCTGTAATAAGCAGTTCAATGGAGTTGCCCTCTACAGCATCTGCCTATTCACACACTCTTCTGAGGAGTGTAATTTATATTAATTTTGTGCTATATGCTGGTTTACATCTTTTTCAGCCATCTTTTCAGGTTTCCTTTCTGTGTTACGAAGTATACCACTGAATTACAGAACACACTCACAACCCTGTCACCAGATGCTTGCCTTTATGAGAGTCAACTATATATCTAGTATGTATTTTAAATACAAGAATTTGAAATTGCTCATACAAAACACAAATTTCACTGAGGTTGATTGGAATCTGCCAGTTGTTTTCACCAGATTTCTGAAGATTTGCAGTTCTATTTACACAAGGAGTGAGTGCATCTGTTGTATGAGCAACAGAGAATTTGGAGATGGTCGTGTTTTGAGCACTACAGTCTAGAGATATCCATAAGATTACCTTTGAAGGGCAAAAATAACTTTTACTAAATAGCTGAAAGAGTTGTAGGGGCTTGAAACATTAGCAGGAGCATGTGTCCTTCCTCAGGTCACATACAGAAGAGACATCATTAAAAGCCAACCTAGAAAGAGAATAATGGATCTGAGTTTGACCTGTTGAAACACAGGGCAAGTGCTTCTCCTGTCAGTCAGCCTCAAACTCCCTTTAAACTCAGAGGCAGTTTTATATGCAGACAGGTAGGTTGGGAGACCTTGTCTTCCAATGTGCCTGTCAAAATTATGATAATTTATTTATTATTTCAGCTTCTGACACCAGTATTAAAGAATATAAATCTAATTTTTCTGCTCTTTAAATCTTATATAGGAGACCATAGTCAAAAGTATTTGTAAAGAGGAAAGCTCTGGTATTTCCAGGTAGCCTACAGGGAAAAGATATATTTACATTGCTATGTCCATTTTAAAAGAAAATATAATTAATTTCCTGACTTCAACTGTACATCATTACTCTCCCCACACTCAACCCCAACCACCTTTACCAAAAAAAAAGAGTGGACGTTATATAATCCTCATACAAATTTGCATGGTTTAAAACCACTAGAATTTTCTTCCATTAATTGGTATGTATATCCCAGTCTGAGATTTCAAAATGAATCCTTTTATTTCTGTCTTGAGTATTCATCCCAGCAGTAGAAAGTCTGCTGCAGACTTTGAGCTAGCATGATGCTTAGCATGGTAAGATCAACAGCAAATTCAACTTGCCGGCAAAGCACTGCCAGGGCAAGAGAAACCCAACTGCCAGGAATAACAAAGAAATTGTCAAGGCAGCAGGAATGGGAGCCAAGCTGGGAGCAAATGCAACCCCTGCACAATCTTGACAGCTCATGAAAAAGAGATATTATTGAAATAGCCAATATTTCTAAATAATTAGCACATTGTACATGCAACTGTATTACACCAACTAGAGTCTACTCAGAAATGTGCAATTTCTAGTGGAGAATCTTTGAACACAACAATTTTTCATTCTAGTTTTATTATTTGCCCTAATTGAGGGGGCAGGCATTGTAATGATGCAATGCCCACACCTCCAGCAGCTGTTTCCAAATAGGGAAAGAGTTCCAGTTTACCTCTGACATTTTAGGAAATTTACCTAGATTCTTCCATACCCTTCTGGCAAGGATTGGCTCAGGGCCAAGACAGAAGCATCTACTGGATCTTGTCAGGCTTCTTCAAACCCTGTATCCCTCTCTATTGGCTGCAAGCCAGGTTATCCCTCCTAAAACATTTAGTACTTAAGAAAGAACACAAAAGAAAGAAGAGGCTTTTCGAGATGTCTTTGCAAGGTATCTGAGGTTTTCTCAATCACCTGTGCACGCTTTATTATTTGTTTTCTGCAACGTTTTGTTTACTTTGTTATTTTTTCCTTATTAAACCTTTTGATTTACAAAACATCGTCAAAGAGCAGTCTTGCTAATTATTATAGCCACATTTCGGCAAGGCTGGGCCCTCAGAGTGTGGAGTTAAACCCACAGGACATATAATTCATACGTATATATGTGGAAACTGTCCTAGGCGGACAGATTACTTCAGCAATCATTTTAATTATTGCTTTCACTGATGGATCATATAGGACTTCCTGTGCAACAAGAAGTTGTAGCTAGCTGTGGGGTTGAGCTATTTACTTCCATTTCCCAGCGACTCTCCTTGAGACCATGGGTTTTCAAGTGAGCTCCCTAGTTGATGGTGAGCAGGGGCATTTCAGGAGAACTGCCAGCTTATTCAATTAAGCAGACACAAAATGACTCAATTTAATGGTCCAATTGATTTATCTCATTTATTTTTAATTTGCCTTTTTTTTTTCCTTTTCCTTGGATCTTTTTAATATGAGGATGTTTTCTCTCCCACGCTCTTCTCTGAAGAGCTAACTACTTAGCTTTAGATGAATTGTGCCCTAGGAAACTTTTAATAAGACATATAATATCATTCCTACGCAGGTGGTTAGTACTTAAAAATCAAAAGGTATGAACTTGTCATAAGAAGTTCACCACCTGTGAAATAGTCATACTCAAATTGTACTTGATCTATTCTTTTATAAATGTCTTCTATCGTTCCACTCAGTCTTTGCCAAGGAACATCCTCGTATTTGCAGATACTTTGTTTCGTTTGGGGCTCTCCATTCCTTTCATGTACTTTTATCAAGTCTTTTGCTTTGATGTACTTCCCTAGATTTTCAGTCCCTGTGTGTAACAAAACCACTGAATACAGCACAATGACAACAAAATGGGCTGCAACAACGTTCTCTGTCCTCCGTTTACGTTATGAGAAGAAAGAAAACAGAAAAGTTATAAGACACATAAAATTTTTTTTTGTTTAGTCCCTAGCATCAGATTATATTAAAAAGCTGGTCTTTTGTTATACCATCAAGATAATAATTTACCTTTTTACTCTTTTTCATATTCTTTACCATTTTTCTTGGGAGTCAATAGAATTGCACAAGAGTACTTCATGCTCAGATGTCTTCAGATGCACAAAACCTAAATTCAAAATTATAATGTAGGAACACTAATTTTGGATGACTCTTCATATGTCAAGGAAGATAATAGGTCAAGTAGGTCCAATCTGGCTTTTAAACCAGGAATGTCCATATTTCTATAGTTTCTGACCTGTTACTGAATCTCTTACTCTGTTTGGCCATCAATTTACATTCTTCTCATGATTTCAATGCTCCATTTTTTATATCCCCTGCCCCTAGCTATGATTTGAAGCATATATAACAAAGTGTGAACTTACATAATCAATTTTACAAGTCTATTCCACTTAATTCCAAGGCAGGGTTTGAGAACAGTTCCTCTCCGAAGGCCCACCTTTCTTCCTGCTCAAACTACATAAAAGTCTGATTTCTAAGGAGGTGGAGCCATCTTGTGTCTGTCACTTATGTAACACATTGCTCTAACCTGCTTTTAAAAAGATATGTAGCTTTAATATTATAACCTTCTGAAATAATTAATATTCTTTCTTTATTGCCCACAAACTCCCTCAGTGATTTAAAATATTTTAAAATATTCTTTGCACTTTTATCTCCTATCCTTAATATATGGAATTCAACAAAGCACTTTAAGCTCCCTAAGAGCTATATTGTCATTTAGACTCACAAGGACAAGTTGGAAAAGGAGCAAGAAAGGGAAAACCCACCTTGCCTGCTAAAATTTTTGAGAAACCCTAGCTTAAAAATTTTCCACAAGACCCTTAATGTGTTACTTCTAGAGTGTGAAAGCATCCTTTTTGTGCAGGCCAGATCCCCCTTCACGGAGCTCCCTGGCACACTCACCAGATTGTGCTTTGAGGCTTGAGATAGGGATGGCTTCAGTGAACTTTGATAAAATGGGTCTTAGGAATCGTCAGGAAGAAAATTTTAACAACCAGGATTATGTGTTAGGTGACTACAAGGTCAAATTGGTCTGTGAGTCATCATATCAGCATTTTATGACAGGTTGTTTCATCATGACATTTAATCAAAATCATGATACATTTTCCCTGAACTAGAAAACTGAAATGGAAATATCAGTAAAACTGTTGTGTTTCTGCACTGGAATGAGAATCGCAAGGCACATGAATGGGGGACAGAAAAGAAAATACCAAAACTAAGTGGGATTTATTGCAAGGAAAGGAAACAATTTCAATTTTTTAGTGACAAATAAAAACAAAAGGCAGTTTGATGAAGATAAAATGGTGAAGGGTGATACACTCAGAGGCACAGAACATCAAAAATTCTTTAATTTTTGGACTCCTAAAATGGGGTTTAAATTTCTTTGGCACATAATTAATTTTAAGTTCTTTGAGAGAAACCTATGTTCTTAGTTCTTGTCTTAAATAAGAGCCTCACTTACAGCCCCACTGAATCATCATCTTTCGTGACTAAAGCTGTGGTCTTTGCAAGGTCCACCATGTACTCTAGAATTTTAAATAAATTAAGAGGGATGTAAGGAAAGGAAGTTGAAACATTCTTTACCACACACCTTATGCACATCCTACAACCATAAAATTCATGCCTTTTTTTGCTGTTCTTCTAAGTTGAATAGGAGAAATGAGATATCTAAAGAAGATTCTGAAAACTACCTTGCTAGGAA
>VXBB01005108.1:77767-110896 GCA_013399915.1 Illadopsis cleaveri | reverse complement strand
AAAAAAAAAGAGAGAGCTAAATAAATTAGAATATCCCTGTAGGTGTAGTAATTCATCCAACCATAAAATATTTTCTGCATTTTACCTGTTTTTTTGCAGGATACTAATTCAGTTATACTTTTAAGTTCCATATGGTACTAGGCTTTATAAATCAATAGAGCAATCTGAAAAACAATTTGAGTTTTCAGCTGCATACTGCTCTCAAAACTAACCTGGCTGAGTAAATTAATTTGAAATTAATTCAGTTTCTGTATCCTGGCCTCTGCAGAACCAGTCTACACAAAAAAAATCTGTTTCACTTCCTTTCCCAAGGGCTTTCGAGCTGAGCCACCACATTCAGGTCCCCCACTGTGGGTTTGCAGGTGACAAAAGCATGAACATAGCATGTGTGGTGTGTGCAAGTGCCTATCAGACTCAGCCTGGTCAGACACTCAACATGACAGGCAAGAGTGCCAAATCCAAAGGATTCTTTTATGCTGTGTTTGTGTCACTTCAGGGGCCACAGCATGGTGAAGTAACACCTCACTGGCTTTCATTTAACAGGCATGCATTGAAGCAGCAGTCCAGACAAGGGCACACAGACATCATGGCAGCACAGGACCAGTTTGAACACTGTGTGTTTTCCAGCCTGCACTACCTTACTGCCATACCTAGAGGCTTACTGGCATCAGCTCAAGTCATGTTTCTTGCAGTCCGCAGCATTAAACTCTCTGTGTGTGTGTGGAACAGGGTCCCATCTTCAAAGATCGGTCATGATGGTGCCCGAAAGCAAGTGGGAGGACGTATATCCCCTTCCCAGGCTGGTGGGGAGGCACAGGGTCAGGGAAAAAGGCAGGGATGAGGAGGGGAAGAGGGAAGTACCCACTGGGGGCATGGATGGGACCATAATTTTGAAAAGCCCTGAAAAGTGGTACTGTCCCTCAGCCAGTCACCCCCCACTGCCATCACAGTGCCGCTGTTCCCAACTGCAACCCATCCTTCTGCTTCCCCTTCCCCATATCAGCCCTCTCAGTCCATCCAACAGCCCCATCTGAGCCACAGATACTTCCTCTCAGGAGCCTTCACCATTTTACCTGCTGCATAATCCGCCCAGGTGGGGCCAGGACATGCATGTGGGTTGGAGATGGAGGAAACCTTCTGGTGTCAGCTGTTGTAATTGTCTAGAGATTTCATCAGTGATTTTCACTTTCCTGTAAAGCTCATGCATTAGCCTTTGAAAAAACTCCAGTTACATTTTTCTTGGCAAGGGTGTGCAAAAAAATGTAAATGGTTTAATGGCTCTACTAGGTGCTTGAACCAATACTGTATTAACTATTATTATCAGTGTGAATAGTGTTTGTGGTCTTTCATAAACCAAGAGGCTAAGAACATGCTGAAACTCAAAACTTCATGCTTAATTTAATCTTTACCACAGGCAATTTCTTGTAAGCACCAAGCAAATTAAGGCCCAAGGGTCTCTGTTGTAAGATAATAGATTCTACAGTCCAAGGCTGGGCAAAATTGTTGTTGATGAAATGTCAGTTGTTCACTGCATAGTTTCTGCCCTACCAGAACTTGATGAATAGTTGTTTATTTTCATTAATAACCAACACATAATAAATTATCTTTTTTCCCAAAATATTTTTAGCATGACTATAAACTCTTCTAATATAAATATCCTCTTAATTGTGCATTCAAGACATTATTTATCACTTCTTAAACTATAAACTTCAAAACTGATATTTTCACAGGATTCATTGCTTTTCAGCCAAGTCACAAAATAAACCATACTTGAAACTTTCTTGAAACACATCTTTCTCCATGAGAACAGCGACTTCCTGTACAGGAGGAGTATGTGGGATACTTTTTTTTTTGGTCATTTATAAGAAGTTTTGAGATTTCTCCATCAGGTAATATTTCATTTAAAACAAAATTCCCATGTATTTTAGATTAAACTTGACTGTCTTTGATCTTCATGTGACTTGACTTCATATGGCAGGTGATTGTTAACATGCTTGTTTCATCCAGTAATGAAAAGATACCCACAAAATTAATTAAAAATTACAGTGTTTGACAAAAGTACTTTCCATTTCCCCCCCCACAAAAGACAGTGAATTCAGTTAAAACGTCAGTCTTGATGAACAACAAATATTCCTTTAGCTCTCCAACTGACATGTGCTATCGCATGATATTTGGATGTGAGAAAAGTCCTAAATATGAATATTAATCCTCTTGAAGAATCCTCATTCCCTCATGGTAAAATAGATCTGAATTATTATATAAAAATCTTGAAGAAAAGGCTGTTTGGAAATTTGAGATCTTCAGTCAATAACTGGTTCTTCCTGCCACTTCGTCACCTGACATTCTCTATAGGTGGGCACAGGAACTCCTTCACTTTTTAGCTATTTCCACATTACTATTTTTTGATATCAAGTATTTGAAGATACCTTTTGCTTCTGTGGATATACTGAAGCTTCCTTATCCTAAAATACCTTAAGAAGCCGGTTACATGTGAGCTATTTTTGTCAAGGCTCCATGAAGTCTTGAAGAGCAACCTCACCAAGGCCAGTTGTTCTGAGAGGTGAGAGTTCTGTGGGTGACTGAGGAAGAAATGTCAAGGAAAAAATATAGGCAAGAAAGGGTCTGACCACAGGTCTGTTACTTTTGTAAAAGAAGTTTCTTGGCCACCCTTGCAGTAGTTGTCCAGGTAACAATTGCTGACGGGATAAGATACAGTAGAAAAAAAAGAGAGTGGTCTGGGATAGCGAGACAAGCAGGGACATCAGCTGGTGATGCTCGACATCTAAGTTACAAAGAAAGAAGTAGGGAAAACAACAGCCTCTTTATGGGAAGATACCCCCAGGAGTCCAATGAAGTGCAGAAAGGAAAAAAGTATAATAACTGAATCATGTTCCTTGATTCGTCCCCAGAGGTTCATTCCAGATGGAATTTTTTTTGGCAGAAACATACTTTCATAAAATATTTACATACATAATTGATTCAAGGTCTCAATTTGCAAGAAGAACTTGCTGTATTTTATCTGTCAGCAAGATCCTGCCTTTAGTAGAATGAAGAAGCGATGCAGCAGATTCCAGTAGAAGTGAATATTAAATGAAACACTGTCAAATCTTAGATGATATTTCTCTACCTCTCTTTCTGCACAGTATTTCCAAGCTTACATTGCCAATGATTTTAGTCTACCTCAATTTCCTCTTTTCAGGTCTCAGTTTGATTTCATATGGAGCAAACTCATATAATTTCATTCTAGGATTTCATTTCATGTCCTTAAAATTTATACTTTTCTACATGAACTATATCAACTTCTTTTCCCCCTACTAAGTGTTTTTCTGGACTCCTTTTTTTTAGCTGCTTCTATAACTAGCAATTTAGCTGCTAATGAAATGGATTTTTTTTTTCTATGCTCTTTAACCCTTAGGAAGACACTCCATAGAATACAGACTGTGGTTATTCAGCAAACTAACTAGGAGAACAAGACCTTTAAAGTATAGAAATAGGAACCACAGGAACAGTGGTCCCTAGGAGGAAAAGGGCTTTGAAGAAAAATGCTTCTAAGCCATGGCACACAGAGAGAAGTTGCAGTTTGCTGTTGCAAAAGATGATCCAGAGTGACAGATAGAAAGGACTGACTCATAGGCCATGGAAGATCAAAACGGCAGCGACATGAGGCTGAGATTGGGTATAAACTGAGAGGGTCCTTTGTGGGAAGCAGAAAAAGCAGAAAACTCTCTGGTCAAAAAAGTAGTGCGGATGTAAGGCTAAGAGTCAAAAAGATACAAGAAGAGGACATGGAACAATAAAGCTGTGTTTTTGTGCTGTGCAGAGTTAGGCCTTAGCAAGTAGAAAAATACGTTAAGCAAGATAATAGAAAACTTAATAATGAGGCCTTGTGCTTTGTTTATAGAAGAGTATAAAAAGTTTCTGAATAGCAAAAAAGTATGAAACAAACACCTGTTGTTAGATACAAGGTATACATATAGTTTTAATTATTGGTTTATGCAGATGTATCTATATATCTATAGATGTATCTATGGATGTATAGATACATCTATAAACAGGTGTATCTGTAAGCTCTTAAGAATTTGCTATTGGTTAGAAAACTTTTGAAAGGCCTTGTAACACAGAGAATTCTGGCTGCTGTTGGTAAGATGTGAGCTGTTGCCATCTTTCAATTGTCTCACCCTTTACTGGAGCTGATGTTGCAATAAAGCTCAAGGAACGTCTCCAGGCAGTCCCATCCCATTATTTGGAAATATTAAGATCCAACAGTCCTTCATCCCCCATGCATATGCAAAACATTGAATTTCCTGGTAATCCAGGTAAGAAAGGTACCATGAGGTCTTTCAAGCTCTTGTGCCCAGCTGCCCTAAAATAAAAAGAAGGAAGGAAAATTTTATGGTTTGGAGTCTTCTTCGGCCACAGCCAGAACTTGACTGGAGAACACACGAAGTNTTAAACAGAGAAAACTAAAATTCCACACTACAACACGAAGTGTTAGGAAACAGGAAAGGTCCGAAATATTGGCCAGATGAAGAAGACCTCTAGGATACCCAAATCCTATATCCACACTGTATTTTTCTCACCAGGAGACTCAGTAAGATTAGTCCACAAGCTATATTAAAAGAGGGTTAGAGTGGCTGTGCCTCTGATACTAATTTCTGTTTGATCCAGCCAAGAAAACTTCACGTAGAAGAGTGTATACATGGGAAACCACAGGGAACAGGTGCTTTGAGCATGAGGGCTGAAATGCATCTGCATTAAGCTGGGGGGTTTTGCCTCTGTATACTGGTATATGGGAATTAGCACATCACAGCACAAGTTGCATAAGAGAGATTGGGAAGAATTCTAAAAGGATTGAATCAAGGATTCAAAAGGAGAATCAAGGATTCTTTTGATCACGTTCCTCATGTCTTCTTTCCCTCTTCTTCCCCCCTTTTACTCAAGGCATGTGGTAGTCTAATTAGAAAGCTGAGAACATGTAAGTAAGTCACATCAGGTTCTGGCTATACAAACATACAGCAAGTCAATGATTTCAGACTGAACCTTGCAAATTCCTTTAATTGTTCAGACTATTCAACCCTTCTCTTCTTTTTTTTTTTTTTTTAATACCACTTTCAGTTGAAATTAGGTGATTCAGTCAGGAACTGAATGAAAACCTTCTTTGCTTTCTGCTAACACTCTTTATCAACACTCATTTCTAGGACTTATTTTTATGCCTCCAGTCAGTTGGTTTTTACTCCAGCTGTATTACTGTACCAAACTGAGCTTTTATCCCAACAGAATGACCAGTCTTATGGTGCTGGAAAGGCACTGTGATATACCCAGCTCAACTGTGCAGACAGCCTGTTAGTGAGATGATCCTAAAATAACCACCACAACAGTGACTCCCAGGGAGCAGCTGGCTGTGCTGCTCATTACTTTCTCTTCAGGTATTTTATCTGAAGTCACAGAGATACAGGACAGCTTCACAAAAGACCTTTCAAGGGATCAAAATATGCTTAATTAATCCCAAATGGAAGATGAATGCAAGGTCCTTCTCTTCTTTCAGATATACATAAGACTTCTGTTGTTCTCTTCAGTCTCTCCTTCCTAATCACAGAAGAGCCTAATTATATGACAGGCTGTTGTATGTTTGTTCTTTGACTGGACAAATTACAGTTGTATGACAAATGATGAGGGATCTCTTCCTTCTTCACTCTTCAGAGCTAAAACTGACTGAAGGAAGAGCAAGTGCACAAATCCATTTTACTGATACTGAAGCTGAAGATTAAATAAATTTCCATTGCATTCCTTTGGTTTATCCTTCTTTGATCAGGAGCAGAGACAACACACATCTGAACTGTATCTCATCACTTTTTCATCCACAGGGCTGTGGCAGAATTGCTGAATGATGACAAGCCACTCACCCTGACACCATGTAGTGCTTTTGTCAGTTCATTCAATAAAGACAGACACAAATTTCTTAGTGAGCATTCCATATCACTCCTAGTCAGAGTAGCCCATAAAAATGAAAGTATTTGTCCTGTTCCAATACTGGGACAGCTAATGAAGCAGACTGATCCTTTGATCAAAATGCACTTTCTCTAATAGTAAAACCCCTTTAGACAATCGAGAGGAAGAAAATTAAATATTTCCTTTTTTCTCATTTGATTTTAGTGCACTACATTTAAAACTAGACTTCCTCAGTCCTGATTATTAATAATAGGGTCATTCTCCTGCATAGTATCTGTTCCTTTATTTGAGAAGCTACATGATCCTTGTAATCAAATACTTCTGTACAGTGATATATTAAGCAGAAATGCATTTTTATGCTTATGCCTGACGAAGGTCAATGATCACACCAAAGAAAGAGATACAAGAAGCCTAAGCAGCAGAATATACCCATATAGATTTCTAAGAAAGATTCTTCCTAACCTCTAACACTGTGAAAATAAGATACCCTGAAGCATTCCAGGGAAGAACTGAGATTGGTAATGACACCTCAACTTTCACTTCTAACTACTTTTTAAACACTCATGCTATTTTTATCTTTTACTGTACTTTTTCATGTGAGATGTTCATTATGAAATGTGTCTGTTTTGGTAACAGACATTGTTATTGGTAAATAAATCCTTCTGTGATATGCAAACTTATTTTCTTCTTCCTTACTAAATTTTTGTCTTCCAAACTTTTGGCGCACCAGGGGGGACTGTGTCTAGGGAGCGCTGGTTGGTACGGGGTACCATCCACGATCAGAGAAAATATAGGGCCCTTAAATACATGCTAGAGAAGTCTTGGAAAGAGCTGAGGAGGAAAGTCATATCACAGAGCAGTCTATGCACCTCAGCCTCATGTCCTCTGCACTATGGCATCTCATCTTTCCTATTGTCCTTCAGGTGTCTGTTAGACTATTCTGAAACTTAATCTCACAACTAAGTATTCCCTTTGCTCCACATGACATGTCTCTCTGGAGCATTTGGCCTTCCCTTCTGCATAGTGTATTGCCCCCAGTCTCCTTTCCAGGAACTCAAGACACCCAAAGGTCTAGTGTTCCACAGGGAAGGAATGACACCTTTCAGCATTGTATTGCAGGCACTGTTCAAGAATTTACACTGTTGAAAAGCCACCAGATCTCACCATTTCTAATTTGGGACTAAACTAGTAACAAGTCATTGTCTAAATCAGAGGCCAGTTCAGCTACCTATATATAGGTCTCATATTTTTGTTGGTAACTTTAAAGATATCCAAAGTAGCATTGATTCTCAGTATAATCCCCCAAAAATGTTTAAAAATAGGTATCTTACCCAATAGCACCTCAAATCAATTACTGGCACCCTTTCATGCTGCATGTTATGCTTACCTGAGGTATCAAATGAAGAAGACATACAGTGTCACAGCTAATGAAGGGCAGGTGCTTTTCATCATTAAGACTGGTTAATTTTTCAGCATTAGGATCTTCCTTTATTTAACAGAGTGATCAAGCTGGGTTGCTTTTGGTCTGTGGTTCTGACGGACAGCCTAAGCTTTGCTCAATACTTGCCTTTGGTCCTCCATGTGCAGGGAAAACATGCAGTAGTACTACAAAGGATCCATCCAGCTCTCCTACCTGTGCTGATATTTACTGACCTGAAATACTCCTGACTAACTTTTCTGAGTGCTTTCCAGAAAAGCAACCATAGTAAGCAAGCCTCAGATCCACAGCTTTGGAGTGTTAGAAAGGTTATCTGACTGTTTGAACTATGTCCTAATAAACCTGAGCTTGTTCATTTATTTACTATATTTTCACAATGAGGGTGAAAAAAACATTCCTGTCTAATACTAGGGTGATTTTGGAACACCTTTTCCTTGAAGAATTACTTATAGAACTGAATTTTTGATCCTTACTCATGATAAATGGTATCTCTTATGGGTAAGGAAAAAGTGAGAAGTCAGACTGAAGATTTTAATGTATGTTTACACATGAATTTAGTCAGCAAAGATTTTGGAGATTTTGTTCTATTTTTAGAACATCGACTATTTCTGTGGAAGGTTTACCCTGAACTAATTTTTATCACCTCATTCATACACTTATGTTCTTTTCTTCTGAGAATTTGAAGTAGTTCACAAAAAATAAATACCAGCTTCCCTTTTCTTGCTTGATCTTTAACCTCCATTAACCTTTGTGATTTAATTTTATCTAAACTTTATCCTACTGTGCTATCAAGATACTAATTTTAATGAAATTCACACTAATCAGGTCTGCATTTATTTATCGGAAAACATGGAAAACTTTTCACAGTAAAACAGAAGATGCATGTTGATGTAGAACAGAAAATATTCAAAAGGGAAGAAGAAGAGCATCAATTATTATTTTGTGACTAATAAATGTCAATACTTCTGTAAGCACAAGGTCATTAAAGATATTCTGTAGTCTCTTTTCCCTCTTTTGAAATGTTTTGTTTAGAGCGGGACAAATTCTAGCATTCATGAATATGACAGATTGAATTGCCAAAACAAAACAAAACAACAACAACAACAAAAAACCCCACAAAAATAAAGGCCTCTATTCCTGTCCTGAAATTTCTTTGCAAATTCAATGGGTCTTTGAAATACCAGAATTGGTAAGTATTGAATTACTTAGGGGGTTGTAATGCTCCTTTTTGATGGTTTTGCAGGTCTTTTTCACTGCCTCCCACTGATTACACTCTGGAGAACAAGCTGCCTCTGGAAGTTCTGAGAACCGCGGTGTGTGTTGGGTGACCCAGAGAAGCTATTCATATCTCAGGGCACTGACACAATTGCTGGGCATGTTGGTGGCCTCCTTGCACTGACTGACTGTAAAGGGACTTTAGAGAAACTGGGAAGATAACCCATGCCCCTTGGATAGGCATTTGCAACGCAAAAGGATCAATCTAGGCACAGATCTTCACTGTTTTCTTGAAGTCATCACCTCCAAAATGTTTCACTGTTGCTTAGTTACCGCACTGTGACCAGACACCTTTTCTCAGTTTCATCCATTTTGTTTCAGTGATGCTTTTTTTGCTTATTTTCTACTTATCATGAGTTAAGCTAACCTACAGAGCCAGAAGCTGTGAAGATTAAAACCAAGTTTATAATAGGAAGAAAGAAACAGTGAAAATAGTATCCGGTTTTGCTTGTGATTATATTTATGACTAGGAACAAAATGAAGCAGTCTTCACAAACAGCCTAATCTACGTTCTACCTTACAACTTTATTGTTAAAAAACAAAAAGGAAATGGTTTGAAGTTGTGTCAGGGGACGTTTGGGTTGGATATCAGGAAAATTGCTCTTCACCCAGAGCGTGGTTGTGCACTGGAACAGACTCCTCAGGGAAGTGGTCACAGCACCAAACTTGACAGAGCTCAAGAAGTGTTTGGACAATGCTCTCAGGCACATGATGTGACTCTTGGGGTTGTCCTGTGCAGGGTTGGCCTTGATGATTCTTCCAACTCTGGATATTCAATGATTCCATGATTTTAAAAATAGCAGAATAATGACTTAAAATGTAGAGTTTAGGACAGGTGAGGGGATAAAATATCCCTGAACCATCATTAAAATTTTGCCTAAAATATGTTCACCGTTAAAGAAGTTGAACCGCAATCTGCAAATCGTTTTATACACTAATATATTGTCAAATACTAAGTACAGATTTTAATACCCCTGATTTCATTTCCCCCTTCATGATTTTACTTGAACATTCTAGCTAATGTATGCTGCTACAAAGAAGGAAAAGGTGAAATCCAAGTTTTCACTTTGCAAGTGCAGATACAATACCTGAAACTTTTGCATTTCTTTGTTTTGCTATAGTTCTATAATACTAAAAGTTTCTGAGCCAGCTCAAATACGCCTTTGCTGTGAGACAGATAAAGCTACATTCTGACAAAGCAGACACCAAGTGGGAAGAAGAAGGATGAAAGCCATGTTTCCATGGTTAACACAAGGAGCTGACAAGATTAGAATACAGTTCTTCCAAGTCTCCTTCAGCCCACAGGCTTCATAAGTTTGTATATAGACATGGAAATTCTCGCTGTATTGACTAAAGCTAACAAATTATTTCAAGCTTCTGTTTAGTTCTGACACAACAGCAATTTTAATTTTTCCAACTTCTGGCAGCACAGGACAGAATGTACTGTCCCTCCCATCATTTCTAAAAAATGTGAAATCCAAAAGTAGCTGGTTGAAAAAATGTTACCACTTTCCATTTTTTTCCAAAATCAGGCACATAAGAAGGTCTAAAGCTAGCCATGTGTGTATTCAAACATCTATGCTACACGTGAAGTCAGGAGCAATGTTCATTTTGCCCAGGTCTGTCTGTTCGTTGCACGTGAAATGAGATGAGGAATAAAAAGTGTGTTTTGGCAATGAGGGAGAAAATGCCATCTAAGAAATCCCCAAGTGCAAAATGGGCCCCTGGGGAAATAAGCAAAGAAGTAAAATAAACACTTCATGCACTTTGCAAAAATGCCTGGATTTTCTCATGACATGCTCTTAAAAGATGTACAAGCATCTTATAGTTCTCCCAGAGAAACCCTTTTGGCTCAGAAACTGCTGCAAAAACCAGTGGGAGTAGGTTCTTCTCCTATGATAAGCTTTTCTTGGAACATGAGTATCACAACCTGATTTGAAGACCTAATGGCTAATAACGTCCGAGCAGGAGAGGAAATTTGCAGATGGACATTTAATATGACATTTAAGGAAGTGCTGGGAGTACAGAAATGCTCTCAAATGCTTCACAGGAGGACAGCAAGAGCAGCATGACCCCCAGGCAAAAGAGCTTTCAGATCTGAAGCAGTGAATTAAAGGTGCAGGATTCTGATTTAGAATTTACATCTTATGATGTTGGAAGGTGGAACACATGCTCCTCTACCATTTCTACAGCTTAAAAATTAGTAGAAACCACAAATGAGCAAGACAGGAAACTTATGCTTCATAATAAAGGGATGTCAGGTCTAGGCCAACCAGTTAAGGCCCTTAGAGCCTTAGCACAAACTAGTCAAGTAAGAGAGCAACTTGCCTTCTCCACCCAGTACTTCCTGGCTCATATAAATGACCTCCTTGTTGCTTTCTGTTTTAACCGTGCTTGAATGTAGACAGGTCTTTAATTCACAAAAAAAAAAACACAAAAAACCTCCTACTGTTTAAATAAAAAAATATTTAAATATTGTGTAATAATAAATTTATAACCTGCCGTATAAGGTTAACAGTTTACTAGGTATTTGAGAACCTCGATTTAGAAGAAATTATAATGCACTGTGATTCTAAGTGGTGGTAAATTTCTTTCTTAACATCAAACTAAGACATTTTAATTCTTATGAGGTTTAAGACACAACTCTCAGTACAACATTTTCTGTCCTTAGCTTCAGTGACTTTGCCCAGCTGTTCTCTTTTGGTAGACTGCATACTCATACTTCTTTCTATACATTGTCTGAAGCTTATCCATACTATGTTTTTAGTGGCAAGCAGAACTACATTTCTGAAATAACTATCACAGGGCCTCCATTTATTGTGCTGAGAAATATTTGGAGTGCATGAACTGAATTGCTTTTAGAATAAAAATAAACAGGAATAAAATCTTCAAGAGTTCACATATAACACTCCATCTGTAAATGGGATTTTAAACCACTGGGCCAGATTAGAACTAATCCAGAATAAAAATAAATCATACTGGGAATGAGAGTAGGTGTCAGGCCATCAGCACCTGATGTTTTTCTCTGTGGTTCTAATACCTTAATGCAGATGATAGCTATCTCCCTGATGGTCTAAATCTTACATGCACAATATTCTGTACAGGATGCTGACCTGAGAGAGCACCCAAAAGAGTTTGTGCTGAAAACCAACAAAGCTGGCTCCTGGGGAGCAAATGCAAAGTGCAGTGTGAGACAGAATTTGGCAACTGAGGATGGTGTCTCACAGTTTTATGGTCTCACGTCCTTGTAATTTTCTTTTTTTAAAACACAGAAATTAATAGCTTAAAAATATTTGAAAAAAGAAGGGTACGAATGCGCTGATTTTAGCAGAGCTTTTCTGATATTTGTGTCTTTTTGTGGGTTTTAGTTTCTCGCAAGTTAATCACAACTGGACTGTTAGGAATAAAAACAAGTCCACAGCAAGGATGAGTCAACTGAAAAGGACTAAAAAGTCACTAAGCTCTGTATAATTTGTCCTTTATTTGCAACTGACAAGCTTGGGTTATGAGTTTCACATTTATGAATGTATGAAGACACCTGTTAGAAAACAAGATTTCAGTGTTCTTCCCTCACTTGTACTCTTTTGTTTCCCTTTATTCCTTTCTTTCATTTTCACTAAATTAAAAAATGTTTCTTCCCTTATGTAGTCAAAATGACTGGTCATTCATCCTGCTGCATGCTTCTAACTTTCTTTTGAGAAGGTTGGTTTTAGTGAAACTTCTATTTCTGACTCATACCTCCTTTCTTAAGAGTGGCTGATGTGAACCATAACATGTAGCAACCTAATTTAGACTTGCAGGCTTGTCATCTTCTCTGTCCCCTATTTATTTCAACAGCACAAACTTATGAAAACACAACTGTCCCTGACTTTGGAATGTTTTCAGGAGCACAACCCTCTGGAGCAGAGCCAGCTTCCTTGCAGCACTGTAGGTAGGAACTCCAAATACAAAAGCTTTACATTGCAAAAACAGTGCAACATGTTCATTCATTGTTCTAGGGGGGATTTTCTCATTCCTTTAATTCCTGCTGGAGCATATGCAGAGCCATTGCTGATGGCCTAATCACACACGTTAATTAACAATCCCATGTCACATTTCACACCTATGGGAACAAACTCATTCTCCAGATTAACCTGCACTGTTGAATGCTGGCTGGATCACTGAGCTTGCTTTCTGTCACATTGTGGATCTGAAAGGCAAGGCTGGCTGAAGTGACTAATGCACACATAATCTGGAGGCTGGTTTTGTAATCCATCAGTCTGAAATCTACTACAAATCTTTGAAGTAGTACAATTCGTTCCTTCCCAACTTGCAGACTGCTTAGTTGTAAGATCAGTCTGGTTTTGACTTGTCCAGAAACAGGCCATGTAAATAAGGCAGTTGAGGTATAAATCACTCAGAAATTTCCAAAGTAATGTAGAGTGGAAGGAGATTTTTCCCTAACTTCCTAACCAATCTCAACAGAGATTCTGCAGTGTCCTAATAATCATTTCTGCCTCCTACCTGTGAGACTTCTACTGCACGGTAATTTATTTTCTCAAATATATATGTCTATATTATTTATTTTTGATATATTTTATCCTGACAACAAAAGTTTAATTAAAAAAAATTTGGCTTTCTATTTTGTTTTTTAATTGTTTTGACTACAACACAAATAGTTAATGTAATTTGTTCTGTTGAGTCAATGTCATACACCTATATCTGCTGTCACATATACATAGTGTTGCTTCAAGTACCTAAGCTCTGATCGGAAATGACTTGACCAAGAGTTATTATTTTGGATACTAAGATTTTGTGGTACATGTCACAAAATGCCTTAAAGAGGCTGAATTTCAAAGTTTGGATATTTTTGCCCTTCCAAAAGTGTGGTTCTTTGCTTTTAGGAACATGTTCCCGTTTTAGAATCTAACTTGTTCTCTCCTCTGGATTTGCTAGTGATTTATGAATGAAAAGTTATTTGCACACAGATGAACATGGAATGTCTTCTTTTAATTCTTGGATGCTATTTCTCTTTTATTATTTAAAATATTAAGCTACAGTAGTGGATTGGGAAGAATAAGGTTAGAAATTTTGGCAGGAAAAGAACATGACAAGTGGAGGTTCAGTGCTCATTTGCAATGCCATGAGTTGAATGTCAATGAGCAGGCTTGATATTTTTATGTTGCTGGTGATACCTCTCTGGAACTGGCTTTTTCAAAGCACCTACAGGAAGGATCCAGTTGGAGGCCTGTCATTACAAATGTCCCCAAGGTTCAATATTGGGACCAGTTTTACTTATTCAGTAATGTTTTACTTATTCATCAAAGTCTGGGATGAAGGGATATCTGCCTCCTCAGGAAGTGACGCAAAGCTGGGAGGAGTACCCAATACCCCAGAGGCTGTGCAGCACTTCAGAACGGCCTCAACAGGTTGGAGAGATGGTAGAGAAGAATCTTCTGAAATTCAACAAAGGCAAATGCAGGCTCCTGCATCTGGGAAAGAATAACCCCAAGTGCTGGGGGCTGACCTGCTGTGAAGCAGCTCTACAGAAAGACCTGGCTGTCTGGGTGCACAACAAGCTGTCCATGAGCCGGCAGTGCCCCTGTGGACAAGAAGGCCAATAGTATCCTGGGGTGCATTAGGAAGAGCATTGCCTGCAGGTCAAGGAAGATGATCCTGCCCCTCTATTCAGCTCCAGTGAGGTGATGAGTCTGGAGTTCTGTGTCCAGATGTGTCCAACACAGAGTGCTGTGTTCTGGGCTCCTCAATACAAGAGAGACATGGAACTCCTGATCAAGCAGAGGGCAACAAAGATGACTACTGGAGCATCTCTCTTATGAGGAGACACGGAGGGAGCTGGGCTTGTTCAGCCTTCAGAAGAGGTGACTGAGAGGGGAACTTCTTAATGCATCTGAAGAGAGAATGTCAAGAGGACAAGATCTCCTTGGTGTGGCCAAGCAATAAGACGAGAGGCAACAGGTAGAAACTGACTCACAGGAAGTTCCACCTGAATATGAGAAAGAACTTCTTAACTCTGCAGGTGACTGTGAACTGCCCCAGATTGCCCAGAGAGGATGTGGAGTCTTCCCTCACTGGAGACATCCAAGAACTGTCTGGACACAATCCTGTGCCGTGTGCTCTGGTATGACCCTGCTTGGGCAGGGGGATTGGACCAGATGACCCGCTGCAGTCCCTTCCAATCTGACCCATTCTGTGATTCTGCAAGCTACAAAATGAAGCCTTCATTATGAAAACTACTCATTTGACACCTCATTGGAGACCTAATAGAGTTTCAGATGGGAAGGGAACAAACCTAGTGAGGATAATTCTTCAGTCATGATACATGGCAGCAATATGACCTCATGACTCAAAAAAGCAGAAAATCTGGTGGTAGGGAAAATAGGAAGAACTTTAATGCTGGGAGTGGTTGCCTGTCCTACACTTACACTACTAAAATGGCAGTCAGTATTTTCTTGGGGTTTTTTACTTCACTTTTTTTCATTTTCCCCTGCCTGGGGAAGAGTTCCACTTTTCAGTACCTGTGTGTAAAGACAATTCAGCATTATGTCCCTGCACTGAAGACTTCTGACAATATATTCTGTGGTCATACTAGACAGGGCAAGAAAATGAGATCCCCATTTAATGAAAAAAAGTGAAGGATTTTTTTTTCCTGGCTTCCCAACAGAATCGAATTTCATGTTGGGAAGACAACTTTTGATAACACAATACAAGTGTTAAGTGCCTTATTATTAGACTTTTTTATCTTGCCTATCCATTGCAAATACATTTCTTTCCTCTTAAGACCAGTTGGATACTGTCTATGTGCCTTCCAAAATGTGACAACACACCATGAATCCTAGGGAATTTTCATATATTCTCCCTGGGAATTAACTACCACCTGGATAATAAAGATATCTCACACCAGAAAAGGGGTGATGAGGCATTTTAGGCAGCTATTAAAAAGAGACAAAAAGAGAAAAAAAGATAAAAGGAAAAAAAAAAAGAAGAACGCGTGTAAAATTCATTTGGATATTTTGTAAAGAAAATATCATACTTGACCAAAAGGAAATTAAATACAATTACTTATGAACTGCTGAATGCACATTCCTCTAGCCATTAGCAATTTTAAGGCAAGTTAAATTTTTGTCCTCAGCTTCTTGAGGGTGTAAATTATATTCTGTAATTATTAATTTAGAGAAAATGGGATAGATCATGTTTGCATATATCAAATTCATGCTATCATCCAGGTTTGTCTCCTTGGTGTTTAACATCCCCACACTAGTAATGATTAGTTGCTTCTGTGAAGTCTTGCCAGCACTCTAAATGCATCACACACAGTAGAGAAAACAATTCCAGTGATTAGGAAAATTGAAGCATCACAAAACAGTGCAGCTGCAGAGACAAGGTCATGGAGACAGAGTGATGTTCTTCTTTCATCAAAGGAAATGGCTGGAAAAATTGTTGCAACTCTTCTGCCTCATTTCTGAGTGTTTTGTAAGTTTTCTGAGAGATGTACCTGCTACATCCACAAAGTTCAGCAGCACACATATGGCTCAATTTAAATGCTTTTGTACTATGCGTATGTGACATCCACAATCATCATCATCATCATCTTTGGGCATGTGCAAGACTTTAATCGACAAAAAAAACCCCACTATGACTTCAGAATTCACTATGGCTCACTCCTCAACATAACTTCAGTAGGACTGTACCTTCCTCTATTGCATGTATATATGACAGTAATTTAAAAAAAAAAATTATCAGAAGGAGAGAAAGGGCAACACAAATGATGGTAAAGTACTGTATAAAGTGCTTGAGAAAGAACCTAAAAAAGAAAGAAGAGTGTGGATATCTGAGCAACAGGAATTCCTAATCCATGAAACACTGTACATCAGACCCTGAAAGCACATGATGAAGGGAAAAAAAAGTTGTGCAAAGTAGTAGACAAGAATAAGTCAGGCAATAAGATAAAGTTTGGGATCACAGCTGAAGTGAAGGTTCTTTTTCCATATATTTGAGTGTCTGTGCTAATTTATTACATTTTATATCTATGTGCTATCATTTGCAGAAAGGCTTCCTGTCCAAGATGCTTCCTCTCCAAGATGCTTCTGCCCCAAGTGACTGAACACCAGCCAGCTCTTCTCTGCCTGAGCTGTGCTCTGTCACTCAGAAGTACTTCGAAGCCCTCTTTCCAGTGAGGCACACAGAGCCTCTCCATGTGCTGGTGCCACCAATCTTCAAAGTCACTTACAGAGCAGCTGTTGTTTTGGTGAATCTGGTAGAGATTGAACTGATAGGTCTGATGAAGCCATGGATGCCTCAGCACACCACTTCCCCTGCCTCAGCATCTCCTGCTAATCATACTTACCTGCACAAGGAGCAGTGCTGCATTTGTTTCCAGGCAGGGCTGAGGGATGATTGCTTGGGATCAAACACAGCTTTAATCAATTGTATGAATTCTCTGAGAAAGGTAAGTGAAGCTTAGGAGAAGATGTAAGGGATGCACTACTTTGTCAGCTGCCTCCTTTCAACACCTTTGGTGGTGTCCTGTGTTTAAGCTTCTTTCTCTCCCCAGTCAAATGTTGTGTTCTTTTCCTTTTATAATTCAAGACAGCAATTTGCTCTGTTAAAAATAACAGACTTATTTGTAACATATCTTAAATGCATTAGCTGGGCAAAACAGTCTTGGTACAGTTCTAATACTGAGGTTTGCTAATTTTTTATAATTTTTAAGTTTAGCATTTAGAAAACAAGATAAAATTTTGTAGAAGGAACTATTATGTCAGCAAAGTGGAAGTGAGCACACACTTTACCAAACATTTCTAGCTTCTGCATTTTAAATCAATAATTGGGTTGCCTATTTCTATCCTATTCCAATGCAATGAAAAAATAGCCTTTTGACAATTGAAAAAAAAAAAATATAGAACTGGAGTTCAATTCAGCAAAGAGAAAATAAAACAACTAGTATATTTTTTACTTTACATAGGTTTGATGAAACAGTAGTTCAACCTGACACCAGCTGCAGTTTTGTACTCATAAATACTCTATTTCTTTTAACAGTATTTTAACAGTAAAAGTATTTCTTTTAACACTAACATATTTTAGAGGCTGACAGTAATTTTTCCAGAGACACCTGTAACCAGAAATTAGACTTTTTTTTTTCTACACTGTAACTTCTTGTCCATAGCTCAGGATTTCCCTTTAGCATATGAGAAATGAATTACGAATCATATAACACTTGCACTAAGTAAACCCAGATAGTATGAAGAATTAGACAAAGCCTTTGTGTTCTGCCTGGCTTATCTCACCTTTCTTGTTGCAGCATCACAGATATGATACACAGGCAACTGACATCCTGAGAAATGTTCTGAATGTCTAACCAAAAACCTGGGGCAAAGATCTTCACCTCACACTCTCAGGGAGATAAATAGTCCGTCTGCGCATAGGCTCATGGACACCTACTGACATATTTATGGAGATAAGTAAATCATTGTTAGTGTAAAACTGACTGTTGGCTACTTTCCACACCCTGATCAAAGGGGCCAGGGAGCTCAGGGTAATTACCCCTCCTCATATCTGTGCTGTTCCAAAGCCCTCTCTCTTTTGATTAAATGCTAAGACTGAAGTGTCTACATTTAGCCTGTGCAGACAGAGGAAACAAACAAAGAACCAAAAAGTGTAAAACCATAAATGTTTTAAAATCAGGAGAAGACACACCTTTCCTCACTTCAAGATGTTTAACTACCATAGTTTTTCAGTCATTCTCATAGACATGGGGCACCTGAACTTTGTTATAGCTGCAAAGGTCTGTGGATGGCAGGGCAGATGCCTACTTGATCCCTACATGTGAATGTAGAGATCCCTTACTGACCATTTCATAAAGCAGGGCATGTAGAAACCACCAGGAGCCATAAGGCTCATAGTGAAATGATCATAACAATGCCTGGCAAGCAAAGGGAAAGAAGGGAATATCAGAAATGGGTGCCAGTGTTCAGGACTTCACTGTACACCCAAAGGAATTAGACTGGAAAAGTCCAGCTTTTGGTGGTTTTCAGCAGAATCTGGGAGCTGAATACAAATGGAGAGGCTGCAAGAGAAGCAAATGGCATGAAGTAGGCAAGAGCAACAAGAGCTACCGAAAGATTGCCTTTCCCTGCAAATCAAGTGGGGAAGGCAGCCAAACACAACACTGTGGGGTCCTGGCACAGCTCTCTTTTGTCAGAAGCCACTCTGTAGGAGAAAGGAGACATGAGGGGAGCAGGTAATGCGTATCCTTCTTAGGAGTGATGAGGAACAAAGAGAGAGCAAATTCAACATAGCTTTATGTTCTCCCTCTGCTTTTCTCTTATTAGTGAAAAGTACCCTGCTCCCTTCACCTCCCTGCTGTCTCATTCACTTCTGTAATCTCACTGGTAGAGACGACAAAACACCAGAGATGCTCTGGTCCCAGATATGATCAACAGCCCAGCACTTTAAAAACCACAGGCATTACAGTTCCCCTTGCTGTCTCAATCTCTCTCAGACACAGTATAGCACACATACTCATTCACAAGTGTACTATCAATATCCAAAGAAGATTATCTAAACACTGCTGTTGCAATTTGCAAATTCTAGCAAAATCAACTTTGCAACAAGAGATCAGTAACAACATAGTCATACCACCTAACATCAGTAGAATTGTCTGAAAATAAGTTGTTTTAATTGATCAACTCTAAATAGCAGGAAAAGAAATATTAATGTCAGTACTCCACTTAATTCAGGAGTTATCTCTGTACTTGCTTATTTCTGTGTTTTGCTTAGTTAGATTTTTGAAGAGCAAGAAATAAGGGGGAAAATGTGACCTTATGGATGATTCACACTGAAGTATTTTGTGCAAAGGTTTTATTAAGTTTCACCAGAATAAACTGTGCAATATCTGCTTTGATCCGCTTAGCAATCTTTCTACCATCTGACTTGAAAGTACACAGCTCTTGCAGTTTCCAGCAGCTTCACAGGAGATGCTCAGCAGTTCTACAGCTTAGCCCTCATCTGTTAGTCGTACTTGGAGAAAATGTCCAGGACCAGGTACCAGAGACACACACACTGCCAGCCAGTTTTGAGCTTTGCTGTCAAAATGGTGTCTGTGCCAAGGAGCAACAGTCAGAGCAGTGACTCTAAGAATTTATACTTTCGTGACTGAAACCTAAATCTTATAAAGCTTTAGACCACAGCAGTCCCCTGATAAGCGATTTCCCTCTTGGGTCAAAGGAAACAAGATGTTTAGCCTTCTGAATAACTGTCTGATGAAACAATATTTAGCTCATCATAATTAGTACTTCACATTTCACATACATATCCTTCAAATGCTAATTTCTGTCTGATCTACTGATCAAATACTAAGAAAAATATCTCCAGGTTATTGCAATTTTTTCTATTTTCTGCTTAAATAAAGAGAGTGTCAGAGCACACTGTTACACCAGGGGAGAAACTTGGCACTGCTACTGATGAATCATTAAAGGGGGTGATGGGATGGGTGGGTTTATGCACTCCAAGTGAATTAAAGGCAGCTCACAGCAGGATGAAGCACAGTTTAGAGAGGGTGTTATAAAAGTGCTTTGGAAAAAAAAAACCCAAACAAACAAACCAAAAGCTTTGACGGTAGATGGGATAAAAAAGGGCAAATATATTAGTGGGGTGTGCTAATTCTAAACACTAATACCAGATAAATCATTCTTTATCTGGGAAACCAGAGAAAAGAGTTCGCTCCTTAGAGCGAGATACATCCTTAGGAATTAGTTTTTGTTCTGCTTAAAAAAACACACGCAGTGAGTTAGGCTAAACGTGTGTATTATGCATCTCAGAAGATTCCTGCCAATACGAAAACATCAGATTTGTTCAGTATTTGTGGTATTAATGCCACCAAAATGGAGATTTACAGGAATGAGTTGCATCTCTTTAACTTCATAACAAGCTTTCTGGTTTGTATCAGCTTCCTCCTTTCCCGATCTGTTGATAAGCTCAGACTGGAAGCTGAAATTGAGGGGGGTTTGTGGCTCCCTCTCGGTTTCTGCAGCCAGGAAAGCTGTATGGTCGGAGAATGGATCCGGCGTGCCGGTCCCGGGCGGGGCTCCAGAGACAGCAGCGGCTGCTCACTGCCCCGCCTCCGGACAAAGCTGTGCCGGGACACAGCATCGAATCCCGGGGGCAGCACCAGCGGGATGCTCTGCACAGGTTTCCTGCCAAACCAGCACAAGGTGGCAGCATTTTAGCACACTTCTGCTAGCTCCAGACTCCTGCCAGCTTCGGCTGAGGGGGGATCTACACCAGGTGGTATCCCGGAGCCACACTAAAGGGCTATAGGAGCACTCACTGTCTCCAGCTGAACAGACCTTTTATACCGTGGGGATAATGTGAAGAGCTGAATACAAAATGTGCTGAACTATTACATAGAAAGAGACTGAGGAAATCTATTTGTCTTACCACTTCGGCACAGTGGACTCCAAGGAAAAAAGGTGTCCTTTGCAATACACACTTCCAACTGCTGATCTCTGCTAGATCTCTCTTTCCAAACTGGCGCCTCCCTGTGTAAAGTGCGGCTCCACTGCTCTGGGGATGACGTGTGCCAATGCGGTGCAACTGGCAGAAATTCCAAGATGCTCAGGGTTTACCTCTGCTTTGTGTAAGGTGACATGGGGTGGCACACCTCTGGAGATACCCTGTTGTGTAGGGAAAGTGCTTAGTGTCTGAGCTAATTCCAGGGAGGGGCTGATGGTGAGCAACCTAAGCTATCCCTAAATTGAGTTCAATTACATACTTACAGGGGAATACTCTGTATTGGTTGAAAAGCATTAAAAAATGGTAAAACCAGGATCTTACCTGATAATGTTTAGCAGTTGTTAAAGCCTTGTCATTATTAAAAATCATGCATAATTTCCTATTTGAGTTTTCCTAATTATTAATAATTTCAACCACTGAGTCATGTTATCGTGTTTCACTACTGGATTGAAAAGCTCTCCACAAAATAGTGTAAGTACCTCCATGAGGGTAATGTTGTTGTTGTTTAATTTTTTAATTAAATGAAACAGGCTGAACACTTTCAATCTGTCAGGGGGAAAAAAAAAAGCCTTTTTTTTTTCTTTTTCTTCTGTGCTTTTAGTTAGTTTGCAGCTATTTTCTGCATGCTTTCCAGTTTCTTGAGATGTTGTTGCATCAGTGGCCACCCAGAGTGAATGTGCTGTTCTGTTACTGATCTCAGCAGCATCACACAGAGGTAAAATGTCACCTCCCTGCTGCTCCTCATTAGTCCCAGATTTGTACAGCCAACTCTGCCCAAATAGCCCCTGGTACAGGCATCTCACACCTCAGCACATCTTAACAAAACCAAATTGAGTGTCTGTGCTATGTTCCTTCATAAGATGAGCAGCATTTCTTTTTTTCAGTCTGGTTTGGAGGTTTTTTTGCTCATTGTTCTGGCAGTGTAGAAAAGCTATATGTGCCAAGGGCAGGTCCCCATGGGAAATCTTTATAATCCTGCAGAATTTGAAAGGAAAACACTGTGAAAAAGAACACTAGCTTTACAAATCTCAATATTTTTGGTATTACACTAGACTTCCATAGTAACAATATTAGGTGTCTCTACTTTCCCTTTAGCAGCAGAGAGCTTTTAGAGATTAATCTACTTCTGAGTCTTTTTATGCCATACTAGAGATAACAATTACTTTTTAAACTTATGTAGAAATCATGGTAGTTCATGTGCTCCTATCAATTCCCATCCTTTATCCTTTGAATACAATAAGCAAACCTATAAGGGAATGAGAGAGTGCAAAAAAAGTTAGGAACTGTCAGCTTTATTTCTGATGTGTTTTTGCAATCTGTGTACTGGAGGAGCACTAAACCACTTGCTCTATTAAATACTCTGAGATCGGGCAAAAATGTACAAGTTCTAGGCCAAAGAGGCCAATTCTGATCTACCTCATGAGCTCACACAGGTATTATGGAGGGGGCAGGTATAGTAGCCACTCTAGCCTGAGTCTTGCTGTAAGCAGAAAGCAAGAAGAAAATATTTAAAATGATGAGTGAGTCATAAGAAGTAAGGGCAAGATCAAAAGCCTCCTTTTGCCAGGTATTCAGGATTTGGCTAGAAAGGAAAGGATGTAAGGGTGACCTAATTTCTCTCCCTGGGATCACCTACTTTGCACGGTGTGGATCTTGTGGTGGCATCAAGAGTGTCTTGGTGGATCTAGGATTCAAGCAGACAGTGAGGATGCTGTCCATGATTATAATCTCAAAACACTCATCATGCCTGACTTTTGAAGAGTGTCTCAATAGAAGAAACAGACTTATTCTGTGAGTACTAAAACACTACCAAAAATCAACCAAAAATCTATAGTAAAGCTAATAATATTTTCTTCCCACATTTAGTTCACTAGTCAGGAACAGTGTATCAAAATATTGTACCCCATTCTAAGTAATATACCCCTTTAACCTAGGCTGAGGTTTTGGCATCTTATATAAAGGGCTTAATTTACCTCTCTTTCTTTCGTAGATCTTTTGGTATAACTTTATGGAAAATGGAAAGACCAAGTTTCTCAAGGTCAGATCAGAAATTTCCTGAGAAAGTCAACACTTACTTTATAAGCTATTCTGTGTCTACTACACCACTGCTGATTTATACTGTCATTCCCAGGTAGTCAATAGAATACATTTCTAGATGTGTTTTCCCCCTGAGAAAAGCATCTGTAATTTAAATTTGTATTAGAGATGATTAGACGCCTCAGCTAATAAAAGACTCCTGTACAATGTGTGTTGTGAAAGAAATTACCTGTTTAAAAGATGTTACATCCAAAAGAGGGAAAAAGACCTAGAAGAAAAGAGCCAAGTGACTTGGCCAAGATCACACAGGAAGTTCATGTTAGAGTTAGGACTATGCTACACTCCATTCTGCACACCTTGGCTGTTGGTGATCTTACATATCTCGGGTGTCTTGCAATTTTACAAAACTGCATTTTCCTCGGAAAGCTGTTCAGACTTTGTCCTAACTTTGTCAGAACTCTTTGTCCTAACTTTGTCAGAACTCTTTGTCCTAATATGTAACTTCTCATTTTTCCAGATCAGTGGCAGTGATGGACCTAGAAGTGGAGAGCTCTGTGAAGCTCCAGTGATGGCAGCAGCAGGAAAACAATGACCAGAAGAAAAAGAAGCAGTGGGTGCTATAGCCATTCTTTGGCTTCATATTGACTCCTGATTTTTTTCTGATTTCACTCAAAGGCCTCTCTATGTGTTGAAGAAAAAGGCTCCTGATTTTCTGACATAATCAGATAACATTTCAATTTATACTACTGTTCAACTATATTCTTGGTGTGTATTCATCTATCTTGTAGATCTGGTTGTGAGATGTATGTACCTGGGAATATCTCACACTGTGCGAGTACAGAACATATCACAGTTGAGCCATAGGCTATAATAGAATTCTAGAACAATAATGGCATGCAAGAAAAAAAAAATAAAAGCAGGTCTCTGAAAATTAATTTCTCTGGTTTTCTCTCCAGTTTTAGGCATTCACAACATGACTTTAGTGCATGCATCTTGAGAGGATCAGATGCCATACTCCCAAAATCTCAATCTTTAACCTGAACAGCTAAGAACACCCTCTCCCAGATGAACTGTATTTTCATGGTAAGAGCTTTCATGAGTTGATGCTTTCATATGTAGTCTCCAACATACTGGACGAACAATCCAAATTTTTCTATTCAAGATAACAATTGAGAGTGGATGGAAATGCCCTGGTATCAGTGGTATCTCACATTAGTATGTGAGACAAGCCATCAGCTCCTGAAAATGGTTGATGGCTATGATGAATTCTAACTGGAAGGGGGTATTTCTTCTGCAGACATAGTAATTGCCTGTGTCTCTAAGAAGGTAGGGGGTTAGGATAAAATCCTTCATTTTTTCAAATAGCTTGTGGTATGATATTGCCAAATAAAATTGTTGATTTTGTCATACACCCTGAAGCTAGACATGGGTTTTAAAACCAGCCTGTGTAAATGTTCTGGCAGTTTGTAAAGCAGCTATTCCAGTAAGACCCTGAATACCTACCCTGAGGTTGTGAAGACTGAAAGGTGACACATCACTGAACAGTTCAGCTGGAACAAAGTATTTTTGAGGATATTGCCTGTAAGGTAAATAACTGGTCTAGGAAGAGCAGCAATATAGACCCAGGCAAAATATAGGAACATTTCAAATTCTCAGCAGACATAGTTTAGCAGTGAGTTTCAGCAGTTTTGCTTGTCCTCTACACTGAAACATAGCATTGCAGGAATCACCTTAATATAGAGAATCATAGAATGGTTTGGGTTGGAAGGAATCTTAAAGATCCTCTAGTTCCAGTGCCCCCACTATGGACAGGGGCACCTTTCACTTGACCAGGTTGCTCAAAGCCCCATCCAACCTGTCTTTGGAAACTGCCATAGAGGGGGAATTTGCCACTTCCCTGGGCAACCTGTTCCAGGGCTTCATCACACACACAAGAAATATTTTATTCCTAATATTTAGTCTAAACTGACCCTCTGCCAGCTTGAAGCCATTCCCCCTACAAGTCCTTGTATGTCTCTTAGGTATAGGAATCCATATCTCTATCTCTGTTAGGTACAGGAAGGCTTCTATAAAACTTCTCGAGAACCTCCCCTTCTCCAAGCTGAACAATCACTTGTGTTTGTTTCCATTCTACATCTGTAAAATGGGTTACCTGGGCTTCCTAGGCTTATGCATATAAGAAACTGATAATAGTGGAGGACAAGTTTTGGGGAGAATGCTGTCCAACCTGATGATAATGGAAGCATTACATATAATTTGACAGGGAATTAAGTCGCCATACAGTAAAATCTGGACTCCCTCTGGAGAGTTAACCTGCTTAAAAGTGTCATTTCTGCTTACTGATAGCCTTAAAAGAACCTGGAAACCTCATGTGATGGTGAAGTTGACTCTCTTCCAAGTTCTGGAAACTAGTTGCATCCATTAATTCTTTACATGCTTCATAATTTAGACCCAATTCAGTCAGCCTGAGAGTTTATTCAAATCTTGTGAATATTTAGAGATATCAGGTACATCAGCAGTGTGTATTTAAAAGTATGTTTGAACACTGATAAATATGTTCCAAGAGTGTTACAGTCATAAAGATGGGTCTGAAAAAGGAAACAACATTTTCTGCAAAGACTCTCCCTTATTCTCAAGAGTGCGGATGGAGGAAATGTGAGGCACCAATGAGTGTCACTGAAAGCACGTTTAATTAGAAACGGCAGATGTTTTTCTATATCATAGTCACAAACGCCTTCATTTTAAACACAATTTGGCCTTCTCCTCCTCTGAAAATGAAAATAAAATGCAGAAGAAAATGCGAAAAACCTACAGCTTTCCCAGTTTTGCTTTCTGAATACTCTGAGATAAATTTTTGAAGATGAATTTTATGTATGTCAAACACTATTGCTCTTTTCACAAAAGTTTTTCCCATTTCATCCAAGAACCTCATGATGTTATCTGCTGAGCTTCCCTAGGACCTGATAATCCTTTGGTTCTCTGCCAACAGTGTGTCCTCTTGTCGAGATCTGAATGGTGTCGTTGGATTTGTAGTGGTGGCAGAAGAATCCACGTACATCCCCATAGATCTTGAACTGGTAGGGAATATTTTTTCATTACTAAGTATACAAAGTAGTCCACACCAAAAGATAAAACTGGGCACTTTACTTCCAGTTAATTTTCAGATATAAGAAATCACAGACTCTAACTATGGGCTGAGACATATTTTCCCAATAGGTCTCTCTTACTTCCATAGGTAAACCCATCTTTCCTTTTGTGTAGCTCATCATCTCTTGTAAATGAAGATGCCAGTCCTGCCTTGTGATAACCAGTGTGGCCCTAATGGGGCAGTAGGAGAAAACCCACACCAATGAGATCTTTAGTGACCAAATCGAAGGTATTTGTCCCAGGAGAAAAAGCAAGAGAGAACATTAGCTAATCACTTTTGAGTTTAAGTGGTGTCACATCACACCGAAAGTCACTAGCTGTCCCACGCCAACTTCTTCCACACAAAGAGAGAAGTAAGATATAGTACAAAATCAAATAGAACTTCTCTGTCTTATCACATTTTTCTAATGTGTTTTGTTTTCATTACAGGAATGATAACACAAAAATAGCAATTCCTGCTATTTGCTTCTGTTGAAGCCAAACTAACCACCTGGCTTATGCATACAGTTTGCTAACATGCCTGTGTGCAACAGCCTTACTCTCCCAAAGATCAGCTAGGAAGAGATAATTGAGAAGCAATAACTTTTTACAGATCCTTGCCACAAGGAAGCTCGACAGCAAGAGTGCAAGTTGTTGAGGTTTTTTTTAGATCATTGCTCCTTCCTACAGCAATTTTCCTAATCAAAGTGGAGCTTACATTAAACATTGAAACATTTGCTTAATGGAAAAGATACAGAATTTTGGAAAGCTCCATCAGAGATACATTTTTGATTTTCCTTTTCTTTAAAAACATCTTGAATGCAGTAGGAAATCTCTGGCACCCTGTTTCTCATTTTGAAATACGTGAGTAGTTTGATTAATTGTTTCATCTATAAGATGAATTGAGAGGAGGATTTTCCTGGGATTGTACCAAGTGCATAAGTATAATGCTTCAGCGGACAACTGTGTTGCTCCAGATATATTTTCTTAATTAAAAGTTCACTGCAATCATTAAAGCAAATTGTGTTGAATTCCTGTTTCCTTTCAGAGAATGGGTAGATGGGTTTTACTCATGTTGTCTCACAGTTTCAGATTCTTCCAGAGCTTTCTAATGGCTCTAGTGGGCATTTCTAAATTGTCCCTTTGAGGCATTTCTCAAGATCAGGGGTTTTTTTGAAACTGGCAGCAAATCTGGAAACAAATCCCAGTTGGGGAACTCCAGGGCATCATCTGGAAGAGAAGGGTCCCTGAGTGACCAAGTGTTTAATGGGTTGTTTATATACCAGTAGACATATCTAGATGAGCCTTGGGCACCCAAGGTGAGCCTTAGGCTGCCTGCAACAGCTCTGTGAATCCCAATCTGGGTAAAAGATTAGTGAATGCAGAAGCAAGCTGTGCTCCCAGCTGCTCCTTACACAATTTCACATGGCAGTGTTTGCAGGGGTAAGATTCACCTACTTGCCCTAGTCCATGACTTAGTGAGGGTCACCTGCAATTGGGCCACACTCATGACTTTCCACGTGTCTGAGCAGAGACTGCAAACTCTGGGCAGTGACCCATGCACAAGCCAATCTTAAGGTGCTCATTTATGGCTGACATAAACTTTTTAGATTTTACCAGGCACCTGGAGTGAAGGGCAAGATTTGCTTTGTGTAAGGCAAAGCAAAGGTTTTCTATTACCAAGACCCCGTAGGCTGCTGAAAAATGTGAGGATCTAGCTAAGAGTCAATATACAGTGCTGACTGAATCTATCAGAAGCAAAAGAGCGCTCTCCTTATTTAAATTCTGCTAGCCAACCAACACCCCATCTGAGGGTCAGCTACAAAACAAAAACAGCTTGGCAGGTCTCACTTTCATAGGAGAAAAATAAGTCACTATGAAAATGCACTGATGAAGGCTAGACTAGCATTCATATCAGCTTGCTCAGTAATTAATTAATTGTTTTTTATCTTAATTAAAAGTGTGATGGATACATTGCACTGTAAATGCATTTCATATCATTCCTGTCCTAAAGAACATCCAATGTAATTATACTTGTATATCATTATAAATGTGTTTAGATCACAGCAGATCATCATGTAGTATCTCAAAAAAAAAAAAACAAAAAAACTTTGTCCTTATTGATGCAAAGCTCTAGTCTGCATTTCCTTGAAAAAGCATTTCTGTAAATAGTGGAGTTGAGTGTCTCTGCAAAAGTACCTGAGACTTCTCAGAGAATCCAGAAGCTAAAATTGCCAACTCAAATATTTTGAACTCAAATATTAACTACAATTCTCCAGTGAATTCTCTGATTTTGTTAGCTGCAGAAAGTAGATGTATAAGCAGATACAGTAGCCAGATAATCCATTTATTAAGGTGTAGAAAAATCATAATTTTAATTTCAGAATTTTTTTTCTGTCTCATTACCAAAATTTTTACACCGTAAGAACTGTATTTAACCTTCCCAATACAATTTGCTTTTTTTCCAAATTCAATCCTATAACATTTTGCATAGGATTTAGCTAATTTGCTAATCAGAAACACTTGACATGTCTGGATGTGATATATTTGTGTGGAACCCTTTCAAATCTATAAATCACAGAACTTTTAATATGGGCTTAGATAATTAAATATGCTTCTCAAGCACTTTTTTTTTCTTTGTGTTTGCCACACACACACACACTCTGACACAATGCACATTCTTATTCTTTCTCTTTACAACTCTGTCTTGTATGTCCTATTCTTCCCTTTGCTCATGACTAGCAGTGATCTCTTTGAAATGAAGGTCTATCATTTTATGTATCAGTTGACATGGAGCTTGACGTCATTTGTATCCACAGTGCTCTGTTGGAGAGAAGAAACTTTCATAACAGTACTTTAAAACCAAAATTGCAACATTTTTTGTGAATTGCACATATAGGAAATATGCAACTCAATGGTCCCATCAGCAAATTGGAAAGAGATTGAGTCATATTTCACAGTCTGCCTCCGGTTTCTCTTGCATTCAGCATGTGTGGATGCTGTACATATTTCCTGGGTTTCAGACAACATTTTATAGAAAAATGATTGCCTGGGATAATTGATTACCTCAATTCCAGACCCCCCTGCACAGGAGACTGAATGGGTGTACCGGAAATTTTACCTTTAGGCAATTGCTTGTGGACTTATAAGGTTCCAGCAGAAATTCTATGTCAGGTTTCCCTTAATAAAAAGAAATTATACACTTTGTTGTCTTTAGCAAACACATCCTCTTAAGTACAGAGCTATGTGGCAGGGGCTGCTGTTTAAAAAGGGCCAGAAATTTAGATGTGTATCTTATGAAGCGCTTTTGTCACAAAGATGATAATATTTAGTGCTTTGGGTACACACTATATGTTATGTGACCTGCATCCACATGAGGCAGAGCAACACAGACTTCAGGAGTTGAAAGTCTCATTCTGAGCTGACCTACTGTCAGAAAGACTTCATGCCAAATACATCCCTGAAATACCGTGACCTGAAACACCCTGACCAACAACTACTGGTGATAGAATACTGAAATGTGTTCTGGAACATATTCAGGCCATTGCAACAAACAGGACAATGGCCACTGCTGCAGGGAAAGGGCTGGGAAACAGCCTTACAGATCACGTGTTGCTTTGAAATCACCCATTCATCCCACAAGTTTGAACACCTCGAGGAGCATCACATGCTGCAGAAAGATTAAATGTCCTGGTAGGTATCAGGGTATCTGGCTATAAAAGCACCCTGTGTCTTCTTTCCCCTCCTCAGCATGCACCAAAGCAGAAAGAGGCCAGCTGGTTCTTTGTAATGGTGATGCTTTTAAGATGACCAGGTGATGTGGAAGAAAAAAAAGCATAACCTAGGTATCCAATGGAAGAGTGATCAAAGCTTTCCAGGGCTTTGATCACTTTGCTGCTACTGACCTTCTGAGTATCAGTATGAACCTTTCACACTTCCACCTTCCCAAAAGACCTCGCAAAATACAATTTTACATAACTTGCAGGAGGATTATGAAATGTTTGTATGTGCATGAATTTTATGTACTCTGATAGCTCTGTAAATAACTTATCATACCCAATGGAGAAGTATGGCATCTGGTAACACTGTTAAGTAAAAACATAAAGCATTTGTTGAAAAAGTACTAACACACATAATGGAGTGTTTCACACTCTTAAGGGAATTCAGACTTCAGGAGAAAAATCTGATGTTTTTCAAAGCTGAGAATGACAAGGATGTGCTCTTGTTTCTTTAAACATAAAGCAGGTGTAACACTGTATTCATAATTCACACTCCCACTGCAGCAGCCCCACCAAAACAACAGCATCCTTCTTTCACCATCACCACAAGAGAAGGAAGATGTTTGAAACTGTTTTGTCAGTTGTATGGAGAGTAGTGCTGCTCAAAACTAGTGAGAGCTCTGAGCCATTTATTTCTGGATTTTGCAATTTGATTATTTTTTAAAAGACAACAAAAGCAATAAAACCAGAAACTATGTTACTGTAAATGAATGGTTTCTTGCAGTGCTTCACTAAAATATTCTTTTTGAAAAGTCTTTGCCACCCCGAGGAAATATTGTTCTCTTTTACCAATGAGGCAGATGCCTCATGAAGGACATCAGGACTTTTCAGTGCAGCAGTCCATTTGCATATCAGTCCCTGAAATATTAATATGGGAGCTTTTCTGCTGAATTGCTCCCCAGTGGCACTATTAAAACATGTTCATTTACACCACCTTCTCTGTCACAGTGAGGTGTTGTAGTCATAATGGTTTTTCTTAGTGTAGTCATCTGTTTCCTCTTAAAGAGGAGTATCAACTGAAAGCATTGATCAATAAGGTGACAGAAGGTGACATATGAGGAGAGACATACTTCTGATTTCCTTGTAAAAATGTTATTTCTAATATATAAACTGTGGATATTGTCTCACACACTGAAATACATTCACATCGTACCAACATAAGGGAAAACTGAAGGCAAAAGCTCAACCTTGAGAAGCATCCTAAGAGCAGAGAGGAATAATGTCCTGCTGAGGGCTTCCCATCAGATGATTTAGACACTTAGTTTTTCTGCGTGTCATCCTTGTGTTTTTCTTGGGAACTTAGTTTTGAAAGCCACCACCAACTACATTTTTAGATTATGATTCATTACCCATGAAAACTAAAGTCTTGTTTTCAGGGTATTGTTTTAGGGTTCATTAAATATTGAAGTTGGAATACACGATCTTCCTTTTACAGGCAGTACCCGTTTGTTAAAAATAGGTGCTTAAGGGTTTTTGCAAAACATTTAAAATTACTGTGAGATGTCAAAAAATGGCACTTTATAAAAAGTACTGGTTGTCATACATGCCATTCTAAATAATTAAAAAGGTGAAATACTTCATTTATAACAATGCAGATAATTCTTGTTGAAACTTGAGTTATGACAATCCAATAAGATAACATACAAGTGTTTAACTCATGTGACTCTAATAATAATAGGAAACAGAGTGAAGCAACATTTACTGGAAGATAGAGAATTATTACTCTGCATTTGTTTTTAAGTGCATTTGAAAGAAAAAATAAAAAGTTGAATGTTGAAAGCACTGGAATAACGCCAGTATATGAAATGCTGCCTGCTGATTTGATATAACCTGGGCTCTACAAAGCCAATTCATACTCCTTTTGAGTAGTTTTGGCAACCTAAGTAATAATGCTCCAAATGTTTGCAGGAATCTACTCGTGGACTAGAGCTTAAAGCAGTTCTCTTTCTATGTAGATTGCCTCCGTGATCTTAAATGGCATTACTTCAGTTAGCAAATTAAAACAAACTTGCTTCCCATGACAAATACAAATTAAGCTATGTCTCAACGAGAATTTTTACCCCACTTATTGATTTCTCTAAATATACTGGGAGACATTTGGCATTCTTAGTGCTTCTTTGCAGAAGCAGCCACACAACACTAGCAAAAGGATAGCAAAGGAGTGCATTAACTGTCAGGAATAGAATCACAGAAAAAAGTAAGGAGGGCAGGACTTTTCTTCATCTTTGCCTAGATATAGTTTTTTGCCCAGGGAGTATAATAGTTTCCATAATAGTCAACTTTCCATGACCGGTAACAGGAAGATTTTCCAAATGTGTGTCTGTTGTAATTATTTAATTAGATCAAACTGTCAGACAGATGATGTCACTGACATCATTTTATGAAACTAAAAGTAATAGAGAACTGTTGTGTTTAAAAGTGACCGACATTGCACAACCTTGCATGTGGAGATAGGTTTATGTTGTTGATTTACTGGAACAAGTTCCTCCTGGGTTTGGTAATTAGTATCGCCTGAGTTAAGTGCCTCATGTCATTGCACTAATAAATCTCATCCTGTGCTGAAAGAAGCTGAATTTCCTGAGGTGAGCATGCCACTGAATTTATATGTACAAAAAGCAACTGTGCTGGTTTAGCACAGATGGTGAAGTGTAATAGGTGAATTCTTTTAAACTGACAACTAAAATAGCCAATTGCTTGCAAAGATCTACTTCTGAGAAACACACAGCTTTAAAAGTTAGAAAGAAAGCTGGGGTTGCTTTTTTCTTTTCGGCTTCACAAGAGGTAAGGCAGTCCTAGCTCCTTCTCTTTTGGAGGGGGGCTGGGACGGCCAGGCTGAGGCGGGGGTAGATGATGGGCTCCTCATCTTAGCCCGGATCGGTTTTTTAGCAGCTGGAAACACCCTGCCGCTCCTCCTGCGGGGGGGGGCGGAGCTGGCCCAAGGCCTGGCCGCGGGCCTGGGCCCTTTCCCCGGCAGGGGGAGGAGGGCCTGTGGCCTGCAGTCGCTTTGCTCAC
>VXBB01005108.1:64505-77730 GCA_013399915.1 Illadopsis cleaveri | reverse complement strand
CGGGCGGCTGTTTCTGTGAGAGTTCCAACCCACTGAAGAACGTTCCTGAGTTGTCAGTAGGGCAAAAGTCCATAGTAGAACAAGAGACTCCTCTCCTGAAGAATTGATGAAAAACTATATTTAAATAGTGAAACTGACTGAGTGTCATAAGTTTTGTCTCTATGTAGTTTGTAAGAAAGTAAGTACTTGTAAGGAGAGGAAAGAAGTTTTGAAAGTTTCATTTTCTCTTTTTTCTTATTGTGTGTAAATAAACTATCTTTTTGCTTCTAAGTTGAGCCTGTTTCACCTTTTTTCCTCCCAAAATCCTATCTCTCAATCGGAGAACATGAAACCACCCCATAAATAGTGCATTGGCCGAGAAAACAAACCAAAACTACAACAGCAACATTTCTCTATTCCCTTTCAGGGAAGTAAATAACTCAGTGACGTAGTCTATCTTTACTATGGTTTATGTGACAGCTCTCTTTAGACTTCCAGAATGTTAAATTCCATGGGATCAAAACCTATATGTTATCATGGAACTATATTTTTCTCTATCACTTTAATCCAAATGTAAAATGCTTTCCAGAAATTACAAACATTTGGATTCACAATACCATTCTTGTCTTAATCCAGCCTGTTTTCAAGCAGCACTTAAAAATAAATTACCAGAAAACACAGACCATGGCTGTGTACACACAACCACTAAAAATTACCAAGCAGTTTCTAAAGGGAAGCTTCTAATTCTGCCCTCTCACTCCAGGTAACTTCATGGCTGTAGAATTATTTTGCTACCACTGATTACCACATCAACAACATGGCAACTTGCAGTAGACCAAAGGGCTCCTAAAAATTGCTTCCTGCTGCTCTCTGAGAAGGGGTCAGAAATCCTGCAATAGTGCTGCTCTTGCTCCTGCTCCAGCAGGATGGGGATGAGACTACTGTACTCTCTGCTCTTTCCCAGAGGTGGCTTCCTGCCCTGCCCTTTCAGTGACTCTTTCAGTGAGCAGGAGGAGCAGTGCTGCATGCCAGTGGTCTGGATTGCTTTGGAAAAGCATACTCAGCTGGAAGACAAAGTAAATCCTTCCAAAACCTTTTCATACCTTCCTTCTTTTCCTTCACATCCAGTAGGGCATATGTGCCTACATATGTGAAGCAGTGCTTATGTGAAAACAGAAACTGCTAATGGGTAGGAGAAGCCAGGGAGTTTTGCTTAGCTCCCTTAACCAAGGGAACCATTATCCCAAGCCCAGTCCCACTTCAACAAAGCTGCCCTATGTGTGGATCCAAACACTTGGATGAGGCCCCTTGCTGCTTCGTCTTGTGTAGTTCAGACTTTTCCACCTACCACAATATGGTGTGCCAGAGAAGAAGCATGGGGAAGCATCAGCTGTGGGAGCATCAGAAGTGTTTCAAAGGTGTGTTTGCACATAGTACTTCTATTAAATGTTATTATTCAATACTCTTGCTTTAAAAGTCAACCTATTTTCCTTTTGCATGTGTCTTAAAGCTAGAACCCAAACAGAACAAAAGGAGCTTTTATAATCTTAAGAAAACATTCAAGCCCTTTTCATTAATCAGCTTTAAAAACTTATTTATTAAATAAAAATTTGCCAACCAAGTTTTTCATTCAAAAACATTTGACCAGTTCTTCCTGCTGTAAAATAATGAAAAGCAAGAGGATTACTTTGTGTATGTTCAACCAAAATCAGGAAAAGCTGGAAGTCTTTTCCTGACAGTGCTGAAACGCCCTTGATATATCTAAAAATATTTTAGACTATTTTCTGATCTAATGTGAAGGAGTCCTATGTTACGTCTCATCTCACTAGCTAAAGAGGACTAACCTTTCTGAGCTATGTGACTATAACTTTATTATACTTGTCATCTGCAAGAAGGATGTATCCTCAGCAGGAAATTTTTGTGCTTCAGAGGATTCAGTTTCAACAATCTGAAACTAATCATAAGTTAAGTCAGTTGGAAAAGATAATTATAATAAGTAAACTAAAAGAGTGATAATTGAAATTAGGTTAAAAATGCTTAATAAGTTTATAAGAACTCACATGGAGAGAATGCTACATACAGCATATAATAATCCAGCCTCATCTAGTAGGAGAGTAAAAACAGAAAAGGATAAAATGAGCTTTAGATGGTGAAACTAGTTAACAGAAGCTATATGGAATCAGGAAAAAAACAGGTAGAAGAAGGAAAGAGCAGGTAAAAGCCTACAGACTATGCAAAACTAAGGTTTCTAGGAGATAGGAGTAGGAGCCCTAACACCAGCTGTGAGCAGCAGTTGGGCAGAAATGATAGGTCAGTAATGTGGAAAGACTACATCCAAGTGTTCTTTATCTGCAGCTGTAGGAAGTCATAACTTATCAGAGCTCCCAACAATAAAAACCAAGGACCCAAAACAGAAGGCAGTAATTTTAAACATTTTAAAATTAAGCATACCAGAATAACTTATATTGTAAGTCCTAAAAGACTAAGCTGAGAAGATGTGTCAACACCAATTATGAGGTTTAATACCTTTGAATAACAGAAAATTTCTCACTAAAACAAAAGAGCCCCTGCTGACATTTTTAAAGTATTTATAATTTAATCATGCTGGTATAAACCCAGACAAATAATGAAGAGATGATATGGCAATGGGTTAATTCAGAACTAAAGAAAGGAAAATTCAAATTAGCTTTGATTTAAGGAAAAAATTCTCAAGAAATATTAATGTTTGCTTTGGTTGGTTTTTTTGCTGGGACTCTTAGGCTTAAATGAGAGTGTCATTGTTGTTAATTTAAGACAGTTAATGTCTTAATGTTGTTCAGAAAGGTTTTGACTTTGTTCTATATAGTGTTTTCACTAAAATGAAAATATGACAAAAGTTAACATTGCATACTTTTGAAGGATTCCAAAGTAGTTAACTGCATTGCTGTTAGAGTAAATCTAAACAGCTTTTGCCATCATTGAACAGCAGTGTTTCTAATAAGGACCCTCAGGGATCATTTATATTGAACTTTTTTTCCCACTGACCTTGCAGCAAGTGCAAAATTTAAAAAGGAAAATGCTGAGAGCTGAATCTGGCTGAATCCATACTTATTCCCCTGACCTAAAGCATGAACCCACAGTCAAGTTTTAATGAGCCAAAAGGGAATCATAACTATTAGGACTATAAGTACAGAGCTCAAATTTTAATCAGTTTATCTTGACAAAAATCAGATAAAGAAACAAGATTAGATGTAATTTTTACTTTGATCAAAATTATTAGCACTACTTTAGTTCATCCAGTGCAAATTCCATGTCAGACCAGCTTCTGTTTCCTTATGCCCGTTGTGTGTTCTGGTCACAGTGTGTAAACAAGAGGAGCTTCTACAAAGAACTAAACCTTTATACATATCAGAAATGGGCATAATTTTCAATGTCTGCACTTTATATTGATGGTTCTGCTTTCTGAGCAAGATTTAATGCTGGCCACAGTTTAGAGAACATACCTCCAGCCCAACTGCTGTTCCTGCTGATCAAAAGCTGTAGAAGGGAGACTTCAAAATCTCTCCTGAATCTAATCAAATGCCTATAGAAACAAAAAAGTGAAAAACAGAACAGAAAGAAACAAAAAAAAACCCAAACAGAAAACCCAACCAGACAAATAAACAAACAACGAACAAACAAAAACCCAAACAAAATAACTCAAACCTACTTTGTGACAGATTACTGGTAGTCACTGAAAAAATCCTAACAGGGGTATGAAAAGTTTCACACTTTGTTTGCATTAGGCAGGATACTTCCATTAAATTCAGAGTTCTCAAAATGTCATTATGGCTCATGGCTCACAAAAGCAGAAGAATGATTCAAAATAACACAGAGGTGTTAATCAGTTTTGTCCCAAAAAGCAAACAGTGGGCTGTGAACTTTCCAGAAAAATCTAGATTACTTTATTCTGTCTCTTAAATATATCTGCTTCCTTTGTGAATGTCATTTCTTTTTCTGTTCTAGCCTTTGGCCTACAACCATCTGCAGGGTATACATTGATGCTATTAGACAGCTCTGCAGGAATTGGTCACACCTTCTCTGGGGGCATTTCCTGCAAAGTATCAATTCGTTCCACCAACAAAATGGTTCATTTCTCACAGTGTCCTATTTTACCTTGTTTTGTCTTTCCCCATTGTCATTTATTTCCTGATGGATTTAGAGGCTTCAGAAATTCACTGACACTCAGTAAAGTGTAATATATCACATAGGTATGCTAGCAGTGTTTGCATCAACACAGTGTATTTCCAGGTGTATTTCATATATTTTCTCCTTCCATCTGAGAATGGAAGATTGAAGAGTGATTGTTATGTTTCTGGGAAGTTGAGTATGTCTTCTTTCTCAAGCAGTACTTTATTCAGGTGCAATGCATACATATTACTTATTTAGCAGTCATCTATAATTCCATGTGACAGAGGTAAGGTTTTAGATAAATAGGCCAGTCATAAAAGTAAACAGCTGAGATTTTCTTCTCTCCCATTTGTTGTCAGAAATAACAAATTTACAACAACAACATTCACGCTGTGCCTTGCAACATATTAATTTGGAACCTTTTAACACTGAGTGCTGTCATACTCCCCTCCCTTCTTATCCCTCAGTAACAACAAGTTCATAAAAGCCCTGGCCCAGATCCAGAGCACCTCAGATCCAGCTTTGAGGATGTCTCATTTTTAGGTGCCTGTGTTTGGGAAGAGGACTGAATGAGTTTTTCTAAACTAAATTTCCCATTGCCCTACAAAGTGGAAAGAGGTGAGTACTTGTAAAGGGAAGTTCAATCTACTTGTGGAATCTGCTGGTACTCTACTGCTTTGTAAAGTATCCCATCAGTGCAGGAAAAAGTAGGAGTAACCCTGTGTCACAACATCCCAGGACTTTGTTGTTTTGAAGCTGTTTCTCCTCATTTTTATACAATGCTAAAAAACCAGAAAATACAGGGAATACAGTTTCACTGCCTAAACATTTCTGCTGAGATTGCACAGGGTGGTGTTAAAGATAGCTCCAGTCCAGGCAAGAGAACAGACCTAACTGTTGCTTAACAATTTTAATTTAGCCTTTCCAGAAATCATCCTTTCCAAGAAGTCTGGCACTAAACCAATGCTCTAAAATGAGACAAATAAATAATTGCATTTCTTCTAATAAGCTGAAACAGAATTCTCTTTGAAATCAGAATTGGATGGTACACTGTATTTTGCATACTTTATATGAATAATTACCATCATCTTCAAAATTATACAAATTTTATCTCTTCAACCTCTGCTTTGTGTATAGAAATCCTTAATGCACAAATCATAATTATCTGTCATGTGACATAAATAAAGTTTTTAAATAATTCATCCAAAGTTGATGTCAAAAGGTGGAATATAAAATAAAGAAAAAAATAACCTCAAGTAAACATGGGAAAAAGATACAGATATTAAAGATTAAATATGTAAGTTATTCTCATAGTGAACCATCCGTTGCCCCTGAAAAATGCAAACATATCCTCAGGTTATTTATAAATCATACCATCCTAGAAGCCTCTGGAGATTTTCATGACTGATAGAGATTAGTCAGTATAATCAAAATTTTCAGCAGGGTCTGTGATTCTTACAGAAGACCAGCCATACCAATTCAATTGGTATTTAGTGGTTCTGACTGTTTTTCTCTTCTAGGAGCTTCTGCCTTTTCAAATTTGCATCTCCTTTTAGCAAGCTCAGCATGGTTTAAGAGGGGACCCTTTACTTGTAAGGAACCTGTTCATTCTTGTGAGGACTCTCTCACCAAGACTGTGCCTCTCCTTATCCATTTTCAAGCTAGCAACTATTTTCTCAGAAGGCACACATCCATGCATGGAAACACATATTTAGCTACAATTTTTTTTCCTGTTATTTCTACACTTATTTATCACTTTAACATGTTTCTCTATTGTCTTCCTCACCTTTTTCTTAAGTCAAAGTGCACGTCTGTCATCAGTGTGACCTCAGTAAAGAGACTTTTAGCATCCAGTTATGCCTGATAGTAATTGCTTGTCTTAGGTTACAATATATAACCAAAAGCATATATTCTGTTCCCAATCTGTTGAAACCAGTTGAAGAAATGTTTTTTCTTTTAACTTCAGCGGGGAGGGGGAGGGTACCTTCTGTTAATGGACCAGCTGTTAAAACCAGGTGGAGCAATGTTCCATATCTCTTCCACAACTCATCCTTCCTCCAGGAGATATCTGCTGTTAATGAGCCATTAAGGCTTACCACATGACTGATAAAATTACATCATTCCATTGTAAGATGCTCCACCCAGTGGGAGGAGCCAAGAATTCCTACCTAGCTAAAAGCTGAAATTCAGCACAGCAGGACAGCCTGTTTTCCACTGGATTCCCTGAGGAAAAACTAAATCCACCTTGCCATCACTGGACCCTTCTACAGGATCGTCTCTACTCCAACAGAACCACATCTGTTACTCCAGGAGGACTTATTTGGACTACTCCCAACACCCTGACCAGGGTGTCAGGTCGTATTCTGACTCTGTCAATGTTTCTAGGATTTTTTGATTGTTTGTTTGATTTACTACATTTGTATTTTTTAATATTCCTAGTGAAGAACTGTTCTATTCCTGTCCCCAAATCTTTGCCTGAAGGCCCTTAATTGCAAAGTTATAATAATTTGGAGGGAGGGAGTTTACATTCTCCATTCCAAGGGAAGCTCTGGCTTTCCCTGGAAAACACCTTTCTTTTCCAAACCAAAACACTGCTATTAGCTGGAGATACTCTGGTGCAGTAAAAGCACATATTCTTCTATGGAAATTTTTAAAGCTGACCCCAATTTATTAATATAAGAGAAGTAACATCATTACCTATGAAACCAGCAAGGAATTTAACTAATAGAAATCTACATGAAGAAGAAATTAAACACATTAAGAGTCCTGGAACCTTAACGCTGGTCTATAACAAAGTCATTTTGTCCAATTTGAGAAAGGACAATCCTGTGTATAATAGTGAAAGGGGGGCCTCAAGAGAAAGCCAGTGTGATCCAAAAACTGTCCTTGATCCTTCCCTGTATCTGTATTTTGCAATAAATCTTCCCATACATGCTGCTGGGTATTGGACTAAATGCAAGTCACGACACATTAGGACAAATTATTTAGGCATTAGAAGTGTGATAAAGAGGAATTCCCTAGTAGGTTATGATATTTAAATTCAATGAATTTTGCAGGAGCTATATCCAAACCAGATTCTCTTTTGGGGAAGCCTTACTTTAATTGCTTATGTCCAGAATTCTGCTCCTGAAAACTTTGGTTCATTCCTGAAGAGTTTTAATTCTTTAAGCATTCTCTGAGCAGGTTCAGGACCGCCTGAGTAGATTATGCCTCTTGTCAGAGGTCACTGCCACACCTGCTGCTCATCCTGGTAACAGCCAGCTCAGTCACAGTTTGAGGAAGCCAGGTTCGTTGTCCTCCTTTGGCTGAGAATTTTCAAACCTACATCACAAGAAAGGACCCTGACCTCTGCTCCGCCTAACTGAGACTTGGGAGTTGAAGAACATCTGTGCCACTTCTAATCAGAGTGCAAAAGGAAACACATTTCCTGTCTCTGTTTTTCAGGTCATTCTCCTGGGTAGGAGGAGGCCTCAGCTGTGGTGTCTGCTCCAAGGACTGCCTATGCACTGCAGTTTAGGAGTAGTGCATGTGAAATATATAAACAGGCCGTGGAAGAACATCTCCAGCCTGTGTCTTTGCTTCTCCCCAAGGAGTACTCTAACTGCATAATCATGCAAATGGGTAAACTCTTTCCAGGATTTTCATGCTTTCATGCGCATCACAGCAGGTACGGTGGGTAATGTCTCTAAGCAGCCAGGTGGGCTAGCAAAGCAGAGTTAACAAACCTCTGATGGGTAGACCTGACCCCTATTCTCCTATGCCGCCAATAAAGATGGGGAGAATTATTTTATTGCAAGTAAAGAAGTGGTAATAACATTACTATAACTATGTTAATTTAAAATAAATATTTAAAAAAAATGACCCATACTCACCTTTAAAGGAATGCAGTGTGGACCTATGGAAGGGAGTTCTGAGAGAAAGGGATGGGCTGCTGCAGAGTTGCTCATGTGCCACTGCAGTCCTGAGGACCGGGTCAAGCTGGAGACAACCTGAAATCCCTTCCTCTTTTTTGCTAGCTCTCAACAGCAGCTTCAAGGCCCACTAACCTGGCAGAGAACCTTGCTTTCCAGGGAAGAATCCTGGGGGAATCAGACTGCATGAGACTCAGAAGTCATCCTACAAGTCAATGTCACAGGCAGCTGAACTCATGGCTGCAACATCACTGACACGGGATCCATGTGGCAGCCTGGATTACACCTCTGCTCTGAAGAGCAGTTCTCCAAGGTGGTTTAGACATGGAATTTGACCCTTTTTTTACCTACAGAGATCAGTGCTTTTAATGCAGATGATTTCTGATCTTATGGCTGGATGTCCCGTAAGAATCTGGCCTTGTTTATTACCAAATGTAATGTCATTTGTTCTTTGTGTCTCTCTAAGAAATAAAAGCTACTCTAAGTGCAAAGGGATGGTATATAGGTGGTATCAAAAAATAGGGTAAAATTGTATGTAAAAGTAATGTAAAAATACTAGTCTGATTCATGGTGGTAGAATCTGTAATTTATAACAATGTGGGTGAAATTAAAGGATCCCTATATAAAAATAATATACTGTCATTGTTTTTAAAACTCAACAAAGTGAAGGAAATATTAAATAGTATATCATGTACATATGTCACTGACAATATTGTTGCACAATGCAAATCAGCTACTATGTTTGCATTATGTAAGGTCATAAATTTTTCATTTATTTCAGTAACTTCAATTATGCAGTACTTGATGAATGCCTGTAAGCAGAAGTTACTACTAACCAGAACCGAAATAAAACTTTTAAAGAAATCATACTTCTTTGCTTCCCAGTAGGATTGAAAAGCAACAGAATTTGTACAACAAACAAGGATAAAAGTACAGGCCTTTGCCATAGTATTATTAAGCTGATATCTAAAATTACATACAGATTTTAGGAAGTGGCAGCTGTGGAGTTTGTGCATGTATGAGAGACAGATGGAGATGATCAGCTGTAACATCTCCAAAGGGGCTTTTGTGGTGGCTCAGACCAGTGAATCATGAAATGAGAAATATTTGTGTAACAGAGCCCAGGAGCTCCATACGAGATGAAAGCAAGTACCATCAAGTTTCACATTTCACAATTTTCTGTGCAAAATTGTGTTGAGTTCCAGTTACTGTAGGAGTAATATTAAATGCAAGTCAAAAGACTGAAGTGCTACAGTTGTTATGATACATAATATAAACATATTTACATTTGACTTTGAGCTGTAAAAGTATGCTATATAATGAGCTAAAAGTGAGTTATAGGCTGAAAACCACCATAATCATACATGCTATTTTATGAACCAAACTGGTCTGAAAGTTGCATCTTGTTTTGGTCTTAAAAGTGTTTTCTGTAGGTTTATTTTACATGTACAGTGCGACTGAAGCATTTAATATTTCTCAAGGTCTTCATCTTCCTCCTCTACTTAGCAAGCACCTTCCTGATCTGGTCCTTGTAGTGCCCACAAACATTTCAGTTTCAGTGCAACTCTTCTAACTGTTACAATATTATTTTTGTTCTTCAAGCAGGGCAGACCAGTTTATGGTGACGAAAAACCAATGTTTAAATTTCAGGTTAAACACTGTCCACAACTGGGATGAGCTGTGCACGCTTGCTTCGTCATGCGCAGGGCGAGCAACAGCTGGGCTGGATCTGGGGTCAGGCCACTATTTGACTGTCAGGAGGAAATTCTCATGAGCCACACTGAGCTGGTTTGGCTTAGCCATTGCAAAGCATTCCTGATACATTGGGTTGAAACAGGAAGCAACTAAAACAGGGATGCACGCACGTGGGATGCACACATTCACTACATGGATAGCTTTGATATCTGTTGTCTCCTGAAGTAACATGCATTAGGTCATTTAGCAACTTTAGTTGCTAAACTTTGTGCTTGATTGAGATATATCCTGCACTATGGGTAGGATGAATTGAAGTAAATATGCAGAACTGGGATTTTTGCTGAAGGAAACTTAGAACTCAGTGGTCATGCATGCATCCTCTCAACTAAACATTTCTAAGATCTGAGAGGTAAGAAGAGATAAATTGTGGTTCATTCCACATCTTTAATGATGGTCATTTAGCAACAGAAATACATGAAACAGTCACCTGGGTGTCACTCTTTAAGCTTATAGGTTAGGGCAGTTTTCCATCATGAAGAGTTGCTATTTTAATGGTCTTCCTATACAGACACAGTGTTTCTACTGGAAACCACAACTTCTGTGAATGCTGAAATCATAAAGACTATGGGTTAATGCTTGTTTTCATGTAATCCATGGAAGCTGGGAAGTTATTCATATGTTTTACATCTGCTGTCTTAGTGGTTTTTAATATGTTGTACTTACTCTAAAGTAAATACCAAAGATGGTACTTTGCATTTGGTATATGATCTAGAAATTCTGTATGAGGCAAAAGAAACATATCTTATATGCAAAGTCAGGAATTCCTTGTTTGTGTCATTCAAATTTTGTCTGCCAAAATTTCATATAATTTATATAATTACCACCAAATTTCTGCACTTATTTATCACTTTATTGTGTTTCTGTATTGTCTTCCTTACCTTTCTCTTAAGTCAAAGATCGGAATAATACTATTACAGTAAAAGTCTTAACAATGGTAGAATGACAATGGCTACACACACTTCCTTAAAGCCAAAACTTTTGTCTGTTCACCCTCCACTGCCCTCCAGGGCCCATTAAGTGTTGACTTGGGGCAGAGATGCTGTGGTGAGTCATCAGTGGCCCCAGTCTTTTGCCATGAGTATGGTAATGATGATAATTTCCTGTTCATTCCCTAGGGCCACTTGGCACTTCTTTTATCTGCTTGCTAACACAATATGCACGTTGCTTTTTCTTCATTGGTTTGTTAATTACACATTATATCTACATTTACTATATCTGTTTTGCTTTAAATGTGTTAATTGCCTGGTTCCAGTTGTCAGCTTTGAAAATGCTGTTGCCAGTGTCATCCTATGCCCCTCCAGCTACCATCCCACACTTCTCTGCTCTTCCACACAGCACCTTGGGTACCCAATTTCAATCCTTCCATTTGCATCAATGCACATGGGAGAAGCTCTACTGAAGTCACTATTTTCTGTCTGAGAACTTTCAGCCTTTAAGTTACTCTGAGTTTCCTTGATTTCAGGAAGGTCAGGATTTAGAGTAAAACTTGATATAAGTTTAACTGTATGTTTGAATTCCATGTTGAGAGGTGAGCTGATTACTTATTTTACATAACTGACATTTTGTAGATGCTGGAAATATTTCCTAATTTGTCATTTCTAACCCTGGTATTTCAGGAGCATGATTGAGGGATTCCCTGTACGGGGGACAAAAGACCCAAATTAATCTGTGCAAAAAGCCCATCAGCACCATCTGCAGTTGATTCCTGCCTCGTCATTCAGCAGTACCACTTACACACTAAGACTGGATGTCCTTACTTGAACCTCAGAAGGTGTAAGTCACCATCTTGCCTATTTGAAACCTAATTAATCACAGTAGTTTTGGGGCAGTTGCCAGTCAGTTGATTTTGTGAGTTTGGTTTAGATATTTTTCCTGTGAATTTGCAAAACAATTCAACTCTTTCAGAATTCCTGATTCCTTAGTACCTCAAAAACAAATCACAGGCACAGGTAAAATTCCTCTCCACTCACTGCTTACTTAGCACTTTTGCTTAGAAAAAGGATTCTGTGAGCACTCATCATTTTATTTCAGTGTAATACCATTTTTTTCCATTTCACTTTCATTGGAAGCAAGATGTCACCAGCTGTTTGGCTATGGGTGCTCAAGGCTGGCCTTTTTTCCTCAAAGAAATGTATTGTCATTTCTTCATTTGATATAAGCACATCACTCTTATTTTGCTAATGGATGTTTCAAAGTATATATATTACTAACCCCTTCATTTTCTGTGTCAGATAACATTCTTTAAGTTCCATTTCTTAAATTCTGAAAACTAATTTTCTTCCACTGACACATTTGCGAACTCCATTTGCCTGCTCATCACTCTTCAAACAGTATCATGGCTAATTTTTTTTCCAAAACTACGCTTAACAAGAAAACTGAAGACAAAGTTTAAGCTGATGTAATAAAAGGTTGTTCTAAACACCAACTGCTTCATGAGCAAATACTTTTGAGGTAAATGAAAAAAGACAACAGCTTACGTCAAGCTTCTTGTATTATCATATTTGGAACCCGTCAGCCTACATTTTTGTACTAACATCTTTGAAAATCTTCTGTTTCTGTCATGGTGTTCTAAAGATAGATGCATTAGTAATAAAACCTTATTTGATTAAATAATTAAATTCTTGTCGGCCATAATTAAACACTACCTCTTAACAGAATGCTAATTATTTCTGCGTGGATTTCTCAGGTCACAAAAACTAATCTTGCTTCTAAAACATGCAGCAACCCTTAATCTAATTTAGTTTCTTGGGTTTTTTCACCCTATTGTTCTAAACCAATTCATCATAGTCAGTGAGGGCCACAAATACCAAGCATCCTTTTCCTGCATCATTTTGGGACCCTTTCTCTACTGCCACAGAAATCTCACAGAATAGAGGAACCAATTCAACAGATATCTCCCTGCCTTTTAGCAGCATTGTCCAAGACAGAAGGTAAGTTTCACCTCCCAACATTTTCCCAATACTATTCCCCGTTTGGCTCCTTTCTTTATAGTATTTTTCGTACAGATCTTTTACAGTAACCATTTATCAGATTCTGAGCTCAACAAAAGGTGAAAACCTTGAAAAACATTTTGTTTATGGTAATGCAGAACAGCAGCTCAATTCACAGAATTTGTATAAAAAAATGGAAAACCAGTGTGATCTATAGTTCAGTTCAGCTCAGCCCAGAGAAGCTGTGGATGCTCATCCCTGAAAGTGTTCAAGGCATAGCTGGTGTCCCTGCAGGTAGCTGGAACTTGATAATCACTAATATCTCTTCCAACCCAAACCACTGTATGATTCTATATGTTTAAATTGGATGTTTTTATGTTCATACAGATACATACAGATTTATGTAACAGATTCTGCTCAGCTGTAATCAAACCTCCCTTACATGTATACTTGCTTTCAGACTGTTCAATAGCATCAGACATAGATATAAATCCTAAAAAA
>VXBB01005108.1:0-64485 GCA_013399915.1 Illadopsis cleaveri | reverse complement strand
AAAAAAAAAAAAAACCCTAAAAAAAAAAAAAAAAAAAAAAAAAAAGAAAAAGAAGGAAATACTAACTTTTCACCTACTGTTTGAAAAAGACCAATTTTTTCTCACAGAAACTAACAGTTTGGAGTCTACTTTCTGAAAAAATGGAAGGCATCCAAAATAGTCCAGTTTCCTCTTGGTCTGGAAATTATTCAGCTCCAAAATGATGCCAGAAGCAGTCATTGGTCACTGAAAAACAATTGTCTATGAGTAAAATCTCTCTTAATAAATTAAGATTTTACAACCTGTTCAATCTAATATACTTATTCCACTTGTGTCTTACTCAAAAAAAAATCATGAAATTAAAAGGAAGTCTATTTTATTTATTTGGACTGACTTCAGGTCTCAAAGGATGACTTTGGAGATTTTCAAGACCATGCAACATCAAAACAAATATATGTTACTCATGATTTCATGGCCTTTTATTTTTTAAAAAATAACACACCATTGTCTTATTTCATCAGATTTCTTCTGTTCATCCTTCTATATATAAAAATAAGTGAACTTAGAAAAGTTGAAAAGAAAAGCTTTTACACAAGCTACACTGATTATCATTGGCCTGATAAGCTATTTCAAGAAATTCTTTCAATCAGTCTTAGAAGAAGTCAAATGGGATAAAGTGCAATTCCATGGATCATATCCAGATAAAAATAAATACACAGAGGCTAGCATCCCTATCTGACCACAGTTTATCAGCTTGAACAGCAAAGAGATTTTGGATGTAAAGGCACCTTGATAAAATTGACTGATCAATTCAGACTTTATAAACAGGACTCTTTTCAAAACATGACTCTTTCAGTACAACCACCAAAACCAATGCTTCAATAAAACAGTTTCTATAATACTTCTTCTTTGGGGAAAAAAAAAGATTGTTTGAGATTTTCGACATCACAAGAAATATTGGCTCATCCTTCAGTGGATGGAATAGATGAAATATAATACAGATGGAATATAAAATTGGGAAGCCAAAGCAAAAAGAATCCTGCAGTTAAAGCACAGATGGATAGAGATAACAAAATGCTGTTCCGTCAACTATGAAGCCTCTCTTTTGTTGATTGGAAGTGTTACTGTTATGATGAATCACGACTCAATCCCAGGAAGCAAGTTGAGCAGGCATGAGCTTAAAGTTCCATTTCAAACTCTCCTCTAGTTAAAAAAGCACACACTGCAAAGCTTCATACCTCTCCTACTGCATATAATTATGGCTGGGTTGTGAACCAGGAGCCAGGAGCATCTACCTCTTGTAGAAGTCTGTTTATCTACAAGAACAACTGGCAGTTTTCTTTACAGGGTGCTGTCCTGAGCTAATCAGCAAATGCAACAAATGACCGTGATAACATGACCAGATTAATTACATGTACTATTTCTTCTTCTTGTCTCAGAAACTTAATAAACCATTGTGGTTATTACGTATGAATATTGCATGAATATTACAGTAGGAATACTGTTCAGACTGCTGAATATCCATCTTCAGTATGTAACAGTAAAATTTAAGGCCCACTATGCTTAGACTTTCAGTCCAGGTGGCACGGATTAAATCATCTGCTCTTTTACAACACATTAGTCATAAGGCAGTGACATGCAGAGTATGTGGCGAAAGCCTAATCTCTAGGGTTAAGAAATGGCCATCAAAAAGTCAACTAAAAATGAGGGCAAATTTCCATAAGCTGAAGTTGCGGGGTTTTCATATAGTTTGACTTCCAATAAAAGAATTCATTTTTGTACAGTATGATTTTCCAGTTGTCATTTCTCTAACCTGAGCATGAATGCTGATCCATCCATTTGGAAGAAAGAGTAGAAATTATTGCTGAATTTGATAAGTAGTTGTCTCCCATGATGTACAGGAGCTTTGTAATATTGGAGCTTTGCTGAGCTCCTCTTGCAGGCCCTAATCTCACTGCTCTGACTCCAAGAGCTCCAAAAGGCAGGTAAGTGACTCATGAAAGCTCCTACTCACCATGTGCTAGACCTAGGATGAAAAAAACGTGACACTGGAACAGTGAGCAGCTGACGTGTTTCAAGAGTTTTGGAAGAATTGGATTAACTGGGCTAAAGCACTTACATTTAGGAAAGAAAACTGACACTTTGATTCATGTGTGCAGGCTTGGGAGGACTTTGATTATATTGAATTAGATCAACAAAACATGATTTAGTCACGAACCACTGCAGAACATATATATTTTTTGTATTTTGGATATTTTGTCTGCACTACCCTTTGTTCCCTCTTCTCTCTTCTACTCCTTATAAATGCTGAATGATTTTCCATTCATTTTGCTAAAATGAAGCTTGCTGTTCTCCTCTGTCTTGTCTGAATATGTTGAAACACAACACCTGCAGGAGGAAACATCATTTGGGAGGAGAAAGTTCTTACAGAGGATGGAAGAAAAAAACATTGTGTTCTCTTTTATTTTGTTATCCCCCTTTATTTTTTGTCTTCATTTGCTCTTCCTTGTGGGGATACACACAAAACTTTTGTAAATAGCTTCAGGGACCCATCCACCCCTGGGCTAGACCAGCACCAGAGGCAAATCAGGAGACAGAGAAAACTGTGAAGGGTGTCAGAGGGCAGAACCAAAACAGGAACCAGTTGGAAGGAGAAAGATTAAAGTTTCCTTCAGAATGCTGGAGAAGAACCTGGTAGATATGGATATTTTTAATGGAAAAGCATGCCTTTGTCAAAAATTAATATTATGATGAGGCACTTGAAAATGTTTTCAAGAGAAGTAATGGATGCCCTGTCCCTGGAAATGTTTAAAGCCAGGTTGGACGAAACTCTGAGCAACTTGGTCTAGTGGAGTGTGTCCCTGTCCTTGAAAGGGAGTTTGGAACTGTGTGATTATTAAGGTCCCTTCCAATCCAGGCTGTTCTATGACATGATTCTATGATATATTTTAAAACTGATGCATGACTCCAGTCTCATGGGATGGATTGTCAGGCACTACCCTCGGAGTGTTTGCAGAAGGTTGTGAAGAGTTCAACTGTACTTCCTCAGTGTCACATAATTTTTCTGTTCCTTAGGAAAAACTGTGTTCTAGAAGTAAAGTTGCCAGACAAGATACTTAAATTTACAGAAGAGAAAAATGGTGCATAAAGGTGCTTTTGAACAGCAGAGTGTGACTACTGCAGGACTACAAGGACACAATGCTGTATGAATTCTGTGTGAGCATTAAAAGGATGGACTGCACCCAGACCTGTGGGAGAAGAATGCTGTGATCATAGGCTACTCACTGCTCAAACAACAGAGATCCGTCAGACAGACAGCTGTCCCTCTGTCTGGGCATAGCACTGAACAATACACTGCAGCAGTGCCAAAGCTGTTTGGAAATCATCTCCTCAAGGAAAGGTTAGGGATAGCTGCACATATCACCACCATGTTGGTGGTTATCATCAGGAGCTGAGGAGGTTAGGAAAGATGAGAAACTCTCCTGCCACTCCTCTTCTATGGGCTGTTGGGTCAGATGTTAAAGCAGAGGAGATGCCTTGTAAAGCCAGAGTGGGCATAAATTTTCTTTTCTGACCAAGTGAGCCACCCTGTGGTATAAAGCTGTTGTGTGTATTGTCATTGAAATTATTATTTTTGCATTGAAATGAATTTATTTTATGAACAGTTTCTGGGACAAGAGTAGCTTAGAATGAAATAAATGTATTTGCCAGCAAGTTTTATGCAGCAGGAAAAGGCACTTGCTATTCATAAAAAATATATATATATATTTCCCAGGCAGCATAGCTCTTTAGCTATTCCCCAGATATCAACTTGGTGTACCTTTAAGTGTTTTAGCACCAAAATATGAGAAAGAAAATACATAAATCTCATGTACATTGAGGCTAAATTCTATTTTTGGTGTTATATTGAGGTAAATCAGAAGTCAGCCCAGTGAAGAAAATTGCTCTCAGATACACTGGTATTAACCTGAAAGCAGAGCACAGTCCTTGAAATGCAGTTATATAATGTCTGGAGAAGAGATTCTGGTGGAATAAATGATCTCCAAAATGCTACCAGATAATTAAGCTGAAGTCAAAGCCCAAACCTAGGGCTCATTACTGCATATTAATTTAGTAAAACAGATTATTCATTCTTTGGATGTTACCTTTTCATCTGGGAAAAACAGGTACGTCCTTAAGGAAGTTTTGACTGGATTTCACTTGCTTATTTTAAATTTAAAATCCTCAAGAGCCAAGAGAACTTGATAGCTGATAAACATCTGAGACCAAGGGGGAAACATCACAACGTATCATCAATGTTCTTAGTTCCCCATGAATGATTTACATTCCCCAGCACTAGCAGATATCTTCAAAAGAACATATCAAAACTGGAGAGCAGTGCACTTGGTTCATGTAAAGTTAAATTTGCTGCAAAAAGCTCTATGAATTCAAAGCTCTGAGATCGAGTTCTGATTTCTGATGTTGGGCACACACAGTCTGGCTTTGAAAAGTTTCAGTGGGTCTGGGGAGTTTTCAGACTCTGTGATGGCATGCCTACAAGAAAGTCCCCACTGAGCTCTGTTGCAGAGCATTAAAACAGAGCACAGGTCTCTGGGAGTGGCTGCCACAAATATGTTGTTTTCTGTGGCCTAAGCACAGGGGAGCTCAGCCTCTGCCATCAGGGGGCTGGCAACCCATCCCATCTCAAGAGATGGTTAGCACTCAACTCTCCCAAAGAAAGCTGGGACCATTGGTTTCCAGGTCAGTTATATTCCGCCCCCANTTGGTAACTTTCCATATAAGCTAAGCTTAGAATATAAGCAAGCTAAGAATACTGAATGGCAAAATCCTATCTTTTTATAGCAAAAGCTATTCTTAGCTGTTTGGTGAGAGGACAACTGAGATTCAATAAAATGCCCAGAATCACTCAGTTCATTCCAGAAATTGACTCCAAAGATCTTAGTAAACAGCATACTGATGTCTTGCCCTTGACATGTTCTTACCTATTGCAGTGCAGACTGAATCAAGGCTATTTTCACCAGTGGATCATCATTCCTCATTATAGTTACTGCAAAGTGGTGGGTTTGGAATCTATCAGAGAATATATAAATAGACCAGGAATGCATAGTGACAAAGGCATGAGCATACGACGTTTTACAGAATCCATGCAGAAAGGGCACTTGATTACAAAAGTGTTTTGAAATTGCTTAGTATTTAAGAGTTTTTATTTGTGTTTTCCTTATATCCAGTCTTGATTCAGCCGCTGAAGTGCTGCAGGTAACCTCCAATCATTGGGTGTTTAAATAAAATAAAAAAACCGATCATCATCATCTCTTCTGTCCTACTGTGAGCTGAGGGATCCTCTGCTTCAATAGATGGCCAGTCAGAGATGAGCGAGCACTCTGAGACCAGAACTGGAAATAAGAGCTTTCCTTCTGCCAGGTCCATGGGGTCCTTGGAACATTTTCTTTAAATGCACGTTTCCATGTGTGTATGTAAAATCTACAAAGCAAATAGTATAATCCAGTATAATCCTCAGCCTCCATTCATTGTTGCTGGACTTTAGGGAATAACTGCTAAAAGTGAAACGAGATGTGCAGTCATCTGAGAACAAACAAACTACTTTTTAAGAATGCAGTGAAAAATAGCTTTAGTATTCAGCACAGCTTAATGAATTGAAGACACTTTTCTATTCAGTGCCTACCATGCTGGAATATTTTTTATTTGCAGCTAAATGAAAGTCCTTCATTCTCTTTAGAAAGCTGTTGCATAGAATGACAAGATAACATCGGTACGAGTTACACTGGATTTTGTTTTAATATGGCTGTCATACACGAAGGTCTTAGTTACAGTGGCAATTAATAAGTTAAATTTACTCTCTATAGAAAGAATTTTGGCTAAATCATATCCAGCAAGGAAGAATTCACAATTGATGCTCCTTTTCATTAAAAGACAAAATGTTCCCCGGTCAGGCTGGTCTTAATATTGCTGTGTCATTAGAGAAAAATAGTCTGGCTATTATTTAGGTGACTCATCAAAATGTTTTCTTACTATTTACTTCTGTTTCAGGAAATTCGTAAGGAAAAAATATTTTCAGAACATTCAAAAAATTTGATTAATAGATCTGAGAATTTTTCTCTTATAGCCACTGATACAGGAGTACACGGTTCTGCAGCCCCCTCCACTATTAGGCTTAACCTTCACTGGAGTAACCAGTGAAAGTGACACCAGGACTAGAATTGGAGATCTGGATCACCATTCAAAGATTCAGTTTTTTTCTCATTGTGGTGACTATTAGTAAAGGCAGTAACTAGCCCATGTCTACAGGATTTAGGTGATGCAAATCCATGAGTACAGGCATTTGTCCTGAACACCTACACTAGTATGACCACTGAATTAAGGAAAAAAGTGAGAGACTATTTAGATTAGTGTCATTCATGGATATTTTTTAAGAAATTATAATTTTTTTTCAGGATTTGGTTAATTTCTCATGATACTATTTAAGACTGATGCACCATCTAAAGAGATTTGTCAATTATACATTACATGGCCTTGACAAAAGATCTCACTACTTTTGGAAAAAGAGTAGAGTGTCTCCCTGACATTTCAGAGCTGCAGCCAGGCAGAAAACTCTGAATCTTCCTGTAAGCCCAAGAACCTCCTTTGTGTTTTTGTGAATGCAAGTGAGCAAACCTATAGTACACTTTTTTTAAACTGCAATCCCCTTCAGAGTTTGGCATTTGTTCCAGCTAGGACTTGTCATCATGTTCCATCAGGTACTTTCTGCTCCTGTAAAAATGTCCCCAAATGTTCATCTTTAATCACAATAAATTGGTCACATACTTAATTTGTTTTACAAACTAAAATATCTCTCTGAAAAATGAACTACTGTCCAAAAGTACAATGTCAAAAATAAGCCAAGCACTTTCCAACTTGTGGCTCTCAACTGTTTTGTTAAGGACATAAATTTTTAGTGTAGGCAGAGAGAAAATCTGGTAAAAAAAAATTAGATATGCTTCTATAAAGCAATTAGAAAAGTAAACAAAATCTTTACATCAATAAGTTAAGGCTGAGGTTTTCTAACATAGCAGCTTTGGTCTGATGTTTCTTGATGGTGGCTACAGAATTTTGTTTCAGAAACAGCACTGAGACATGATGTTCCTCTAGCCCCTTTATTTTGCCAGGGCCTGGCTGGGCAAACAATAATCCCTGTCAGCTGCAAACTAAGAAAGTAATGTTACATTTTCAGTGGAATGATTCAATACTGTGCAGAGAGTGGAGACCACAGTAATGTCACACATTAACACCTACAGAGAACTTGACGACAGTAATTTGTTTCACTTTTTTACCAAGGACAGTTTGGGACAGTTAGATTTATGAAGCCATAATAAAATATTGACCATGTCAGTGGTAGAATTACATTCATTTCACTTTCTTGCTCTTTCTCTCTTACTTATTTTTAGTGCTGTTCAAAATACCTTGCTATGTATCTGCACAGAGCTGTAAAAGAAATATATTGACTTAAATGAATGATTTAAAATTTAATTTATAATACTCTCATAATTTCAAATGATAATAACATGCTTCTGCAGAGACTTTACTCAAGTAAAGAATAAATGAAAGAGTTATTATATTTTCCCGCTCCTTTCAGAAATTTTTGGTAGCTTACTTCAGAAAGCCCAACTTTGGCATTCTGTGGGATATTCTTACCATAGGAGCCCTGTCCCTCCCTGAATTCCCTGCCCTTCTGTTTTTCTTCTCTGATTGTTGCAATGCCCACCCATTGCAGGTGGGAATTTTCTATCTTTCGAGTGAAGAACATTGATACTAGACAAGCAGAGCAATGGTGGTGTCCCTTCTGCAGGAATGTGTTCATCCTGCCACCACAAATACGGCAGTCCTGACTTCTGCTGCACACACTTGTTTTACACGCACAACTGTGTTCCATAAGAGAGGGGGAAACAGCAGTTGTGCCCCACAAGAAGGGATGAAGTATGAATCCCATTGTGGAACAGCTGTTCCCTGACTATGTCTACTTTCTGTGGCATAAGACCTGTGATGGCAGATCTACCCTACGTGGATATAAACCCACAAGGTAATAAGTGGACCATCTTGCTGAGCTTACTGTTTGACCATGAGCTCTCCTTCAGATGGAGGGAAACCAATAATGCACAGCCTGATCAAAGGGAAGGGATGCCTTTGGCCCATAGCTGTGCTACTGCATGTACCACCTCCACCTGAGGAGGGTGAAGAAATTGTCTCTGCTTTTCACATGGGGCTCAGTCTTTTGTGTCTCTTTATTCAGGTTCTTGAACCCTCTCACAGCCTGGGACATCAGCTGGCTGCAGAGCTGGGCTATCACAGGTACCACCATCTTCTCTCCCAGACTATTACCAAATCTGGAGGTGATGGAGGTGGCTCTTTTAGCCATGGAGTGCACCTTACTGGAAGAAAGTTCAGATGCATATGAATACCTGAGCCTGACATTAGAGGTGCAAAAGCAGGTATTTTTACATGATGGGATCTCACAACACTTCTGTGGCAAGACAGTGAAATCCGTCTTCCTCTAACCAAACCATCAGCAATGCGTATCTTTTTGACACATTCAAAATGGAAAAGAGTGCTCCAGGCCAAAATACAAGAGTGTTTGGTGCCTAAAAGATGAAAGTCTGAGGAGATTCATCATGGAAAACTCTGAGTTTCTTCTGGCAAGACTGATGACGCTTTTTGCACAAAGAAAAATAATGGATCTGAGTTCCAAATTAATTAGAAGAGAGATACAAACATGCAGAGAACTTTTCAAATGTCTTCAGTAGTTTCGAAGGCAATGCACAGTTTATCCATGCTGTCTCAGGCCATTATTCTATCCCTGCTGCTGGATTGTGGCTAGAGAAATATGTAAGTACTACTTCATTAAGTACAAACATCAAGAGGATTGGGTTGTCTGCTTTCCATCAGTGCTGTAGGAAAGAGTTACAAGTTTGTACATATATAATAATATGTTGATCAATTTAATTCAGATTTTCAAGTTATCCCAGGTGCTTATCAGAGATGTCTGGGAAGACATTATTTGGTTCATCATCATGCTAGATACCAATTTCTCAGTGTCTTCAAAATAAATCTTTAGGGAAGAGAGAGGACTCCTGTGTATTCTGTGCAAACCCTTCAATTTGAAGGAAAACTCCCTCAATTCTGCATCACTTTGTACGTATTTCACCTTTCTGTGAAACCACTGCCACATATCCTACTTTTTTTTATATACTTTTTAAGTGTTCTGTGATTGTTTCCTTTCACTGTACCTTCACTTTTTGTCCTGTATCTCTCAACATTCATGTCGAGTGAACCACTGGAACAGTCCATGGGGCAAGCCAGCCACAGACACTCACAGATTTCCGTAGCTAAAGGAGGCTTCAGTTCTTCTCACCATAAGCTATTCTCGCCTTCTTGAAATATCTAATGCAGTAGAGTTCAGCAATGAACAGAGTTCAGGAAGAAAATGGTGTTGAGGCTTTATATAATTTCTGAGATGACAAAGAACCATTGGTTTCTATTAGGAGATCAGCTGGGAATGCAGCCTTGGACTTGGGACATGTCCTGTCCCTGTTCTTGACAGACACTTAGCATTGGATGTGGGAGAGGGGGGGATGCAGAGCAACATGCTGGAGACTCCCCCATCTCTGGGAGATCCACAGGAGGTTTCTGTGACCAGAATTTTAAGACTGTTCCTTCCGTTACAACTGGTTCACAACTCAAAACAAACAAAGCTCAGCTGTTACCTCTTGAAATATTACATGTTCTAAAAATATATAGGTGAATTCTGACAGTGAGATGAAGTGTTGATTGCAAGTGAATACTTTGCCTCTGATTCACCTAATTGAAAAAATTATTTATTAAATTTTAAATGCAAGATGCAGAGATTCAATCTGTTGCAGAAACAGTGGAAGGCAGAAATGTCATAAGTTATAACCTCACCTACAAAATGAGGTTGCAGTCCCTTCAAAATGAAGCGTCCTGCTCTGGAAAATTGTATCCAGACAACATGCATGCTTAAACATGAAGTGATTTTATTTCATGGTATTTCTAGGCATAATTCTTTCTATATAAACATCACCTGAATTTTCACTAGTTTCATCTGCACTACCATGATGTCATGTTTTGAAGGCTTGAAAAGGTCTCTTTCAATTACACCTGACAGGTTTTGGACATCTGAGAAAGAGCACTCCAGTCCCGTGGCTTCAGAGAGCTGCACAGCTCCATCCCTCCAGGCAGGTGTTTCTGCTCTTTCCAGCTGAACTGAAGACAGATGGAACATGACAGTGTTTCCCCTTCAGTTGTTTCCTAAGGAAAATTAGCTAGTTTTGTCTTTTGGTTGATGTAGTCACAAATGACAAACAATTGACAGCCAAAGGTATTTTCCCACGCTAAATCCACAGATCTGACAGAAAACACTACTGAAACAAAAGCAATAATAAGGAAATAAATTCCCATGGGCTGTGAAATTAGAATGTTTTGTAAAAATGACTGCATTTTTTATCTGTGTCATTAATGGCAGATGCAAAGCTAATCATGGTATTGGTACAAAAAATGAAGTTAATAATAGGGAGCCCACAGGGCCTTTTTGCTAATATTGATGTGCCACAGCTATGTTCAAGCTAGACAAGAAAAGAGATAGATTCCAAGTGTACAAATGGTGAGTTCAAAAAGCTGTAGCATGGGGACGAAATGAATGAGTTCTACAGAGTTCTCCTTACAGCTTTTTTAAAGGACTTTTATGTCCAGGTTTTTTTAAAGACTGCATGAATTTATAGTAAGAAGGCCACAAAGGAAAATGCTATGGAAATGAATTTGCAAACTCGGGGAAGAAAAGTGTTAGTAATACTTCTATGTCTAAGAAATTCACTGCTTGGCATATCTGTATTAAATAGTCTCAGTGTATAGTAGTGTAATATGGTGGAACATAAATAATCATGCTGATGTAAGAGACTGCTAATATAACCTTCATGCTGGCCCTTCCTTTGCCAAGTATCCAGAAATACAATTTCTGCTCTCTGCAGTCACAGAATAACGAAACTCTTGCAAACTTTCTCTCCTGACCTCAAACAGTGAAGAAAGAGAATTTTGCAGTCTCTTGAGTTTGGGAGTATGTCATATCCATTTACTAGTGTCTCGTATTTCTTGCTCTTATTTTAGTCCACATCAAAAGAAAATAGCAGCTCAGTCTTAATATTCCAAATGTCAATTGATCTAAGGTCCTTAGGGACAAACCTTGCAAGCACAATGATCTTTTGTTTTCTGAGGTCTAAGGGTAGATCTCAGATTTAGGATAGCATGCAGCTTTCCAAGAGTATTTTAATGTGATAATGCCTGTCGAGGCAACTATTAAGAAGGAAACACTCTAAAAATTACCTCAAAAAAAATAAAACCACTTAAGACTTGCTGGTTATTTTTCAATCCAACTTACCTTATATTTTTTAAGTCTTTAAGTTCAAAATAAGACAAGAGCGTGAAAAACCAGATGGCTATACAGCAACATTTCTGTTCCTGTATATACAGAGGTTTATGATGGGCTCATCAGTACCTCTGTGGGTATACATAGATACAGTCAGAACAGGACTGATAGTTTGCTGCTTGTGTTACTTCACATTTCAGAAACTCCACTGAGTCTCCTGAAGTCACAGCAGATTTTACAGACCTTCAGCAAAGAAAATGGAATCACCATAGGCAGTTACACAGGTTTTCATCTTTGTCAGAAATCAAGGGGTTAAAATAAGCTGCAAAAAACTCTATTACTAGCTTTCTGGTATATGGTATATATACTGGTTATGCAGTAAGATCATTAAAAAGGTAATTTCTTTCTGCAGCATTATAAAATTTTTATTGGATCGATAGCTGCTGAAGTATTGAAAGCAGTCATAAATTTTTATGGCATTAACAGAATTCAGTAATTTGTCACTCAAATGGGTCCAAATGAACAAGGTCTATGAAACTATTTGACAGTTGCAAAAGCTATTGAAATAATGCAGGTAATTTGGAAAAAAAATAGTTGGGTAGGTTTGTCTCAAACCATAATTCGTACTACAATAAAATCAGAAAATGACTTTCTGCAAAAGACTGACAGATTTGGTTCCTGGCTGTCACGTTACCCCACGGCCTGTGAGTCAAGTTCTGGCAAATATGCTTTGCTACTGAATAAAATACAAAAGTCTCTGCGCCCTTGGAAACAGGTGCTCCTTTAGCCTTGCAAAAATTGGAAGTATTGACCATCAAGTAAATTATTTCTCTTTCTCTGGAAAAAGCTATGAGAAAGAAAATATCAAACAGTTTTTCCCTCAGTTTGCTTCATAGGGGTCATTTTGAGCTACCCATTAACTTCTGAGCCATTTTCATCTTTGTGATTTATCAATCAGCCATGAAACCGTGTTAAACTAGATATCTTTTATTTATCTTAAATTGCTTACCTTTGGCTCCACAATATTTTCCTTTAGGTCATTTTGTTCCTTTTTTAAGTTGCTAGTTTTTTTCTGCTTGTTTTTGGTTTTTGTAATAACAAAATCTGATATGACAGCAAAGAAGAAAGAATAATTTTTAAAAAAGACCTTTCACCAAAATCTAATTATATTATTTAAGTAAAGTTTGTGGGGTTTTTTGTTTGTTTTTTTTTTTTCTCTACCCAAGTAAATACATTTTTAAATAGAAGACAATTATAACATTTTCTCATCTTTAAAAAAGCCACAAATTATTTTCTGATTATTTAGTATAATTTTTATTAAGACTTTGGAAGCAATCCTGTTTTTTAACATGGTGATACCTCTTCAGGCCTCTGCTACACTTTAAGCTTTTTATTTCACTGACAGGATAGAGACCAGAAGGAAATATGACAACACAAAATGTTTTACGAGGAGGTTTCATGATACTCTCATTTGACTTCCTGCTGCAGCAGGGAAACAGTGCCAGAGCCCATTTTGTACTGTGGTTTCTATTAGCTCTGCTGGTGCTAGCACAACCAAGAGTCAAATTCATTCCTGAAAACGCAAACAAAAACAGACAATATGGCTGTGACTCTCCATCTTAACAAGGCTGATCTGCACCAGCCCTCCAGAGCATCACATCAAAATCATGCATCACATCGCACAAGCTTCTGCGCGAGCTTAGGCAATCCTTGATGCTGGTGTGTTATCAGTCCTCCTCACCCTCAATATCCACAGACTGGGGATCAAGAAAAATCTGAAAATCAAGACATTTCTCTGTCCTGGTGACCCCTGTCTGCAAAAAACACCCTGCAAGCTGTTGATCCATTGTTTTGCTCTGGACCAATGTCCATTCACCACGGTACTACTAAGCTCCATAGAGTTCACGCCACTCTGTGCTATAGAAAGCACAGAGATCTTCAGCTCACCAGATAAAGGTAAAGTGTGCCAATTTTATTTAGATTGCACTGTTAATTGTTTTCTACTGTAAAACACATGCATATGAAAACTAAATCTGGAATTGCCTGCTTCAAAATGTCAGGACAACGGACACGGCGTCAGCACAAGCTTTGTCAATGTACATGCTGACATAAGAACTACAAACCAACGTATATTCTCTAAATTTATATCTGGTTATCTGAGACCAAACCCCCTGGCTGATGTCAAAAGTCATCTCATACACAGTAGATTTAAATGATATGCAAAATCTTGCACGAGTTGAATGTGAAAGTAGCTCTGAAAGGCAGATAAATTACTTTGTTATCTTTTTCTATTTATAGAAACAAAAAGCCACAGAAGGTTTGGTTTGCTTGATTTACTAAGCAGCTCTGCATGAACTAAAGCTACTCTGAGGATAATGTTAAGTAAAGAAGTGTAGTTAAAGAGAATGACCACTTTAATATACCCTGACATGAGAAAAAATCTTCAGGAAAAAAAACAAGGGAAAAGGTTTCGTCTCATCTTTTCAGAAACCCTTTTTCCTTTAAGAGAAATTTTTGTTCTCCTCTTTCCTCAGAAGTCCATTTCTAGTGCTCTGGAAAGGCAACTTGATTACCATGAATCTATTTATTTGTTGAAATTATACTTGCATCAGGTTTTGTATATTTCACTACATCTGGTGGTTTTGAACACCAATTTATTAAACTTGTTAAATCTACAGATAAAAATAATTTGAAACCATGAAAAATCAATGTTTTAATTGAAATCCCTTCTAATCTGTATACTGAGAGAAAATATTCATATAGCTGCATCTGAGAGGAGCATCTTTAAATTTTTTCAATATATTTCACGATTCTTAACTAATTAAGAAGAAAACCATTTAATGGCAGAACATTAGACAAATTCCTATTATAATGCACTGACGCATATGAAAATAAATATGGTGTACTTAATCTTCCATTACATAAGATGCCTAATAAAAATGTCATGTCTAGCCTGTTTTGAACTTTCATTACTTTCTGAAACTCAGAGGAATAGCTGAATCAGGTTAAATTAACTCTGCTTGTTCAAATCAAATACAGATACAGATATAGGAGATACAAATGTCCAGTAATTAATGAAATACCTTTCTACATTTCCTATTTTATTATGATTCTTTCTTCAAATAAGAGCTAAATTTATTATTTAAAATATAATTTTTTACATTTTATCATTTAATGTCAGAAGCCTCAGCAGAGATTGTTCTATTCTAAAGAAAGCAGTATAGAGGAACAGTTCTTAGTGAATAGAACTGTAAGTGATATTCAGTCTTTTAGTATCTCTCCATTATCCCCATTGGAGTTGTCTTTAAAAGAAAAACAAAAATATATTTATGTAGCATCAAGAGTTTAACTGAGATTGGGAAATTATTATGTGCAATAAAACCTGTACGTCTATTAATCTCATGGCTCCTAGAAGTCAAGAGACTTATTATATTTCCCAGGAACATATTTTGAAGATGTTTTTTACCTCTTGAATATCAGGAGTCAGAGGTCAATCACCTTTTTGTGGAAATTTTTTACTCTGTTTTGTCACTTATTTCTCTTCTCTATAAGCTCATGTGTTTCTGTGCTGTGCTTTCATTCTCTTTACATCATCTTCAAGCTGATCCTTAACAGGCAAAGTCTTCCTCAGCGAAACACACAGGTCTATAATGGAAATAACATGAACTAATAATCCTTCAGTGAATATCTAGCACAGAGCAAACACCTCCATCATTCAAAATATTTTTTCAGTGATTCCCACCACAGACATGGTAACCATCACTCCATCTCCATCTCCACTACCCCGTTGTTAAACAGTCAATTACCATCAGTATCATTAAAAAAACACCATTGAATAACCATGTAGATGTAAGTCATATAGACAAACAGACATGTCAGTGAAACACAACATCATAATATCCTCATAAACAAACTCAGGAGGTGCTGGATGAGTGGACAGTGAGGTGAATTGAGAACTGGCAGATCCCAGAGGGCCATAGTCAGTGACACAGGGTCTAGTTGGAGGTCTGTCACTAGTGATGTCCCCCAAGGTTCAATACTGGGTCAAGCATTGTTTAACTTATTCATCAATGACTTGGATGAAAGAGCAGGTGCCTCCTCAGCAAGTTCACTGCTGACACAAAGCTGGAATGACTGGCCAATACCCCAGAGGGCTGTGAGCTCTTCAGAAGGACCATGGGCAGAGAAGAACTTTCTGAAATTCCACAAAGGCAAATGAAGGCTCCTCCTCCTGGGGAAGGACCAGCACAGGCTGTGGGCCAACCTGCTGGGAAGCAGCTCTGAGGAGAAGGACCTGTGAGTCCTGGTGGGCAACAAGCTGCCCATGAACCAGCAGTGCCTCATACCCTTGAAGGCCAAGATTCAGGGACTACACACTGGAACAGATTGCCCAGCAAGGCTGTGGATGTTCAAGATATTCAGGATATTGAAAAACCATCTGGATCCAAACCTGTGCAATGGATGACCCTGCTTGAGCAGGAAGGTTGGACCAGCTGACCCACTTCCAGCCTTACCCATTCTGTGATTCTGTGAAACTAGCAATTCTTCAATGTGTGAAAGCCAGGATACTGCATGCAATGCCATTTCCTCTGAGAAGAGTCAAGATGTCAAAACAATATCTCCAAGCCCCCATAATATTTCTCTAGCAAAAGAGATCACATTCTCAGATGAATCTCTTCATTCCTCATATTCAAAGGCAACACCAATTACTTTTCAAACATAAGTTTAGGAGCTAGGATTCCTAGCCATTGTCCTGTAAGAGACAAAGACAAGAAAAAATCCCAAACGCCAAATTCTTTTTCTCCCAATTCCCAGCTTTAAAATACATGATATGTAGCATACCTGTGAGACTACTCAAATGTAATGTAAAATACAAAACTTGTGGTTTACCTGTTAGTTACCAAGACTAACGCTTGTTTGCAAGTACAAGATAGTGTATCAAAAAAGGATGAACATTGTGCAGAGTTTATAATGTGTCCTGAATATTTTTAGTACTGTTTCAGTTCCAAATCAAATGATCAAGAAAATGTAGCTATTGTTTTCCTTTTCACAGATGATGATTGCTCAGTATGATCAACTTTTCTCCAATTCAAAGTCTCTGTGGAACAGATTCTTACCCTGAACCTCTGCTGAAAGATGTGAAACAGCAGCTGAAGAGGTCCCTGCATCTTTAAGTTTCGAGAAACATCCATATTTTCGTTAAATCATAGAATCACAGAATGGTCGGTATTGGAAAGGATCTTTAAAGATCACCTGGATTCAAGCCACCTGCCATGACTGATGGACGCTCCACTAGACCAGGTTGAGCAATAATTGCTGGTTTTTTGCAGGACTCTGACTATAATGGCACTGCCTAGCAGGGTATCAGCTCCTGTAGGGAGGACTTACTCTGCAGCTCCCCCACCAAGCACAGGATCATCCCTGAGGCAAGATATCTGTGGCAGAGCTGCCCGTGGGCTGCCATCCCTCAGGATGTGCCAGGCATTAGCTAGATAAGAAGTCTTTGGAATGGTACAAAACATTGAGAGCTCAATATCTACTAAATAATAAAAGGCCAGTGCTGGTCCATCCTTTATCCCAAATTCATTGCATTAAACACAGCCTATATACCATCCATACCAATGCAACAAAATAATTTAGTGTCTGTTTTAGATAATAAACTTCCCCCTCCACCTAATGCTGATGTGCAGATCTGCTTTACTTCCTACAGACCAGTACAGGAAATTGTTCCACTTACAGTATGTTTTGAGGATGAGTGACTAGATGTAACAAGGCTGTGGTGAAGCACCACAGCTTAGTTAGGAGTGAGGAAATTATGACTGACAAGCAAAGGAAGTAAAGAAAGAAAATGGGAGGAAACTGCCTGAGAGGAAGTGTTGAGGTGAATGTGAAAAAAAAAAGTCAAAGCAAGAAAAGGAATTAAGTGAGAAAGGAAATAAAGAAAACCAGAAAATAATAAAAAGCACAGGGGAGAAGGCAGCTGGAGGGGAATGTATTGTAAATAAAACAAGTCTTGAAGCACAGCAGGATAAAAATAATGCATTCAAAATACCAGGACCTGCAGAGCTTCTCTGAATTGCATTTAGTGTCTCCAGGCCCTGAGGTGGGAATAACCTGGGTTAAGAGATGAAGGAAATGATGGTGCTACTTATCTGTGCTACTATTCAGACAGATTTTCTGGCAAAATTATCCTCCATTTTAAGATTATTACTGAGCCCATCATTAATTTCCATCACTTTCACTGATAGCCATGAACAGGCAACAGCACTACAGGTGAAGTGCTTTGCTGCATGCAGGCAACATAAAAAAATGATGGTCCTGTTTTAAGTGGGGAAACGTTACAGCATGGCCAGGTAAAAAACCCACCTAGAATCAGGACTTCGTATTTGTACTGCACCACTGGCCATCCCCACCCATGCAAATTGGTGTTCCTGGTGCATGCACTGCAAGGACCACAGCCCACCAGTTCTCATGATTTCTACATGAAATTATGTATTACTGACTGTTTCCTGGACTAAAAGAAGTATTTGGTGACACAAAGTGAGGCTTTCCTTCTGGTACACCATACACAGCTTTTCAGTCCATGAAGTTCACAGGTAAACAATATGTGTTAGGACTAAAACAAGATGTCATTACTTCATGCTCTCATCTGGTGCTTTCATTTCTTGCATTGCTCACTTGAGTTTCCTGACTAATTATCAAAATTGGCTGCAGGCATGAGTCATGTGCTTTAACACAACCTGATCAACCTATTAAAAAGGATACAAAGGCTTTTCACTAGAGCAAATTTTTCTTGGGTCATGGTCTTTTATTTTTTTCTCTACACAACATGACAAAAAAAAGTCCAATTGGCTTAAAACACTTAATCCTTGAGAAGTGCCCTACCTCCTATGCTGATTTTCATGCAAGCTGTAACATTGAAAAAAATCAGTGATACAGATGTTTGGCATAAATTTGTGTTATATGTGTAAGTGCTTTTTCACACTTTTGGATGTGACATCACCCCTAAGCTCACATAGGCCTTTGCCATGGCATAAAATGCTCTGGAGTCCTGAGCTCCTGTGAGGAGAAGGTTCTCTTAACCATTCACATTTGAATAATGTATCTATTATATTATGTCAAATACAAATGAAGATTTTCCAACAGCTATGGGACTAGTGAAAATCACAAGCTGCAGGACTGTTTCACATAGGTCCCTGGTCCTACTTGAACATTAACTGAGGCAACATCTCCATTTTTGTTACTAGCACCTTGCTAGTAACAAATGCATAGGAGCATTGTACTGAGGTTGGGTTAATGAATTTTTTAATGAAGCTGCTGTAATTATGATGGAAGGAACCAGACAAGATCTATATTTCTTGAATACCTTGCTTTTGGATAGGTTTTTATCCTTTCAAGAAGCACTAAGAAAGCAAAGTGCACAGTTGCTCCTTGGTATTAAGGCCTCAGAAGTGTTTGCCTGGAGTGTCTTGTTTACCATTGTCACATTTAAGACTGGAAGACAATTTTTCTCTCAGTTGAGATTACCAGGGTTTATTTTTGCCTTTCTCTGAAGGAAGACAAAGGAATGACCAGTTTCTAAGGCTATTTTTTTTTTTTACCCCATGAATGCCACATGATCTTCCCCCTATTTTTTTTCATGTAAAATAGCATGGCTGTGGCTTTTAAACTTATACTTGAAGTCTGAGTTTTTCCCAGGCTCTTGTGAGTGTTTTGTGGCCTGTGCTGAGCGGGGATGTGAAGAAGGGGTGTTCTGCAGACCTTTTGTCTGAACATCTGCTGCATAGTTGTCTGTAGCAGAAGGACAAATTCAAGGCTTGTGTTGGATGGTTTGTGGTAAATTGTCTTCTTCCAAATGGCTTGTGTGATGCACTTCCATCATAAGGGGAGGAGAGACACAGGCCAGTACATGAATATGAGGCCAAGAGCAATTACTTTAACAAAAAATTTGAGTGGTGTCTGGCTCAATAGAGGTCAGTGTGAGGTCTGCGTAGAAGTCTCTGTCCTTTGGGGCACATTTGAAGTATTTTCACGGAATTCACATAATCACTAGGTTGGAAGAGACCTCCAAGATCATTGAGTCCAACCCACCCCTAACACCTCAACTAAACCATGGCACAAAGTGCTGCATCCAGTCTTTTTTTAAACACATCCAGGGATGATGACTCACCACCTCCCTGGGCAGACCATTCCAGTACTTTATCATTCTTTCCATAAAAAACATTTTCCTAATATCCAACCTGTATTTCCCGTGGCGCAGCTTAAGACTGTGTCCTCTCGTTCTGTCAGTTGCTGCCTGGAGAAAGAGACCATCACCCACCTGACTACAGCCACCTTTTAGGAAGTTGTAGAGAGTGATAAGGTCACCTCTGAGTCTCCTTATCTCCAGGCTAAACACCCCCAGCTCCCTCAGTCATTTCTCACTGGGTTTGTGGTCCAAGCCCCTCACCAGCCTCATTGCCTCCTCTGGACACGCTCAAGAGTCTCAACATCCTTCCTAAACTGACAGGCCCAGAGCTGGACACAATACTCAAGGTGTGGCCTCACCAGTGCCCAGTACAGGGGAAGAATGACCTCCCTGCTCCTACTGGCCACATCATTCCTGATCCAGGTCAGGATGCCATTGGCCCTCTTGGCCACCTGGGCACACAGCTGGCTCATGTTCAGCTGCTGTCACCAGAACCCCCAGGTCCCTTTCTGCCTGAGCACTGTCCAACCACTCTGTCCCCAGCCTATAACATTGCAGGGAGTTATTGTGGCCAAAATACAGGACTCGGCACTTGGACTTATTAAGCATCATCCTATTGGACTCTGCCCATCCATCCAACCATTCCAGGTCTGTCTGCAGAGCCCTCCTACGTTCCAACAGATCAACACACACTCCCAGCTTAGTGTCATCTGCAAATTTTCTGATGAAAGACTCAATACCCTCATCCATCATCAGTAAAAATATTGAACAGAACTGGCCCCAGCACAGACCCCCGAGGGACACCACTGGTGACTGTCCCCAGCTGGATGCAGCACCATTCACCACCACTCTCTGGGTCCAGCCATCCAGCCAGTTCCTAACCCAGCAAAGAGTGCTCCTGTCCAAGCCACGGGCTGCCAGCTTATCCAGGAGTGTGTTGTGGGAGACAGTGTCAAAAGCCTTGCTGAAGTCCAGGTACACAATATCCACAGCCCTTCCTGCATCCACCAGGCAGGTCACTTGGTCATAAAAAGAGACCAGGTTGGTCAAACATGACCGACCCCTCCTAAACCAATGGTGGCTGGGTCCGATATCCTGGCCATCTGTTGCAGTAGAGACAGACAAGGCACCTATTTCTTCATGCACAATTGCCAATCTTTTTCCTTCACAGCTCATATTTATATGGTTTTCTAAAGGCATTGTGTTAAATTCTAATTGGTTAGTAACTTATTGCAACTCAGTTCATTGGTTAGTAGTTGCTAGTGTACATGTTTGTTAAAGACTTTCTTCTCTAAAGTGTTTACATTCTTTTTTCATGAGTAGAGAAATATTCTTATGGTTAGAAGTCTCTCTTTTCACAGGTGCAAATTCCTTTCTCATGAAAACTTGTGACACCAGCTGTGAACTGTACTTAGCTGAAGTAGTAGGCCTGAGCCATGATTTTACAATGGTTACAGGGCTCTTATCTTGTAGGGCTTTAACTATATGCAACAGCCATCCTGTAAGTGCTTTGTGCTGACACTCTATATAAACTGCTGCATTACCTTACTGGATACTGAGGTCAGGCTAACTGGCCTATAATTACCAGGATCCTCCTTCCCACCCTTTTTGTGACTGGGCATCACACTGGCCAGCTTCCAGTCATAAAACAGTGAAATATAACTCAGGCATCCAGCAGAGCTGATGACACCTGACCTGCATGAAAACTGTGATTTGTCAACTATTTTTCTGTCCTGGTCTCTGTGACCCTGATGCAGGTTCAAGCAAAAATCTTTTCTTTGAGTTCATGAACCATGCAGTCCCTGGTCCTCAGAACTGCCTTCACACCTTACCAGCAGGAGCTGGCAGCAGCAGGCAGACCTTTTGTCTGACTGCCTCAAGTGTTCAGGCAAGACAAATGAAGGAAGGGAGGGGAGAGACCTTACTGAACTCAGAAAGCAGCAAGCCACAATAATGTGGCTGTTGCTGTAACATATTATTTTCTTTCCCTTTCTTCCCATTTTCTCTGTGCCACTTACTTCTTCTTGCCTCCCCACTCACATTATCTTCAGAGAAAGAATAAGAGCAAATTGGAGGGGAGGCAGAGGAAGGCAGCAATAATGCCAGCAAGCTGTAGGAGGGCTGGGAGGAGTGCCACTGGGTCCTGTTCCCACAGTTGTTCCTGATCGTGTAAATGTGAAGATCCATCAGGCCTGTCTCTTTTCCTGGGTTTCTTTTTTTCCTGCTCATTTTAGGTAAAATTTGAATCTGGAATGATCATGAGCAAGTTGATCAGGAAATACTTCATAATTACATCGAAAACATAACAACAGAGGAGAGTATAGAAGAGTCTCTTTTATTAATTGATAACCTGAGGCTACCTGACTGCCTGTAAGATATGTGAATCAGTGGAATAAGCCCCAGCAAGCACAACAGAGAGATTCGTTAGCCATTGGGGAAACAGTCATTATCAAGCTGCTGGAAAGTTTTCCTGCCACTGAATCTTGTAATGAAGTGTGCAAATTTTTAAATTAATTGAAAAGAAGAGGTAATGCAGAGACCAAGAAGTCAGCCAAATTCCTGAATTGTTAAATGGGCAAATGCAAACACAAAATATGTTATTGCTCCATCTTTCCTTTGTCACTTTGTTTTTCCTCTGCCATCTTTGTGATCGTCTTCTCCAGTGTCTCAAACCAGTGCCATGATTACATAGAGGCTGTTGTATTTCAAAGGCTGCTGTTGGATGTCCTTTGAACCCCAGGGACCCTGTACCCAGTGGGGTTACACCGAACAGGCTGCACACCCTGCAAGGCACATGGTGAGGGGCAGGATAGGGAGTGTCATACCATGGAAAAACCACCATATCATCCTTCAGTGCCCATCCTCTAATCCAACTGAAACTGCCCCATTTCAGAGTAGCATGTTCTAAGACAGTAAATAGACCAACAGCTTTATTTTTGACTCAGAAGAATTGCATGAATATGTTCAGTTGTAGTTTACCCCTAGGCAGAAGGATTATAGTACTAAAAAAGAATAATTTAAATCAATATGAGCAAACCTCAGTAGCATTTAGTCTCTTATGAGAACATTAACATAACAACAAGAACACTACAAATAATTTAGATTATAATTAAGGCCATTAAGGGAACATGAACAATATTAAAGCACATCTGTACACTGACACCTATAAGAAATAATTCCTTATTTCTGTAAGGAATATTACCTTTTCCCAATCTTTGCATAATACTTGCTGCTAGAGCTTGTGCAAGAGCAGCCAGGGGCCCAAATGCCAATGATATCTTTGTTCCTAATGGAGAATCAGGGAGCACACCATTCCAGCTTGCTGCTGGCAGAAGAAAGAGTATACCTAGATTTAGATACACATCTTCCTGACAGAACATAAGCTGTCTTCTTGCAAAAAGAAAACTTTATTTTCTAAGCAAATATTATTTCACTTTCTATCAGGCTACAGCACTGTGGAAAATGTTTCATTAAGACAGACAGTGAATTGTTACTCTCCCTTTGTCAACACCAAGAGAGTTATGCAGCCTGATTCCACAGAGGAGAGATGTGAGCCAGGCATGGATAATGCTGATATAGATACTATATATAAGCTGAAGTAATTTGAGAAGGGAATTTAATAAGCAAGGCCAGTTGCCAGCTTGGCTAGCAGACATATGTGCCATCAGTGCTAATGGGACTATGATTACTGTGTGCAAGTGCAGGGCACAAGGAAGCTATGTCACCACTCAGCAAACATGAGTTGTATTTACCAGGCATGAAGGCAGTCTTGATGTCTTTGAAATCAGAACATGAAATAGATAACAGGAATGAGCCTGATCTCAACATGTTGATACTCTCTTCCCTTGCTTTCCTTTGCTAGAGCAAAGAAAACTGGAGAAACATTTACAGTGTTAGTTCACCTCTGTGGGTTAGTGGTCCTGCTCCTTGGATTGTGAAAAGGCAGGTCTAGAAAACAAAGAGCAAATAGGTTTTGACAACTGGAGAAATTACTTTTATACAGCCTTAGTTTCAACAGTGTTAAGAAGAAATTAATAATTTCATTGGATGCCTAGATTTGGCTAGGGATCAAGAAATATAATTTTTTTCCACTGGACAAAAAAATTTGTAACACTTTCTTGATTTAACTGAAATAGCAGCTCTAATGTATTGTACTTTATTGTCTAAGGATGTCCTCAACACTGGTATCATGGAAAGTGTCCCTTTATCCATTCAGACAGTTGGAAAAAGCTGTTGATTTCAGGAAGCTCCAGATTGCTAATGACCAGCTGATTCTGTTTTGCTTTATTTATGGTTAGAGTTTGGTCTTCTTCATCATTCCCCTAATAAAATATGTTGTGTCCTTGGGACTGCAAAGTGAGAAGTCCAGACAGGCAATACGAACACCTCCAAGTCAGCAACCAAGTGTTATTTATACCTTCAGCACTTGCAGAACCTAACCCAATAGTATCAAAGAACTGCTGCAAGAAAAGCAGATAGCAAACCTGAACTTGTCTCTGGCTTAGAAACTGAGTATGTACCCTCATAGCAATGTGAAAAACAAGGGGATCTTTCCTTGTTCACAGAGACTCAGAACAGTGAGGGCTGCAGGCCCACCCAAAATGAAACTCCAGTTGCAAAACAGAGCAGCAATTGCTGGGTCCTGGCACAATTATGGGGCAGCTAGAAGGAGCCCTAGGTCCTGAGTCTGGTAAACAGCAGAGTGAGACTGGGCACTAATGGACAGTAAACATCCTCACTACTAAACACAAATATTGAAAGTATTGATTCTATTGGAATTATGTATGTGGTTTTTTGCTCATGGCATCAGGATGCACAGGACTAAGGACCTGAATTTCTTTTTAGCAGTGATTTCAGCTCAAATTAACTATTATCTCTTAAGCTTTGAAGTTGACACCATTTTTGGTTCTCAGACTTTCTTTAGAAAAATATGTTTTCTGGCATCATAATGCAATTTTTTTAAGTTCTGTCTTTTGTGAGAAGTAGAATACATTTCAACTCATTCTGGATGTGCTCATTCAGTGTTTTTTGCTTGAAACATGAAAAGAATTTAAAGCATGATCAGTTTTGATTCAGAGAAAGCAAGCAACTTAGTCTTTTCCATACTCATATTAAAATATTAGCACAATTAAATGACTGATAAAAATAAACTATTCTCCAAAATTAATAATAGGTTACGGTTACTCATTCTGAGCAGCTTTTTTTTAAAGCAGGAATACAGTGAGAGTCACTCATAACTTTTTGTAGCTTAGACGGGTCATCACAATACTATTTTAAAAACCCACACATGCTCAGAATTCTCTTTCTTTTTTATTTCTATTTTTTTCCTGAGTAGAACTGTAGTAATTGGATTCCTTCATTACTCCTTCTACATCATTCTAGGTTAAACAAACTAAGGTGATTAAAATTAAATGGAGCAAGTAATTGCTAAAGCATTGGTATCAGCAGAATTCACTTTTACTGTACAGTGTATCCCTCCCACCACTGTGAGAGAGCTTGAAGTCTGCTGTTCTACAGAACAGCTATGAAATTTGATGCCTGACACAATTACAATTATGCTTCAAAAACTGTATGGTTTTGATTTATTCACAATGAACAACAGCCTCCACAAGCACACTAAAGGCCTTTCCAGGCAAGAAATCAGGTGATTTGCAATGTGTAAAGCACTCTGTTTGAAAGGACTTTAACACAACCAAACACTCTTCTTAATCCTCCCTTTACTAAAATGGGGAATACTTTCTCCCTAGGATAGTGCTCAGACTCTTCATACGAATATCTCACTCAGACCTGGGCATCGGAGAATCTCTCTCATACAGTCTTTGTTTCCTACATTTCAGGCAGAATATGCCTTCACAAATGCTTTCTTAGAGGTTCATTCACGACAACGTGTAAGAAAATTTAAAAATCACGGGTTCAGATTGTCCATGGAGATTTTGCAGGTTCTCAACAACTTGCATTGGATGCTTTAGAGAAGGACAGACTGCAGCACCCAGAGCTGGAGCAAACACCACCACCCTCCCAGGCTCTTCAGGGTGCTCTAGCTGCTGTAATCCCCAGCAGCCACAGCCATGAGTCAGTGAATTAAGTTTCCATAGTAGCAATCTGGGAGTAGCAGAGATGTTGCAGGTCCTGCCCCTCTCCGTACACAAATTGGTTTCAGCGCTAATCCTTATGTTATGTTCTGCTGCTCTGGTCCCAGAGATGGCCAGGAGAAGGGTCAGGTCTGCGGACTTGAGGATGTTGGGAGCAGAAAACATAGGAACACTTTGAGACTATTCTTTCTCATTTTTCCGTCTCCATACATCTCCACTGGATACATAGGATAGCATCTTTATTTCATTATTTGTTGGTGTCTCAGCTATTCAAACAAACCCAAACAAACAAAAAACCCCAACAAAACACAACAAAGCAAAACAAAAGAAAAAAAAAAAACACAAAAACCCACAAAACTAGGTCTCGATTTACCCCTAATTTCTGAACTATGAAAAAGGACTACTTAGGGATTCAGTCTGTTCTTTTGATCGACTAGCAGCATCTTTCCAGGACACATGCCAGCTTCTCTTTATCTGCACTCTCCTATTTGTGAGAGCCCAGTGACCTTGGATGCTACAGGACTGAGAGTACTTCTGTGGAAACTTCACCTTTTTCAAGTACTTTACCGCCTATGTATATCAAATAACATAACAAAGGACCAAAAATAGCACATCCCAAATCAGAGACGGCATTTACCAAGGACTGAACTCAGCTAAGCATTTTTCTGACTTCCTCTGATAAATGATCGTTTTCTTTTGATCCAGTACTCAGAAAATGCTCTGAATAACAGTACCATTCTCTGCTGCTTAAAAGTTATTTTGTCTGTAATTATTTATTTGGTTTTCTCCTGCTGGAAAACATATAAACACTAATGAGATCATCAGCTGCAAGAAATCCAAGTTCTGTTCTTGGGGCAGCAGGTCAAAGCTCATCTCCAAAAGCAAAAAACATTGCTCCTCACTGAAAAGGTACTTGGGAACTTTAGATATCTATCTTTTCAGGAACAAAAAAAGGAATACTTAGGTGCTCAAAGGTCTAAGCATTCCTAGGAGCAACTCACTGCTAGATAATTTTATCTGTGAAGCACTGAAAAAATACATTTATTCAGTGATGACTAAATAGAAAGATCATAAACATTTGCGGGAGGAGGCAACTGAAACCCAGGTTTCATCACTTCCAAATGAGTGCCCCGACCACAGGTATAGAGAACTGTGCCCCTTGTTTTTTACATCCATACATGTGATGTTTTAAGCAAAAGGAGGGGGGGTGGTTATAATGCTGCTTTTTATATTATGCTTTTGGAAGTGGTAAATATGAAAGTAAATACTAAAGCAGAAGGAAAAAACCCTAATGTTAATTCAATCTCCTGCATCTCACTGCCATGCCTGATCCATTATCTCCTAAAGAGGCATCACCAGAAAAAGGCCTAGGAACCTCATTTCATGGTGTCTTATGATTCCTGAGTGAAGTGCTAGAATAAAGGCTCATATATTATACTTAGATCTAATTCTCTTCATGATTTTTCCTCCTTTCTGGCTAATGCAAATCTGCACTCCTGTGCTGGCTCCCTGGGCTCCTCCCCAGCCTGGGAGCTGTATAGCCACACTCTGGCTCTGAGGGACAATGGGTGCTGATGCAGGGCCAAGTGCCTAAAATAAAGATGCTACAATAAAAAGTATTGCCTTATCCATTATTCTTAATGGATAGAACTCTCAGGCATAGATCCCAGATCCCCAGATATTTCATCACCTTAAAAATTCAGGTACTCCAGAGCATTGGCACTACTGCAGCAATTGTAAGGGAATTTCTTCTCAGGAAAGGAGGTACGTTACCTCTTATTTATTTGGGGTGCCACATAAAAGGGTTGAGGCTACAGTAAATGCTAGTGGGAGCTTGCTACTGTAGAGAAACTGGTTTGCATCTAAAAGTCTTTTTTTTAGGATTTTAAATGGAGATCAAAAAGTCTTAGTCACAGAGTTATTTATTTTCCATTTTCACGGAAAATGCACAAAGTGAGGACCTTAAGTGCTACTACCCCTGCAGCCTAAGACTTCAATCCTAAGAATAAATAACTTTACAATTTTTTTTGTAGCACAGGGAGTTTTCACATTATTGGGTTCAATGAATCTAGTGGTTTTTTTTGAAAGCTCATTGATATTTATCATCTTCCATCACAAGAGAAAGCAAAAAAACTCCAGATTTTGAGACATTTTTTCTTCAATATCATATCAAAGGACAAAATTCCATTTTCTTTCCATGACCTAACTGTCCATCACTTTTGTACTATATTCAGCTTTTTATTATTGTTTGTAAAGTGATTTTAGGAGGCAACATCAGGAAAAAAAGTATAGATTATTTAAACAGGCACCTGTTTTTTTACTGAATTAAGTACATTAATGACTGAAGAGATACAAAGATATATACAGAGACATAATTTGTATGTTTTTATATATAATTACACTGTTAATTTTCAAGTAATAAATGGACACAATCACATTGAGTACTATACATCAGTCAGTATTTAGAAGCAGAAGAAATTATGCTTGGTTTGAGAAACATTCCTTGTCCATCCAATAACCAGGAGGATTCTGTGCCAGATTAAGAAAACATGTCTCTTTAGACTACTTTGCTCTCCAGATTTTACCTAAATTGGTTTACTAAATATACATGAAAACAGTGAAAACTTGTTCAGATCAATGGAGAGTGTGAGTATTGCCAGACATCTGGCACAGGGACTCAGTTTTTCACAAGTGTCCACCTGGGCCTTGACTTGCTGTCCATACCACAGCGGGAATCCCAGATCATCTGTGAAGCTGCCAGGTTCTTCAGCATTCCTGAACAGCTCTGGAGAGGGGCTGAGAGATGCCAAGTGTCTGCACATGGGCCCTACCCAGCAGCCAAACATAGGGAAGGACTGAGCCCACAATTCAAACAAATGCACAATCACAGCAAAGATTCCTCACTGGCAGCAAGCCCAGCACTCCTCACCCTGCAGCAAGGGCAGCTACAATCCCACCCTCTACAGGGTGAACTGTGACACCAGACTACCACCTTCTGTGGGTCCTTGTGACACTCCAGGTGGGAAGGCAAGAAAGGAAAAAAAGAATGATTTTTCATTCTTTCATCTCATATCCATTTCTCATTTTTTTCCCTCTCCCTTTTACTTCCCAGACTAAATTTCTATGAAATGCAAGGTGGACAGCTTTTATTGCTACATCACTGAAAGGCTGCTGGTTCAGGTTTCTGGACTAAGTGAGCACAGTTCAACCAAATTTAATTGATTTTTGCTAAAGATTTTGGATGAAAACTTCAGTGCTGTCTTTGGACCTTATAAAATATCCCAGCATGCCCTCTGTTGCGACTGCTGTGTCTTAGGTCACATCACAGTGGGATGCCCCTTCTCCCATCCCTACTCTGTATACCACTGGATTTCAGTAACTGATCACGACTTTAATAGCATAGTTCAAACATATTTACACACTCAAAGTCAGCTGAACCAATGACACTATAATAGATTTTTAAGAAGCAAATTATATTTTATGTTATTCTGTTGTATTAATAAATTCTGTTCTTCTGTGGTTGATCTGAGATAATATACAGGCAGTAAGTGATCTAGTTAAGTAAATAATATTATGTTGTCTAAATTATTAAAAGGAAAATGTAGCTATTGACATCACTTAGTTATCTGCTACTATGTTTCATTTCTATGAGAGAAAGATATTTTTACACTCTACTGAAGAAAGTTAGCACAGCTTTCTGTTCCCCTAAAATGTAAAGAGACTCCAACATATGATCATCAACCACTGTATGTAGATTGGTACTGAAGCAATGCGGGTTTCTGATTATCCCACTTGTACAATAAGTCATTTCCAACCAGCTGTGGAGCCAAAGATGAAACACTCAAACTTAGCTTATACTAACGAGGTCAGCTTAGAGACAGGACACTGTAAAGGTCCTGGTAGATTTGCTGTTAACCTCTGCTTACAGCACTGCAATGGGCAGAACGGGAAGGCAGCACTGGGGACATTTTAGCTCCTGAAACCCAGATGAGAAAATCAGGCTCCTGCTGCCTGTACCAAGAGCAATCATCATTCTACAGTTTTGCTCTGTTTTAGGTGTACTTCCAAAATTTGTTCCAGGCCATTAACCATTCATATGCAAAGTTAAGAAACATAAAATACTGTCAGGCACAACTAAAAGAATAACATCTGTGAGCTGAATCCAAAGAAGAAACCTTGGTTGGCTGACCTCAGAGGTGTAAACACAGAGCTCAGATCTTTATAGAACCTCTGCCAGCTTCTAACAAGCCAGGAAGTTAATAAGGAAAACATCAATTACTTGGTATTGCTAAGGGTCTTCATGTTCCTCAAAGCCAGCTTTAGGATGAAAAACTAATTCCTTGTCATTTTTTTTTAAAACTAAGGACTTGGATTTATCTTTTTTTTTACTCCAGCAAACAGTTCAGCACCATTAGTCCCAAAGGAATGAATAAAATGGGATCATTTTCTGCAACTGCCTGTGACTTGAAAGACTAACAAGCAAGAAAAGCATTCAAATGCTCTGACATGTCCACAGCACTTCCCAGTTGCCTTCTCCAGCAGCTGGATTTTGTGAATCCCTGTTCATGGACCGCCACAGTTGGGTTTTTTAAGTGCTATATTGTGAGTACTGCTAGGTGGTTATGATGTTAAAAGGTGCTGTGATGTGACACCTTGCAACACCAAGGTTCTCTCTATGGATCCTCTGAAAATTATGTTACAGCCTTCAAGTGGTTCAACAGCTCTACCCATGCAATCCAAAATTCCGGCAAAGGACTGTCTCTCTCCATGCTTGCTGGCTGAATTCCTTCCACCTGACTCTGTTCTTTGTATTGAGCTGCTCCCATCTCCTCTCTGTCCTGAACACTGCTTCCACAGAATAAAACCTATTAGAAAACTTAAGATGCGCTTATTGTGCAGAAGTCATGTATGTCATTATCTTATTAGTTAGTTCAGCTTCAGAGCCTATTTGGCTGCAGATTTATTAGAAGGGTTGAATAGCCCATATGTCTTGTTAAAATATGGGAAGATTTCTTGTTGATGGAGGGAGAATATAATGAAAATGGAAATTACTCTTCATTTCTCCTTTTATTCCTGTGAACTAATTTGTCATGACTAATCCAATACGAACGAAGTAAGAAGTTTCCTCTCAGCTCCATCTTGGAAGTAGCTAGTATCAGGGGAGGGATGCTGGGGCTGTAGGAGCACAAGTACAATCTACTCAATTGTTACAGTGTCTCTTCCATAAAGAACAAAAGCACATAAACTTTGTTTCCCAAAATGTAATTCAGCTGTCACAAGGTACAAGTGACATTTAAAAGGTCATCATAAGTGCTAAGAAAAGAAAACTGAGGCAGTACTGCATTCAGAATACTTTTGGGCATTCAAGGACAAGTTAGGAGCCTAAATAGATCCTTGGATCTGGGCCTTAGAGTGCTGAAAACAAAGGTGAGGAAGGAGATAGGATTGTAACTGGGCAAGTTGAATAAAGAAGCCTTATTTTGACCTAGAATATGCAGGAGCATGCTTGCAGGCAGTGGGACAGGAGCCAACAGAGTTGAAGGTGAGGCTGAGATAATGAGAACAGAAATAAAGGAGGAAAGAGAGCTTGAAATAGCAGGGACTGAAGAGATGAAAGGCAGATAATAGTCCACAGACCTCAGAACTGGAGACAGGCTGTGACTGGAAAGTGGAAATGAATGGTAGGGGATGGGGCAAAAGGATGGGGAGAAGCAGAAACTCTAGTAAGACCCATTTTTGTAAGAGATGGTGGAGTAGTATGAGAGAGAGGCAATACCATCTAGCAGCAATGATGGAAATATCATCAATGAAAACTATAAGAAGTAACAATTGTCAGACAAGATACTTGCTCATAACTTACTACATCAAAATATAATCTCTATCACCACCATTAGAAATAAGGGTGGAAGGCAATTCACACTGAATATCTGACACATGACACAAAGACGTGTTCAGAGATGTTTACCTACAAAAAGAATTGAAAGCTTTCTTGCCACTGACTATTGGTATAGCCTCTTTCATCTACTCCCTTTTTTCTGCCTTCCAGACCTTTTTCTCTCTAAGTGTCTCAAGAAATTCTTCCAAAAATCGCTCCTCCCTTATTGTCAGAAAGCCATGTTATTCCATTCAGCGTTGACTCTCTGTAGCAAATTCCTGTCAAAATACCTTAGGGCCAACTGTGAAGAGCACAGGGGTGACTGCTCAGTGTTGCATCATACCAGGCAGGTGTCTCAAATCATCATTCAAATTCAGTGACTCTCAGGCTTATAATTCACTCGGGCACTTCAGAAAACCTACTGTCTTCATCTTTTTTCATCAATATTCACGCTGTAATGATTATAAAAGCCTTTGAAAACATTCTGTTCTCTTTTCTTTGTATTCAATGTCTTTAGGTTCAGCAATTTGTCCACTGACTTTGTGTGCTGAAAGGAAGTAAAATTTGCCCTCAAAGTTATACTGATATGAAAACAGTTCTTCCCACTTCTCCCAAGGATCACCTACTCCCAGGCATGGAGGCATTTGAACTTCTCATTTACATGAATGTCAATTTGAGATTTTTTTTAACCTGAACAAAACCAAAAATCTTTTTGGCTTTTTTTTTCTGTTATGGAATACATACAGTCCCATGTATTTTTACCAAAAAGGTTAACTAATCAGTTTTCTTTATTTTTTTAAAGAAGATATTTCATATGGAAGACTTGACTACAAACTAATGCCTGGTGAAATTATTAACCATCAAATAGAACATTAGAAACTTAAAGCATAAATTAAATTTTACCAGATCGTGTTACAACCTCAGTTGAGACCATGACAGCTAAATGAGCTTCCAGAAGCTAAACAGAAATATAACTCTTGAAGGTTACAAGCCTGATTAAACCAGGGTTTACACCCAGAATATCCATCTTACTCCTAGGAAAGACTCCTAGGAACTGTGTTAAAAAGCAGAGTTCCTCTGGCTGTGAAAATAAAGTGGAATGAAAAAAAAAACCGAAACCAAAAAAATCAAAACATGTGAAGAATGTAGCACCTCTGACATAAACCAGGGAATGAAACACTTTATATGGAATCCTGGCTCCTGTCAGATTGGATGTTGACTTCAGTGACTTGAGGCTTTTCCCTGCATCTGTACCACAAGGTAGGGAAAATAAAGCATCTGCTTGATGCTTTGAATTGTTCTCTTTCAAGTTGTGTTTTGTTTGCTTCCTCTTTGATCTTTTCATCAATTGCTTGTTCAATTGAAGCTGCTTCTCTTTTGTTTCGTTTCAAAATCAGCAGAATCCAGTTGCTGCAGGGCTCGGCAGAGAGAGAGAGAGCAAGGCCAACAGCTGAACTCCTGCTCCTCCTGGGCTCTGCAGAGGACTCAGAGAAGTTTTTGAGGCTGCCAAAGCCATGAGGAGTAAAGAAAAACATCATACAACTCTTATTGTAGGGAAATAGACTTGAGGACATTATGGAGAATCAATAACATCAGAGGCCATTACTTTACAAAATATAGTCCAAGAGTGCAGGTCCCAGCTCAGTGCCCATGCAAGAAAGCCTCTCTTATCCCATGGTGTGAGGCAGTGTGGGAGCTGTGCTATTAACTCAGACCACATTGCAAGGAAAAAATGCAAGAAATGGAAGAAGCGTAGCGAGTCCTGGCTGCCTTTACCCAGAGCCATGGATAACTGGCAGGAGGGTGCTACACCCAGGGGGTGCATGGAGCCACATGCCACCTCTTCCCAGGCTGGATGTGTGGGAGCAGTGGACAGCAGCCACAGGCAGGCACTGCTGCAGGGCTGCCCCTCTCAGCCCAGGCAGCAGGCTGGGGAGACATGCTGGAGCCCATGCACAGCTGGATCATGCTGTTGTAGGGCAGACATCAGGAACGAGACAGGGAGAAGTGAAATAGCCACCTTGCATTTGAAAGAATGGAATGGAAGGAAGCTGAAAAGGTTTGATTAAACCTTAACATCAAGAAAAGTCTTTAGACTGTTAAAGAGATTGGTACAATGATTTTTCTAGGACAGCAGTTGCAACCCAGTTCCCACAGACCATTCAAAAGTGGCATGGGGACCTTCATTATGGTGTAAATTCATGGGCAAGATGGCTTAGGAAGGGTTTGTGCCCATGAGCAGCAGCTTGGCCTCTGAAACCCACTGAGAGTTTTCTATGCCCTTCTACAGATCCCCGTCCTACCACAACAACCTTCTTTAATAATACTGGCTAAAGTGTATCAATCCCCATTTAGTCTTCACAAGATAATGAGCCTTAATAGGCAATCTGGTATTTACCTAAAGCTCCCACTGATTTCAGTGGCAGCTGGGATTGCTCAGCAGCTCTGAAAATCAGGCTACTTATATTTAGCTATTTAAACATGGAGTTAGAAAACTAATTTTAGGTGCTCAAATTTGAAAATTTTGACCCTAACGTTCAATACCAATTCATTTTCCATCACTTTCAGCAAAAATTTTGAGGAAAAAAATGAGAACATTATGAACAAATGATGGAATTATATTTTGTTCTCAAATGATTGCATATATCTCTTTGATGGCTTTTAAAATAGCTGGAACTTCCAAACCAGTGCATTCAAATTAACCATGTACACTGGTTATATTAAGGAAAAATATCCAACATGCAAAAGTTTTATTTTCCCAGGTTTTAACTTCAGAAAAATTTAGTTTATTTTCTGTAGAATACAAGTTTGACCAGAGCTCCAGGCAGAGGTGGCATATCCATTGGCTTTCAAATAGGAAATATATGATTATGATTTGTTTTTCCCAGGAATTATGGTACCAATAATAATCATGTTCTTGGTCTAATGTATCTTTTATTTTTCTCTAGTGACCAATTGTATTATAGTTCAGAGAATATTTTCAATACAATAATCTAACTGAATTGTTGAGGTCCTTTTCTTCACCCGTATGGCTTCACAGAGATTTCATATAAAGACCCTGAAACAGGGGTAGCCTTCTGTAAATGACTTAGCTGGGCTGCAGTGCAATTTTCATTTGGTTCTCCCATGTTTCACAAACTGAGGATAAAAAAACTGTCTTTTTTCAGTTCTCTCTTAATAAATGGATGCAGAGTATGGCAACACCCTAAAGATTGCTCCTGTGAAGAAACACCTTATTTATTTGACTGGAATACCTCACCTCACCAAACAGACATATGACTCCCTCAAAAGTCTCCGAATTGTTGTGGCTCCAAAAGCAGTTTACCACCTCTCAGTCTTCTGCCAGAGGTTCCCACTGTGTCATCTGGTGGGACTGTGTACATGGACCTTATCTGCTGGATCTGCAGGCTTAGGGATGGTGCATGAACCCTGTTTTATTCTTCATGTCTATGAACCATTTTTGCTTTACTCACTGTGTGCATGGATCCCATCTGCTTTAGTGAGAAGTCATGTAGGTAGACTCAGGTTTATCACTCCTGGCCATCAAACCCAGACTGCCAGATGGCCAAAGGGATGAAGGGAGCCCATTGCTGTTGTCTCTGCTCTGCTGGGGTAGCTGGGCAACCTCCAACAGAAGATGATAAAAAGCTGCCCTCAGGCAGTAAAGTTTTAAATCACCACAGGTGCTAGATAAGTAGACTTATTTAACTGATTCCTGTAACAAAAGAACTACCACTATCAAAAGGGCAATCAGAAGCCTTATATCTTTTTCCTTTGGTCTTTCTCTCCTTTCAAATTTGCTGTTCCCTCTACAGGGGCTGTTAGTCCTTTCTTCTATTTTTTGTCTCTTTCCTGTTTTTCTATCAAGATGGGTGATCAATCAGCAGTTCTTTGTCTCTCAACCCTTCAAATTTTCCCTCTCTGACAAACAGTCCATTTCTTCATAAAAAACTGATCCCTACTTCATCATTCCTCTTATTCATCTAAATTTAAGATTACTGTAAGTCTTTTTCATGCAATAAGAACAAAAGTTACCCAATCTGGCTTTCTTTAAAAGTCATAAAAGTCATTTGCAGGCACCCTGTTAAACTGTCTGTAAACCCTTGTGCATCACTGTAAACCAAATCTTGATCAGAGCTTTTCATGAAGCCCTGGATATATGCTCAGTCACAGAGTGGAAGTCATGCAAGTGGTGCACATATCCAGAAGGGAAGAGCTAAACATGGTTGGAGATGAATGGGAATTGAGGGAGAGAGGGAGGGAGATGGTCTGCATGTTGAAAGCCTTGGTTGTCTGTTCAAAGAAGCAGGATAGCTCAAAGTCTGTCTTGTGAAATGGGAAGAGAGCAAAGCAAATATGGGATAGTCTGTCTTGTGAAATGGGAAGAGAGCAAAGCAAAGACGGGATCAGTTTCAGCTGTGTATCCAAATACACACAGATCTTTACCCACACCAATCAGAGATCAGCGATCTTCGGTTGTTCCCCCAGTTACCACCAATTGCCAGGTTCAGATTTCTAAGGTCACATTTTAAAGAAATACTTAATCTCTATTCTGCACTGGGTGAAGCAGTGAGACAGGACTTTATATTTTAGCTTAAACTAAGTTAACTCCTTCACGTGGAATTTTTTGGCAAAGCTGAGTTTCTTGTTAGCAACCCTGTAATTTTTGATGTACAAAATACTTTTCACTGGGTTTTTCTAACTGTTTCTTTCCCTCACCGTCTTTCTCATGTTTTCTGTGTTGGAATTGTGCAAAACCTCTAACACTAATTTGTTTAACAAATAAAGAGAACTCTGACCTCTCCACTTAGCATATTTAAGAGGTAATCTCCATACAAATATGGCACAGGAAATAAATTTATAGAAAACAGGTTTATGCTGAAATCAAATTGAAAAAGGTATAGAAATCATGCATGTGTTTTGCACTGAGAACATACAAAACAAATAGAAAATGCATGTAACTGCTTCCCAAACACTGAATATAGAATTACCAACAGCAGAAAAGTGATCCCAGTATGAATATTTCATCTGTGATACATTCTCTCTTGGAAAAAAATCTCTTATTTTTGATGACTGTTTTTTTTGTTCACATGTATATTTAGTGAATAAATACGAACATGTAGTTCTAAATGAGAAAAGCAAAATTTATGTGAAGCTGCTCTATTTTCATGGATGTATGTTATTTTTATAGGCACTACACAAAGCACTCATGTAGTATGAGACATTTTGTTCTGTAGGTCCATATAATCACAATACTCTTGAAAGAGGAACATATCCTTGAAAGAGGCAAGTCTTCTGGCAGCCCACAGGAATGAAATAGCAGACTTGCAAACACTGGAGTCATAGGACTGCTCAAAAACCTCAGTTTTTCCTTTTCTATTTACAGAGAGTCAAGTCATCCACTTACCTACTCCCTAAAGCTTTTTCTGCCTTCTCCAAGCTGTCAGACAGCAGTAAGTTGCCAGTAGTATAAGTAGTATAAGTGACAAGAGCATTCCTGTTACAATCTTAGGCCAAGATTACAGACTCATCCTATGAGTTCCCCAAATGTGCTGATAACAGTCACAATAGTTCAATTGTTTTCAACACACAAAGCGTGGCAAGCTCAGTAAGAACTGCATTGCCACTCAATCACCTCTTCATCCTCACTGGCATCAAAGTTTTATTTGTACCCATCTCCAACACCAAGGTGAGCAAAGGGGAGACAGCAAACCAGTTCCATTAGATGTGGCTATGCCAGCCATATGTGTGAAGCCATAGTCTCACTTCTCCAGCTTTGTCTGTAGAGGTACACAGTAAGAAATGCCAGAGTAGGTGAGCTGGTCATTAATTCAGAGTCTCTCTCAATTCAAGTCTGATTAGATCCTGAAAGAGCACATATAGGCATAATAATAACCTGGTATGGTATCTGAAAGTGCAAGAGCATCTTGCAGTCAATACTTAATGTCAGTAAACAGTACCCCTGCAGCCCAGAAAGTTCAACAGGGTTTTATCCCAGCGGAAACAAACCTTACCAGGTATATAGAGGGAGAAATGTGTGTGCAGAGATGACCAAAATTTATTTTCGAGACACAATTACCAGAAATATTTAGCTCAGGCTGTGCTTCTTAAACAACCTGTAAACTTGTCCAGTGCAGAGAAGGCTTTTAAATCAAGAAAGCAGAAATGTTAGCTGCAACCACAAAACCTCCAGAAATAATTTTATCAATGACAAATCACTTTAGACCATTCATCTTTTTACCATCCAGCAAGCAATACACAGAAAAATTCAAATTGCAGCCCTCAATGCCAAAGTAGCACAAGCGCTAAGCAGTGTCCTGTCTTTCTTTGCTGCCTACACAGCAGAGTTTCTAACAATTGCTTTAGACACCTTCAGAGGTATTTTGGCACAGCCAGGGCAGAGCTGGGAGAGCACAATCCTTTCAAAGCTTTCTAGCCAAGAGCAAAGTTTCATTCCATCAGCTATTCCTCTTTGGAACAAAAAGGAGTTTTGCTGACAAGCCGAATGCTGGCTGCAGTGGCTGCTGCCTGAATTCCTTACAATGGGATTGATTGTGTGTGTTGAAATATGTTTGAATTTGAGCAGATAGGAGTAAAGATGCATAAGAATACTAGTGTTAGGCTTTATGCTATTGAAACAGCAGCTAGTAGGGAACAGCTGTGGTTATCTAAAAACACTCGTGCATGGAAGAATAATTTTTGTTTCAAAATCTGAAAGAAACTCTAATGATGAATCATAGACAGGCTATAAATAAAACATGACTATGGATTTGCAGACCTTGGAACACTGTCATTAGAGAATGTTGGGTTTAGGAACAAATTACCTTTTTTTTTTAATCTATCAGGATCATTTTGGAATAATTGCTTCTATGATGTCAAATCCTTTGTAATGCACAGTGAAATTTGTAACAAGACATGTGACAAACATTAAGGTTAAGCAAATGAGCCTGGCTAAATATCTGTTAATCAGCATGACTCATTAGCCTGACATACATTCCCAAGTTTACATCCTCTTTCTATAGATAATAAAGGAGGGAAGGACAGAATTACCAATCTTCAGCCTTCTTTGTACTGAAAAGATGAACAGCTTCCTGAGCCTCATTTTCTAGTCTGAAAGGTCAAATATACTTTCTGTGTGAGGTGAACAGGAAAGATTTGGGAAAACTGTAATAGTACACTGATGTCTAGTTTTAATAATTAATGGTAGTTATAGTTAGAAATAGCACCCGTTCTTCACAGAATCATTAAGATTGGAAGAGATCTTCAAGACCATTTAGTCCAGCCATCAGCCCAGTACCACCATAATCACACCTAAACCATATTCCCTAGAGCCACATCCAGACACTTCTTGAACACTTCCAGAGCCTTCCAACTCCACCTTCTCCCTGGGCAACATATTGCAATGACTAACTATTATTTTTGTGAAAAAATGTTTCCTAATATCTAATCTGAACCTCCACTGATGCAACTTTCCTCTCATGCTTTCATTTGAGACATGGCAAAATAGATTGTCTCCCACCTCACTACTACCTCCTTTACAGTAGTTGTAGAGAGCAGAGGATCTCCCAAGCCTCCTCATCTCCAGGATGAACAACCCCAGCTCCCTCAGCCTCTCCTAAAAAGATTAGTGATCTAGACCCTTCACCAGCTTCATTTCTCTTCTTTGGGCATGCTCCAGCACCTCAATGTCCTTTTTGAAGTGAGGGGCCCAAACTTGAACACAGAATTTGAGTTGTGGGCTCACCAGTGCCAAGTCAAAAGGGACAATCTCTGCCCTGGTCTTGATGTCCACAGCACTCTTGATCCAGGCAAGGATGCCACTGGCCTTCTTGGCCACCTGGGCACACTGCATTTCATATGCAGCCAGCTTATGAAAAACAGCACCCCCAGGTCCTTTTTCCTTCAGGCAGCTTTCCAGCCACTCTGTCCCCAGCCTGTAGTGCTGCATGGGGTTGCTACAACCCAAGTGTGGGATCTGACACTTCACCTTGTTGACCCTCATACAATTGTCCTGGGCTGGACAAGCCCATCAATCCAGCCATTCCAGATCCTTCTGCAGAGCCTTCCCACCATCCATCATAACAACACTTCTGCATAGTGTCTGCACTGCAAACTGACTGAGGGCGTCCTCAATCCCCTCATCCAGTTGATAAAGATATTAAACAGGACTGGCCCTAATACTGAGCCTTGGGAAACCCAACTGGTGACTGATCTTCAACTGGCTTTAGTTCCATTCATTACCACTCTATGGGCTTGGCCATCTAGCCAGTTTTTCAACCAGCAAAGGGTACACCTGTCCAAGCCTTGGGCTTCCAGTTTCTCCAGGAAAATATTGTGGGACACAGTGTCAGGCCTTCATGATGTTTAGTCAGACAACATCCACAGCCTTTCCCTCATCTCATAAGTAGGTCACTTTGTCATAGAAGGAGATCAGGTTGGTCAAGAAGGACCTGCCTTTTATAAACTCATGTTGGCTGGAACTCCTGGCTGTCCTGCACATGCCACACAACAACATTTAGGATGACCAGCTCCATGACCTTCCCTGGTACCAAGGTCAGGCTGACAGGTCTGTAGCTCCTCAGTTTGTTCTGACCCTTCTTTTAGATAGGCATCACAGCTGCCAGTTTCCAGTCAGCTGGGACTTATCCATTCAACCAGGATTGGTGTTAATTGATTGAAAGTGGCTTGGAAAACTTTTTCACTAGCCTCTTACTTGTTCTTGGGTGCATCTTTCTAGAGATCATAAAATTATGTCTCAAAAATCCACATTAACTTGTGGAGAATCTTAAAAATTGGGATGAGTAGAACCTGAAATTCATCAGACTTTATGGGATTTGGTAGCTGGACAGTAAATGACTGAATTCTCATTCACTGCATGCATTCTAGCCTTGTATGGGACTCAGTAACAAGAGACTCAGAAATAATTTAATGATGTTTTGAAGACAGGCCTTTATTAGTGTTTTCCACCATAATTTGCATAGACACCTTATTGCCCTCAAGATGCCTCCAAAGTCTTCAAGACAGTATGCAGGTACTGTTATCTGTGTATTCAGGTTTTACTGCAGGCACAAGGTGGTTGCAAATAATCAGAAGTGTGTTCAGATATCATGTTTCATTTGAAAGGGAAAATTTAAGCCTGAAAATAAAGTTCCAGTCTCAATTTCTTTGATAGTCCAGTCTTACTTTATCTAGCATACTCAGTAATGAAATGTAGCAGTAAAAGCACAACTGTTTGACATCAGCCTGTTTCGGTTTTTTTACAGATGAGTAGAGGTATATTTTCTCTATGTTTTCTCCCAGAGAAGTTTCTTAACACAACCTTTTCTCTTTTCCTGGTTCCAAAGATGATATTGTCTGTAAAAGAGGACAATAAGTGTTTGTTAAGCGGAATTGAAAATGTGGAATAACTGCAGGATGTTTATTATACAAACTACTTAAATTTAATTTGCCATTTCACCAAATGTCCAGACACGTTTATTCAGCTAAGAAATATTTAAACAGAGCTCTTTCTACTATAACTTTTTTTGTTAAAAAAGGAAATCTTTTTCAATACTTTGTATGTCACAAGTAAGTGAGATTGATTGAACTCATCAGCAATTAAATGTCCATTAAAATAAAGATATTTCATACTAATACATTTGCTTTGTTTTCAAACATCATAGCTTTGTTATGCTTCCTTTCACAGGGAATGGAAAAGTTCTGGTTTGAAATTAATGGTGTAACTCCCTTTAAAGTTTTCTCCATAGATAAAATTGGCTTCTTCCCAGTTCTCCTGCACTGTAAGGCTGCCAGGTAGGCTTCCTCCTGTGTAAGCAGTGTAATCCCCATGCCACAGCAGGAAATACATTCTCGGCTACAACCTTTGCTTTATGCCTGGAGTATCTCTGCTGAGAAGAGTTTGCAGCTCAGGAGCAGGAACCACTGCGTGAGCTGAATGCTTAAGCTCTTGTGAGGGATAAATAGACAAGGGATGTTCTTACTCTGATTCAGAAACCTTCTCTACCTGGGCACATACCTACCTAATACCTACTGTATTAGAGAAATTTCATGTCCTCAACAGCCTTTCTGAACTGACATGGGCTTTTTGGTACTGCAGGACCCTGCTATCTGTCAGTGCTAATGACTGGGTGGTCAAGCAGCTTCAGTTGTGGCATTTTCTCTTATTCAGCTATTAAATTATTAAACTGTTTATGAGAACTTCTGTACTGGGATTTGAATGTCTCTTTTTCCCTGTTCTTCTTCTTCTTCTTCTTCTATTTATTCAAACCCTCACTCAGAGAGTTTCCTAACACGCTGATAAGCTAATGTTTCTTCATCTCTTCCCTCTCTCTCTGGTTATTTGCAGCCACAACCAGAAGCTGATGTCACAAATCTGCTTATGTTGTCATCTGAAGCATAAGTGAGATATATAGCGTACACTCTTCGAGTAAAAAAAATTCGAGTTTTGCTCCATTGGGATCCTATACAGCATTCAGATTCAATCTACTTGCTTGCCATATGGACAAACTCTGTTTAAAGAGATGCCATCTGTCGAGCTATATGCAGACATGTGCTCATTCTTTCTATTTTAAGAATTTTCTCCCAATTTTTAATGTTGTTTTTCTGTTGGCATTGGATTGGTCACCTGATCAGTTCTAGTAGGTTTTATAAATTAGTCAGATGCCGGGCATGTTTTCCAGCAATCCTGCGGCATGCTGATGCCAGAAACCCTTCTCTGAAGCCTGATGCTCTGGGCTCCTGGCAGTGCTGGGAAGGCTGTGGGGTCTGTGCCCTGGGCTATTCCCAGGAGCTGGGTCTCCACAGACACACACTGCCTGCTGACACCCACACACCTCGGCTACTGGGACTTGCTCCGGCCACGATAACAAACTAATCTCCTGGCTTAGGTGAGTCAGGAGAAGATCAGATTAGTGATCTGTGTTCAGAATTTGTTTCATGAGCCAAAGTGAGTATTTTGCAGGTGGACAAGTCCCACAAATAAATAAAGTGACCATGAGTGATCCACAGCCTGGATCAGTTCTAAGTCCTGAAGACACAAGGCATAACAGCCAATATTAAGTTTTCCCTTGAATGAAATCTAGCACTGATCTCTATTGTGAACCTCCCAATTATTTCAAAAGGAGCCAATATTTTACCTGTTATTTCATCAAAACTTACCAGAAAAAAATACTGGCCTCTTGCTGTTTTAAAAATATTTAACTGAGCTCCCAGATGTCCCATGACAGAATTTCTATTAAACTGCAGGCTGCGCAGGACTTCTTAGCACAGTTTAGGACAAGCCTTTCATGCTTTTTCATGTTGTTATTTTTGGAAAATAGGCTGTCAACTGGGACATTTCATTTTCTCAGTCAGTCTTATATAAGGCAGTCAATGGAACAATTGATGATCACGACACAAATCCAAAGATAATTAAATGGTAAGGGAAAGGATTTGACTTGATAGACATGTTTTGCTGCCATCAGCACAAAGACAAAAGACAGGATATCTGTGTAAAGAAAGAAAGCTAAGTTGGAGGGAGACAGCAGCAATACAAAGATCTCTACGGGCAAACACATACAGTGAGCAAGAGTGGCAACCTGTCCAAAAACCTCCAGTCAGGTTTCTTCAGTGAGAAGAAACAAACAAACAAATGGAAAAGATAAAAGCACAGTAATACTTATCTCTAATTGAAAATTGTCTGAAAGCATCCATATTGTAAAGAATTTTAACTTTTTCAGGTCTGAATATGTACAGATAATCTGGAGGACAGCAATTCTTCCAGAATAATGGTAGGTCAGCAACAGGGTATCAGTTATCCTTTTGGATGAACACAGGCTTCTGGATGGAGTCACTGAGGTATTTAGGAATCTACGTGGATTAGGAACAAAATATCCAAAGGAAAGCTTAAATTCCTTGAGTAAAAACATGGCTTGAGTAAAAACATGGCTTTCTGGCCCTCTTAAATTGAGTAAAATCTTTGGATGATCTACCAACTCCAATATCACTAGAAAAAAGAAAACTAGCAATACGTCCCTTGTTCTTTATTTCAGGTCTATGATTTCTCAGACTCTGTATGAAATTTTTTCTGTCCCAATATTTGGATTTTTCAACCATCAATCTATAATTTTTAAATATTTTAGAGAGTTAAACAATTTCTTAATAATATTAGAGTTTTTCTGCAATTTAGAGGAAAAATGAAAATTATGTACAAGTGCATATATTGACTTTGCTTCCTTGTCTTTTAAATGCTTGTGTTTTCAGTGTCATACTAAATCTTTCAAAAGGCATATAAACCACAGATCTAGCATTATGGTATTCAGACGTTTTGAGAAACATGTCTCATCATCTTCATACAAAAAATTCCAAGAGAGATTATGTATGTCACTAAAAAGTACAGACTTTATGCTTAGTTCTGATTTGTAACATGGTTTCAAAATAATACCAGCAAATAAGATTGTGGTGTCATATCTCTGAGAAGAAAAAGTAGCAAGACACTGACAAATGTTATGCACAGCTCCATAAATTAAAACATGATAATTCTGCCCTGCTAGAATGATGAGGAAGATGAGTAGAATTAAGAGCATGATTAAGAACCAATTTCCTTAAACTTGAGAGATCTCAGGCTGGCACTTATGTTACCATCCAGTGGCAACAGCCCCTGGAGTCATAGGCAGTGCAGAGAAACCAATGTGTGCACAAACTGGGTGACCATGTGGTCTGTCACACGCCAACCTGGCAGGGACAAATGGACAGGCTTCCCCCAGCTGACTGAGAGAGATACCTAACCCTAGAGGATTCTGAATATTTCAGGGACACATTTGGTATTCTTACGATTTATTAGGATGGAGCTTTGTAAAGCACATTTGGGGCACATTTGCCCTGTCTGCATACCTATACCCCAGTGCAGTTACTCCATGTAGATACCTCCTCATAATTACATATCTGAAACCTTTCAAAGAAATTAACATGTTTCCAAAACATTCCACAATGTGAAGTTTTGCAGGCTGCAGAAGGACAGTTCCCTAGACGACAGGGAGTTCATAGAGAAGCAATTAATACATTTTAGTCTGAAAACACACTCCTGGATTCTCTGCTCTTTTGAGATTTCCCCACCTGTTGCCATGGTTTCCAGTGCCAGTTACATCTTAGTCTTGTATTTCTCTTTTTCAAATATATCTTTTTTAAGACAGGTTTATTGTTCCTTGTTTTGGACAGTCCTGTGGGGTCCAGAGAGTCTCTTGGACTCCTCCCCAGACACACTTAGGTTACTAAATTTTGTCCTAATGAGGCTTCTGCACACTACAGTGTCTATATTTTAAACAGTGGCTATATTTTTAGCACTGCTGTTCATGCTGAAATACATTGCTGAAAAATAAAATTTCACATAAGGACAGCTTTATCTGAAGCAGAGTGAAAACTTCTTTGGTCCTTGCCAAAACCACGTACCTATCCTGGGCTCACCATGCTACTTCACTCCTTTGTCATGACAGGAATCCGGGAAAACCAGCATAGAACAGAATGGTTTCTTCCTCCTTTCAAATTACTTCATCCTGTATCACTCATTATAAACTTACAGTGATTCAAACTATCTTTTTTTGCTTAAGAATTTTCTGCATTAATTTCACAAAGAGTTAGGAAAGATGAATATCAAGGTTTATTGGCAGAAAGAGCTCAGCCTAAGAATTCTCACTGAACAGATAATAAATCTTCCTGCTCATCAGGATGATCTCAAATTCCCTATAGTTACAAACATTCAGTATAAGCAAGGTCAAAATATAGCTGAGTCCCTTTGCCAGTTCCTTTTTTGAAAAACATTATAAATTAGAAACTGGATTGTAAGCCTCATAAATAGGTTATTTACCTGCTGACAGGTGCCTAGTCAGGATTTGCTGTATTGAGTTCAGAAATTAGTACTAGAGAAATCTCACCAGCTAGAAACTCACAACATCATCAGGTAGTCTCCAGCCATATTTCTTTTCCTATTTAAAAAAAAATACGAATGAGATAATAAAAATTATCTATATGAAGGTAACAAAAGTAGGGTGAAGAAAAGCTAAACTGCTGTTGGTCCACAGAATGTGCATTCCCATGTCAGTTTCCTGTTTGGGACACCAAAGTATAACTCTATTCAAAGGCAGATTCATATACAACTTTAAATGGGATCTTTTAGAGAAGCTAGGAGGTGAAATAAGTGCAAATAGACAAGCTTTGTTTTCAAGAAGAGAAAATGGAAAAGCTAGGGGTGAGGTCAGAATTTGTTTTGAAGTCAAGTATAAATAAAATTTTAAAAGGGATCTAAAAACTTATGGTTTGAGGTCAAATTTTCAGAAATGCCAATATACTTATCTGATATGTTCACACATAAAACTGATTTCAGATGTACATACTGATCTCCTGTGCAGCTGAAATTACTATTTTACACACAAAGATTTTAAAGCCCTAGGGGTGAGGCCAAAACTTCCTCTGAATTCATCACTAGAGTGAATGAGAAGAGCTGTATTCTGAACAAACAGACATACGAATAGGCCAAAGGAACAGAGAATTAAAAAAGAGAAAAAAAAATCACTCATGCCTGTCCAAAACAAGCATTCTTCCAGGGTATGTTAACTTACCTGGTGGAGAGGATATGTTTGATTGACAGGACTGAAAGAAGAAGGCTGGTACTCTCTGCACTTAAACATCTGTATTAAATTGTTTTTCGCTCTTTTTGTCAATGAGGTGGTGGGGTGCACACAACATGTCAGCTCTGTAATACCAGGACCACTGTTGGAAAAGCCTAGTATGAAAGCTTGTTTCTGTGAATAGGTGTCTGTAACAAGAGAAAATATAACCAATCATGAAGAGAATCAACAGGTGATGTGTGTCAAAATTATACTTAAGCATTATAATGCTCAATTTCTGGTTCTATCCAGATATTAGCTGGCAAGGAGGCATATCCACAGTCTCAGTCATAGACACCTGCACTCCCAGTACCAGGGATGCCATTGCCACAATATTTTCAAGCAGGCACTCCCTTCCCTGCCGCCTGGCTGGTTAATGATGGAAACAGCATACACACCATATGTTTGCTGAGGCACTTCAGAATAGCTGTGCTGGTCCTGGCCCAAAACAAGGAATGGAAAGACATGGCAGAAATGTAAAAGAGCCACTCAAAAGCTTGTTTTAAAAGAAGCCTGACTTCAGATTGTTTACCTTTACAGCAGGTTGTTGAGCTGGGTCTTGTGCAATCAGCTTGTGTATCCTATTCAGATGCTTCTATCCATTATCACTCTGTCGTAATGCCTACAAAAACTACTTTCTGCTCCCAGGAGTACTCAGCTGCAACTAAACCTAAAGAACACCAGGTTTTGAATATTACGTTCTCATAGCAAGTGCAAGACTGCATTATTAAGCTCCAGTCCAGTGCACTAAATACCTCCTTTGCACCTGACAGTGATCGGTGAACACTCTCTTCTCAAAACATCATACCACGGTTTTCACTTAAGAGAAAGTCAGCACCAGGGGTTTTGCTCATTCCCAGTGAGAAAAGGATAAAGAAGAATCACAAGGAATGCAACCCTGCCGGTATGGTGGGAGTCTTGGTAGAAAGTGGAATAGGCACAGCTGAAGAGAAGGTTACAGCTTTTGCCATGTAACCATCGTGACTACAGAGGAGGTGACTGCTGTGACAACAACCAAGAAGGCTACTGCACCTTGTTTCTGAACAGAAAAGCTGCTCTGCCCTCAATGGCAAAGAGGATTAAAAGGATGGCCTGAGATAAATGGTCTGTCAGTCAGAACATTTTAATCACAATGTTTTTTCCTAATTAAGTGATAAACAAATACTATGACACATTTTTAATATATGTCAGTACTGACAGCCTTTCATTTAGGAAAGAAATTCAATAATATAGAAAAGCCCAGTTTTAACATTTTTTGAAAAGCTGTTTTAAAGTAAAAATTATTATAATCATACTTTCTTGAAAAGGTGAAATCAGAAATGAAATATTTTGTCTCCCCAAATCAAAAACAAAAAAATCCATTTGATTTATTACAGTTTTTGAAAAGGCTGTTGCTTTTCTGTTACTTCAGAGGAAGGGAAAAATCTGAAAACTAGAATTTTGAATGTAAAATACATTCCCAATTCAATTATTCATCTTACAATGCAAATCTGACAGTCACCTGAGTTTATGCATACATTAGCACAGCTTTTCACATATTCTGCACATACATCTGAAAATATTTTGATATTGCCAAAGCTGTTTCACCTTCTCATAGACTATTCTAATCTTGCCTCATGAAATATCTGGGAAAAGGAAATACTGTCATTGTCTGAATTTCAGCTCTCTCCCATGTATTAAATACCGCATGTAGAATTTTACTATATTTTTCAAATCAATATTGTACACTTGGAGCATTTTTTTTTTCCCTAGAAAAGGCACATGAAACTAATTTATAATAATAAAGGGTAAATGTTCCTTTGGTGGGTTAGCTTTGGCTAACACCCAAGCACCCACCAGAGGCTTGCTCACTCCACCCCCTTGGTGATGTGGGGGAGAAAGTAAGAAGAAAAAAAGCAAAAAAGCTCATCAGTTTAAAGACAAGGAGTTCACTTACCAGTTACTGTCAAAATAGACTCAACTTTGGGAAAATTAACTAAAATGTTAAAAAGAAAAAAAAAACCAAACAAACCCCAAAACATAATTGCTAATTCTAGTAATGGAAAACAAAAATGCAAACATTTAAAACCACTTTTGCTTCCCCTTTTCTCAGACTTAGGTTCTCTCCACCCTCCTCTCCATTGCTGCAGGCATCACAGGGCTGGGTTATTTTGGTCAGTGCACAGCAGTTGCTCTCTCTGTTCCCTCCTTCTCATATTTTTCCTTTGCTGCAGTATGGATCTTTCACGGGCTGCAAGGGATATCTGCTCTGGCACCTGGAGCATCTCCTCCTCCTCCTGCTCATATGATGTTTTGTGTTCTCTCTGCTTTTTCTCACAATTTAGTTCCCTCCTCCTCTCCCTGTGGCGTTCTGCCCTTTCTTAGACATGTTTTTCCAGAGAAAATATTTTTGATGCCATATTTTGCCCGAAGGTCTGTTGTAGTTTGTTGGGATGGGCTGTGTAGCCCCTGATCTCTTCTCACAGAGGCCACCTCTCCAGCCTCCCCACTTTGATACTAACATCCAATATAGTGAGTCATTTCAATCTGAGCTGTCATATTCATGAGATCCAGCTCACTTAACTTTCACCATTTAGAAGTCTGACTAGAAAGGATATTTTTCTTTATGACGAGGATAACATCTTCCCAGAACCATCCACCCCATCTTTCCAAAGTGTTTGTCTCGTCTTTTGGAGCTTTCTCTGTCTTGGAATTAGGAAACCACAGATGCCACACCTTTCTTCAGTATTGGTTGAGATTAATCCCCTCCCTCAGCATAGCTAATTATCCAAACTCTCCCTCTCACCAGGACAGAACATACCAAGAGCAGTTCTGGACTCCAAAAATGGGAACTGTCTCTTTTCATTTGGGGAATTATCTTATTTTTAATGATCAAAAGCCCAGACACACAGTGAAAGCTTGTCACCTGATCTTCTCTACAGCTGATGGAAGAGAGTCAGGCACCTTGAAAGCTACTTCAAACCCCTGTCTTTAGATGGAAGGTATGACCCTCCTGAAGTATGAACTCTTTCCCTTGTCTCTAGAGGGGATCTTGGTGACTGAAATGACTAAACACCTCTTCATCAGATATGTCACACTTAAATTTCAAAACCATTTGCTGAAATTAATGTGCAGTTCTTGTTCTGTATCAGTCTTTGTAGTTTATCTGAATGTTGTTATTAATAGAAGAGTCCGATACGTGAAGAAGAAAAGCATTTAGTAGAAACAAAATTAGAAATGGAAAGCCAGCTAAAGAGCTGGTATTCCTCAGGCTGTAGGCCCACAGCAAGCCATCATGTCCTCCTGCAAGTCTGTCATCAGGCAAGAAAGATAGATGAGAGCAGTCACTCTTCAAACCACTTAGCAAAAAACTTTCATCCTGGAGAACCAGAATAATTTACAAATTGTATCTCTGTCTTTCCTTAATCACTAGTCTTTACATGTAACAGCTAAATTGATTTGGTGCTCTAAAATTTAGATATTCTATCATTCTCTTGTAATCAGTTGAATATGCCTGACTAATGGTAGAATCCCAAAATAGAATTACTGGTGTGTATCTGTGACAAGAGCACCTGGAAAACCTTAGCAAGATATGCACTACTGGAAAAGATACCAAATCTGTGGCTAATATCCCTCTACACAGATATTCTTCCATCATATTTAATAACCTACCTAGTGTTCTGATGAGGAAGTGTGTTAAATACTCCAAAGTGTTCTTGTCAGTGAACATTAGGGTCCTCTGTTGTGTTAGCCCAATACCTGATGACACAGCTTTCACACTTTCAGAACAAAGTGTTGAGTTGCCCCAGTTTCAATTATAGTTGATAATGATAAATGGCAAAGTACTTGTTTCTAAATGTCCTTTCTGAAGAGACAAATCCACAAAGCCTGCCATCCCAAGATCTGCTCAGTTGAGTTTCACTCTTTTCTGTATGTCAAGGCAAGTTTCCATGATTTGGTTTTCAGCATGTTTACTTATGCTGTATCTTGAATAATGTATTCTTTTAATAAAGTTTCCGTTATTCCCCCCAGGATTTAATACCACACTTCATAAATCCTGTCTCTTATAATTAGCAAGAGCTATAATTTTCACATCTCAAATTTTATTGCATTTCTCTACACACAAATCCTCTCCTACCTGTAAGATACCTATTGTTCTATAAATATCTGTCTCACTATACATGAGGCAATCTAACATGCTTAAACTCTAAGATCACATAGCCACTGCAGATGATGACGTTTTGATGTTACTCCTGTGCTGTTATACTTATCAAAGGTGAAGAAGAATACTAATCTATTTTAAACAATAAAAAAAAAGAAAACTACTTCAGCAGGTGTTAAATTTCTTAAGGTTTGTGCAATTTAAGTCCTGCAATTTATTACTTGGGTGCTCCTGTTTTTGTTACTAGGTGCACCCAGTGGTGAAATTAGTGTTCATTCCCTCAAAGGTATCTGCTTCTGAAAAAAAACATACAGGCTCCACTCCATTTAAAAATACCTTTTATTCCGCAGCCAAAGAATGTGTCAAAGTTTTGGCTTATGCATTTGTTTTTTCAGGTTATGTAAAATACTGCTCCCTACACAGTGCCCAGGATGGTTCCTCTGCCTCAGTGCACTGGGCCTGCCAGTGACCAGCAGGGCTGTACAAATCATGAATGGAAACACAGCGAATACATTTTTTTCCCATCTGATTCTCTGTCTACCAGCAACCTACAGGACCGCACAAATGAAAGGTGGAAGACCAGTGACTGGTTTTCTCATGATGGTGTTCCTTCTTGACTCACTCCATGGTTTCAGTTAGATGCACAATCTCTTTTTACTTCTTATTACACCACAGTTCTGTAGGCTGATAAACAGCTGTTGGATATTTTCTATGCCAAAGAAGATCACAGCAGTGATGGGGAGAGTATAATTCTTACAAAATAAATGAGACATTATGTAAATAAAACACTTTTAAAGCCTCCAGGCTGCAAGGTGCTATCCAAATAAGTATCACCCACACCCTCATGTGCTGCTAAAAAAAATCAGGGTTAAGTGTCAGTTTAGATGTGCATTTCAATGAGGGTTAATAGTTCCACAATCAATGACTCATGCAAAAGCATTTGTTTGGGGGCAAGGCAAGAAACACATGAATTTCGCCTCCAAGTGAGACATGTTTGGGGGGATTATTTTGCACATAAGCCTGATGCTTGAGCAAAAGGACTTAGACATTCTCTGCATGTTTGAAAAACATATCCAAGCAGCTTAAAGTGATTTTTTTCAAAGACTTTTCCAAAATACAATTTAGATAAGGTGGCAAAAATGGTAGCTCTTCTTAGAAGATGAGGCATAGGATCCCATATTTTTCCTTTGAACCCACATGTGGTTATGCTCTTTTTTAAATCTTTCAACTTTCCACTTTTCTTTCTGGTTCTCACTGAATGGCTTCCTCATTCTTATGTAAGGATTTTACTTCTTTGATGCATGTAAACACTATATATTTCAATAATAAGTTATCAGGCAGGCAGAACAGCGTATCAGTGTTGCACAAGGATGAGCAGCAATGATTGCCCCACTTCAAAAAGAATTTTGTAATATAGATGCCATGTAAGAATTTAGAGGCATATCCTGGAAACACAGGCCAAGCTGTAAAATATATTTAAACATGTGGGTGTTGGTCCTGTTTGTTAGATGCCAACAACATGAACAGGTTTAGACATTGAAGGCATAATGAAAAAAACCATACTCTGAAGGACTGGTAAGAGGCAGTGCAGTTAGGAAGAGGTTCTAAGTGCTGGGTGTCAGTTGAATAACAACTGCAGAAAAGGCCTTTATTTCCTTTCCTATTTTGACTAAGACAAGTCATGATGATGGAAAGCTTAAATATACCTAATAATTTACAAAAATATGTCCAAGGTACCTTTAAAAAGCTTTGATAATTATATCATCTTCAAAGGAATCTAAAGCAAAATAGGGCTCATTTCTATGAGTTACACTGAGTGTGACCATGAGGTATAGCAAAAGTGAGATGATGCCAGTTGGTGAAAAAGCATAGGGGTTGTACTAAGGAAGCAGATTATACTTAAAGCCATCATGAGCTGAAAGGAAAAGCAAACCTGTGTTCAGCCTGATCTAAGAGCTGCTAATGGCCTTAGAACAGGCCAAGAGAACCCCTCACTCAGTAGGAAAAGTCTGTAACAATTAATCAGCAGGAAAAGGTTTGTTATTGCTCTTTTCATGGGAATATATTGCACAGAGACCTGAAATAGCTCTTCAGGGCACTCTGTCCTGCTGACACAGACATCTGCAAGGTTTTCTTTCCAGGAGGACACTATCACTGAGAACAGACAATAGTGGGCTTGTTAGCATTTCCCCCTGAAATAATATAAGCCAGCCAAGTCTTTTTGCTAAGGAAGTGTTTAGATTTCTGCAAAATGTGCTTCTTATCACCCCAGCGAAAAGCAGCTTTGCAGTAAAGGACCTGGGGGTCACAGTGGACACTAAGTTGAACACGAGCCAGCAATGTTTCTGAAAAGGTGATTGTCTTGGACTTCATTAGCAGAAGTGCTGCTAGCAGGCTGAGGGAGGTGATTGCTCTGTCCTACACAACACTGGTGAGGCCAGTGCTCGGTCCAGTTCCTGCCTCCTCACTACACAAGAAACGTGGACCTACTGGAGAGAGCCCAGTAATGAGCTACAAAGACAAGACAACCCTGGAATGACAAACAACTGACAACTATGTGCCTTGCCCAAATCCCATCATATTTCATAATAGCAAGAGTGCTACTTTTGGGAATTAAAAATAACTTTTTCCTTAACATTTTATGGGGGGAAAAAAAAAAATATATATATATATAGAATTGTCTGACTGAAAAGCCTCCAGATCTCCAGGGAAGAGAGCAAGGGGAGGCAGGTATGAATATCTGAAGGAGTTAATAATTTTGACACGGGTGTTAAATATTATGGCACAGGTTTGAAATAGAAAGGAGAAGTGAGGCCCTGGTTTGCACTATGACTGCAGTTTTAGCTTACCAGTCTGAGATCTGGTCCACTGGCTCCCTGATGCAGCTGCCTCAGCTTGAGGTCTTGAAGAAAAACACCATAATTTTCCAGGTTGCTTGCAGAAGAACAGGAACATCAAAACAAACTTTTAATCTGTTCTGATGTTTGCTACTCCTGGGAGAAAAAAGCACTTCATTCAGAGTTAGAAAATATGACTGGAACCAAACAGCTTCCCTCTGAAATTTTCCAGAACAATTACTATTGGAGCTTGTTAGATGGTGACCTTAATTTCCAAGAGCAGGAACAACAGTGTAGAAGTTACATGCAGCGTTGCATTGATCTGCTTTGCAAATTTGAATTTTCCTTCTCATCCTCATTTATATTGCCCATGTCTGCTGGTGTCATGAGTCCTGATTTAGGATCCTGCTCACTATGTGAAATTGTATCAGGTGAGTGGTCTAGGTCACTTAAAGAACCACTTTCAAAGAGATTAGCAAAAGAGTTTTTAAAATCATGTTACAAAAGCATGATTTAGCAAATTCTGACGGCAAGGTTCTCTCCATTTCCTGCTACATGGAAGAAACATACAAATGAAAATCAAGTTATAATCAAGCTAGAATAATTTACACAGACACCAGAGATGCAAAAGCTTCAACACCCACTGTGTTACTCCACTTCTCTGTGGGTTTTTCAGAGAGGTTCTTGGCCCAGCTACAGGATATGGCCTTACCTCCAAAATACTGCCGGTTTGGTTAAGGGGTTGACTGCATCACAGCTGATGCTTCTTTAATACTCAGACACAGTCCTGGCCATCTTTAAGGAGAGCTGACACAACAGACTGGATTTAATTCACTCACTGAAGACAGAAAAAAACCCATAAATCCTTCATAACAGTCTTTTTCTTGCACTTTTAACTCTGTTCTAGCACTGCAAATAATTACTGCATGCATCAACTAAGGGATTTTTTGTATTGGATCATAGTGAGAAACTTGCAATTCAAATAGATTCATGAACATTTAGAAATGTAGACAAATCACATACACAAATTTAAGTACCTCTTCCTTGGCAATGCAGCCTGGGTTTGTAAACTGGACCCAACAACCTGCTTCAAACACTTCAGTAGTACTTGATGGCCTCCTTCCTTTCACTAAAAGTACTAAATCTAAAGTTTTTATAAGCATGATCTTCAATGAGACACCACAATTTTCTGCACTGCATTTGTCAACTTAAAAACACTTAAAATTAACCAACCAAAGATTTTTGGCAGTAGAATTCTAATGAGCAATACCAATGACTTCCATGTCAATTATTGTTTAATTTATGGATTGTTTTATATGGTTTTAAAAGCTTGGTTAGCTGGCAAGTTCAATTAAGAACATTTCAAGTCAAAGTATTTTATTTCAGTTAGAATTAATTACATTCTACATACCTAACAACATACCTAACATGATAGACAGAAAAAATCCTATATCAAGAAATTAAATTACATTCCTTCATTAAATCAAAATAATTTCATTCCAGTCTCTGTCAAAAGGAACTATTTTCCCCATTTACTCTAGGATCATCTCGTTTGGTTAAAAAAAAAAAGTGAGTTTCTATCTTGCTACTACCACCTGAAGAAATGGAATAGTTAATATGGTCTGTATAGAGGTGATGTAATTTTGTCCGCTCTTCTCTTTTTGGAAAGGAAAAATATTTATGAACATGTTTCAAAATATCAAAAGATGCATGCCAAATCTAATTTAATGACATGGGTTTTTTATTGCCAATAGCCAAGTTGCTGAAGAGTAAAGCAAATTGTCAATGTTGTGTTGAATTGCCTTATTTACCATGAGGAATGTTATCTATTTTGAAGTATTTACCCTCAGCATAGTTAGAGTCTGACAACACTGTTGTTTATAATAAGTATAACCTTCCACCAATTAGAGCACCTACAATGTCTGAATCAATGGTTTGGGATTTGTGAGGCTTTACTTTGGGTAAAACATTTTGACTAAGAGAGCCATGTAGACCATTTTGGAGGTTCTGCTGAACACTGACATCCCCGATTACAAAAGTAGAGTAATCTTGCTTTAAATGGGGGAAACCACAAAGATTTTTTTTTTTTTAAAAAAAAGTACTAGAAATTACTCATTCACTTCTACGGCTTATTTAAAAGATGAGGTACCCTGCAGGTCTATTTTTCTGCACTGTGCATGGTTGCTGCTTCCTTAGTTCTGCACATTTCCTAGGATCCAAAACAAGCATTTGCATTTAGAATCCCTACAGCCTATAGGGCATTTAGAAACCTTTGCTTTACTTTAAGGGCTGCTTTTGTCATTTATTTCAACACTACACAGTATTTTATTCTCCAAAAATGCAGGAGTGTTCATATGTGCTATTTTGCAAGGGTGGCCCGCAGTCAATTTCCATCCATTAAGACAAGTGCTGTCACTCACTGTGGAATGCACATTTCCAGCTTGCCATACAAATGAGCCAAGGGTGAAAGGAAAATAGCGGAAAAAATACAGCACCATAACAAAAAACGATGACTTGTGACCTGATGAGATCAAAATGTGTAGACTAAAATTGAAAAAATCCTTTCAGAATAGTCACAATTAACTGAATGATTGCTGTATGTGAACAACAGACATCAGCCTTGTGTTAAGAGCCTTGGCTTTCAGTCAACATCAGGAAGAACATGTTAGTTTATTATTTTCCTCAAGTGGATGAATTATATAGAGTAACCCTTTAAATTTGTTTTAGGATATTAAGATTAGTAGTACAATAATATCTGTAGCCTATTACATGCCATTGTACTGAGTTTGCATGGCCAAGTTTTGGTAGCATGTGGGCTAAGAGGTGGCTTCTGTGAGAAGCTACCAGAAGCTTCTTCTGTGTCCAGCAGAGTCAATCCCTGGCAGCTCCAAAGACAGATGTGCCACTGGTCATTGCTGAACCAGTTAGAAACAGTGATAACACCTCTGTGATAACAGATTTAAGAAGAAAGAAAAAAGTTATTGCACAGTAGTAGTTGTGGCTAGAGAAGAACAGAGTGAGAACATGCGAGAGGAACAACTCTGCAGACACTGAGGTCAGTGCAGAAGGAAGAGCAGGAAGTGCTCCAGGCACGGGAGCTGAGATTCCCCTGCCAACCGTGGTGCAGACCATGCTGAGGCAGCTGTGCCCCTGCAGCCCATGGAGATGCACAGGGGCGCAGGGACGCAGAAATCCACCTGCAGCCCATGGAGGAGACCCACACCAGAGCAGGTGGATGCCTGAAAGGAGGATGTCACCCTGTGGAAGGCCCAGGGAGAGAGGAGCCTCAGCTGGAGAAGCCTTTCCTTGCAGGACTGTACCCTGTGGAATAGTGACCCACACTGCTGCAATCTGGGGAGGATTGCTGCCCATGGGATGGACATGTTGCAGCCACTCATGGAGACCTGTCTTCTATGGGAGGTATCCCACAGTGGAACAGAGGAATGACTCCCCTCCCTGAGCAACAGGAAAAACAGCAAGACACAACCCCCATTCCCTTCTCCCTGTGCTGCTGGGGTAGGAGGTAGAGCTGGGAAGGAGGGATGGGTAGGGGAAAGGTGTTTTGAAGGGTTTATTTTACTTCTCATTATCCTGCTCTGATTTCATTACCAATAAATTCAGTTTATATCTCTAATTCAAGCCTGTTTGGCCGGTAACTGTATTTGATGAGTGATCTCTCCTGGTCCTTATCTCAACCAGTGAACCCTTCATTATATCATCTCTTCCTTGTCCAGATGCAGAGGGGAGTGTGAGAGTGGCTTTGGTGGGTGCCTGGCATCCAGCCTGGGTCAACCCACTACAGCCATCTATTCCTTTGCTTGAAGACTGATAAACCTACAACACTGTAGGAACTCACTGTACCTCAGATTGAAGAAAATCTCATTGGTTCTCAGTTCCACCAGTCCATACGTCACTCAGAAAAAAAAAATAAAAAATTATATCATTTGTGTTAGGCCTGCCCTGCATTTAAAAATTCTCTGTGTACAGCTTGATCTTTTACACCGCTGCCAAGATCTACCCTATGAAGATGCCTTTGTACAACCCAGTGACAATCTTCTCATGTAGTGGTACAGCCAGTACAGAAGTGTTTTGAGTTAAAGGAGTAAGAAAGGAATTTATATTTACAAGAAATATTCAGTTATGAACACAGGAAAAACATTAGCTTAAATATCATGACTCAATACTTCATGAATATATATATGTGTATATATATGTTTGAGTTTAAAACAGATTCAGTGATGACTTTTGGAGCAATTCCTCTAGTGACTACTGCTGTGGTTGTCACTCATCTTGCTTCTGACAGATGAGACATATCAGAAACCTCTTATGTTGTTACAAATAATTTTCATGTTGGCCGTGAAGACAGCTAACTTGTTGGAGAGCACTCTGGTTGGATACATGGGTTTCAGGAGAGAGAAAGAAAATGGAAGCTGAGCCCTGGGGCAGTGACACTCTTGCACTTTGAACAAATACACAGTGTAACAAAAACTGTTCAAATTTCGTTTTGAGAAAGATGAACTTACCAAGAAATGTTCTTCCACAATCTCAAGATTTTGGAAGATCTCCTTGAAGAAAAGACAAATTTCACCAAAGCATCTTTTAGAAGCATCTTCAATAAAAGACAAGGCAACCAGTGGATAAATATTTCCAGATAATGCTGGAAATCATTGAACTTCAGGAAAAATACATAGTTCCCTGTTGAGTTTTCCTGACTGGAATAAAAAAATGTGAGAAAATGCTTTATTTCAGGCATCCAAACTCATCTTGTAAGCTTCAGTTCAGTCCAAAAAAATCTGTTATATATCAATAACTATTTATTAAGTGAAACATATGGATAATACACAGATCTGCTCTCTTTGTTGCAGCGTAGTACAATGTCTTAATATTTTGGATGTTTTCTGACAACTTCTTCTGAAGTCATGGAATAAACAGACTGTCTATTTAATACCTACCCTTCCTAGCTGCAAAGAAAATCTGGACAATCCACCGGTGCCTAATAGGGAAGAATTAGCACATTTATTATTTTTAAGTCCTCATTTTTAAGACATCATTCAAATGGTTTGGATTCTGATCAATGAATTCTGAATATTTGGCTAAGTTAACCCCAGGGCTTAGACATTCCTTCATGTAGCAATGGACAACAATGACTTCAGATGTTGTCACTTCTATCTAGCATGTGTTTTATTCCAGCAGGAGAGTAAGCAGGAGAAAAGATATGCGATCATTACTTTAGCAAAGTCAGACATCTCAGAGGCCAGGTCAGGCCACCAGACTTCACAGAAATGATTGACAAGTGCTCGCATGGCCACAGACTGCACTGCAGGCAAAATAAGTGCCATCAGAGGGACTGGAACAAGCAGCTACAGTGTGCCAGGCTCAGACAGCACCTCTTCCCCTTGCACCTCTGTTGCTGCACTTGTGAGCCCAAAGAGAAGCATGAAAGCATGCAAAGAAATAAACGCAGGATAGCAGAATCTGCATAAGGTTTGTTTATCCTGATGCTGACCTCCCCGTCATTAGGCAGAGGAAGGATATGGGAAAAAATATTCAGAAGGCAGCTCGTTTCTGAAAATAATGTGGTTACATATGATCCTCCAGTTAATGAGATCCCAATTTAATACTCTGTAGTGTGCCATCATAACTACACAGTAGTAAACAAGTCTGCATTTCTGAATGCTGATAAAGAAAGCAGTGGAAATTTTAGCATGTGAATCTGTGCTGAGCAATGTCCTGCTCCAAGATGCACTTCAGTGCTGGACAAGAAAGCTGCTTCTGCTATCAGAAAAACATCTTTCTCTTCTAGTTCCAAACAGTCATTGACTGGATGATTCAAAAACAGCTTATTAGAGAACATTTAACACATCTTTAGGTATTTATATTATTTTCAGTCAGTTAGGTAAGACTGATTTCCCAGTGCATCAGGACAAGTGACATTTTACTCTAGTAACACTGTATGTAAAAGCTGAAAAGGAGACACTGAAAGGCATGCAGAGGTCACTAATACAGATAGATTGACATCCAAACAGCTTCATATACCTGCATGTCTCCAGGACTGCTGCCATAAGCAGCGTCTGACTGTTATGTTGTAATTACATGCATGGAAAAACCAGGTGTTTTCCATGAATGTAATTAACTGTAATGATGGTTGATAAGGTTGGACACCTAGCTGTCACCATCTTAAAGTCAGACATCTGGTCTAAGGTACACATTCCTGTACTTTAAATTGAATAACATGACATCTGAAAGCAAGTCATCCCATTTAGCTTCAATTCTTTTCTTACGGATGGCATGAACTTCCACAGGAGGCACCTGTGTCTCTCCATTGCCTCTAAAGAGCATCTTGATAAGTAGTCATTCTCATTCTAGTGTTATTTAATTCATGACTAAGGATTGTTTTACTTGCTTAATTTGAATGTTTAAGCCTGATGACTTGCTTTGAGTTTGATTTGGTTTTGTTCATTTGTTTCTTTTTGGGGTTTTGAGGGGTTTTTATTCTGAAAGGAATATAAATGATGGCCTTTGAAAATTCACATTTAAATTTTGCTAAAATTGAATATAATTATATCCTTCAGTAATGGGAAGCACTTTCTCTCATAGATAACAATAAAATGTAACTTTTGAGGCTGATAAAAGCACATGGACTGAAAAACGGCTGTAGCTGTTTGAACTTCATTGCTGAGAGAACGCTATTATTATCTCTGTATTACTAGTATTTTGATTTTAAATCCAGGCTAAATAAAACTTACTAAGGGAATGAGGGTATGTAAAATGAATGGTTGGTTATAACAACTAGTTTAACAGCAAGATGAAAAGTAATACAAAAATTACTATTATAAGTTCAAAATAAGAATTGCAAGCTGTCTTATGTCCTGTCATATAAGAAAATATGTCTACAACACTGTCATATTTCAAGAAATTAATCAGGAGAAATCGCCTAAGTTTGTGCCTGGGGTTGAAATGCAGAGTCATCGTTTCACAGCAGGACTTGAAATTTTGGTAAACCACAGAAGTAATCTGTCATATTTCATCTTGTCACAAATGTTTTTGCTGTGACCTCATAAGCATGAGGAATTTTTGAAGAGCAATGAAGGGGAAGATTTACTTTGTAGACATTCCAACTTAGACTTGACTCAGTACATTCCCCAAACTCACGTATTTCAGTTGGTTGCAAGTATTGGCTATACAAGAAACATCCCCAACTCCCAGCTCCCTCCTTACCTTCTCTTTAGCCCTTGTAAGTGCTTCTTTTCACCCTGGCAAACTTGGGATTTCCTCTTCCAGAAAAATTGCTACAGCTAATGTGCGTGTTCAACAAACATGCCAAAAAGGTCAGCAGCTGGACAAAAAGACTGTCATTAATACATGCAGTGCAAAAGGGAGTGTGAGTAAGAAGTAAAAGTGAAGATCTTTGTCCATGCCATGTCTACAATGTGAAGAAGGGTGTGAGAAGGCCCTGCAGACCCCAAGTGGAGAATAGCCCTTCTGGCCAGGGCAGTTTTCCTGTGCAGTGACCATAACAGTGACTGTGGCTCTCCTTGCCTTGTTGCTCTCATGAGTGCTCCATCCTTCAAACCTCAGCCCAGACAGGCAAAGACTTGGCTTCTCTCCATGCCAAAAGTGCTCATGATACTGGTACCTAGTTGAAAATTGGGCACACAAGTGGAGTTTGATACAAGAGAACAAATTCTCTCAACTGGAATTTCACAGTTTCACCGGACAGATAAGCTTGATAGATAAACAACCTCCTGAAATCTCCTGAAATACTGTTTGCGACCTCTCCAACGGCACCCTCTATGATGTGTGCTTGCAAACTAGTAATTGCTTTCAGCTGTGGAATAAAATTTGCTGAATTTTTCAGTTAAGTTAGAAGATATGCATTTTACTAAGTCTAGTTTTGCCTACTTTGTTTCTAATTTATGATTCTTTCTTGAAAGGTATAAGCTTTGAAAGTTCAGCTTATTTGTCTACAACCAGATACCACAACTTTTCTTTCAAAACATGCTGGCTTGTTGTGACTTACCAAAGAAATAATGTGTGACACTCCTTCTTCATAACAAAATTGTAACATGGACTGTTTACCATTACAGTCTGTCTTCTGCCTAAAAGCACCCAGATGAGTGAAGGGTCCTTATCTAGACATGAAAATATGATGGTTTTCTGTAGCTTTGCTTTTTTAAGTGGCACAAATACTCTCCCTATAAAATTAGAAACAGTAGATCTAGTAAGAGGCTCGATTTTAGGTCCAACTTTTTACACTTGTAAAGAAACTCAAACAGCATTAGTTTGTGGCTTCCTAAATCAACTGGCTACATAAGTTGTTGTCTAATGTGTCTCCGTGTTGACATCTGGAAAATAGTGAAGCTGAGGACTCAGTGGTTTCACAAAAGAGTAGATGACCAGTTTTTGCTGATTTTATGTAAGTTTGCATTTGATCTACCACTAACCGCTGTTAGAGCTTCTCTTTCTGAAATTTACCTAAAAGTTTTGCTCATGATACCCTAAAGCAATTCACAAAGACCTGAACCAGTATCTCTGTTTTCACAGATATAGAAAATTAAGGCATAAGTTACTTGGGCTGTGTAACTGAACAGCTCAAGGCTGACACAAGCTTCCTGAGGTCTGGTTAGCCAAACCTGAAGAACACAGTTAGCAACGTTACAAGTCATGACCCTCTGTCTGGAAACCCTGCCTCTCACCTGAGGCACAGTGCCTGCCCATAATCTGTGCACAGCCCATTGCCATGCTCACTAAAACAACTTAACTGACTGGCACTGAGGATGCCTGGGGCTGGGAGGGTCAATACTTCCAGCTGAAGAGGCAGAAGCCCAATTAAAGGCAGTAACTTCATGACCTGGGGCTTCTTGGTCTTCCTGTGCTCCTGATGCACTGTGGTTTCAGCACTCAGAGTACCGCCTGTCCCCCATGCTCTGCTCCCACCTCTGCCCTGGCATGGATAGTACAGTGCACCTCCAGGTTCCTTTCTTTTTATTGATACTGCATGTTCAGGTGCATATTTTCGGTTGTTTTCAACCTCCTGGGTAAGAACAAATATCGTTCCTTTCCTAGCCAGGCTTTTCTGGCAAGATTCAGGTCTGGACATAAAAATGCAGGTTATCTACATTAAGCTGGGTGCCAATTTATCTTATTTCCCAGTATAGCCAGTGAAGAAAAGACAAACAGTGGTGTGTAGGCTGCAGGATACATTTTCAAATGGATTTAACTTAGCCTTCAACTTAGCCTTCTGGTGCCATCTGAGATGGCCTTGGGTATCTGCCTTGCCTCCAGCAGTCACTACAGGTGACCTGAGGTCTTCTGTAGATCCTGTGACATATCTGACAGCCCAATGGAGATGTCTAGATTCCTCAAAGGCATTGTAAATGACATCTGAATCATGCCTTGTGTTTTCTTTGGAGATAACTGAATCATTCTCTAGGCTCCACTAACTGCTGACTAGTTCTAAATCAGCCAGCGTGGGATCTCCAGCACCCCACTCATATGCAAATGTCACATGAAACCCAGGTTTCTGCTGCCTTGTCTAACTCTCACTGCTCTGTTATCTTTACTGAGACACGTACTTGGACTTTGCTTAATTTATTCTACTGTTCTGCCAATTAACCATCAAGTATGGCTGCTTTATTTTTAAATAAATCTCAGGCTTCTTACAAACATTTCTTCCAAAGAGTAATAGGGCTGTTAGAAGCTATTTGAAGCTGTGCCAATAGCTTGCTAGGACTTCACTTACGAAGTCTCCACATTTTCTTCTCAGATAAAGGCTCTCTCTCGGTGTCTTAGTTCAAGAGGTCTGCGTGTTCTGCTGAGCTATAAAAGTCTGCTTTTCAATCCTAATACTCTTACCTCCCACCTTTTCTTTTTCAAATTAAAAGATGAAAATCTTTGTAGTGTCTGTAGGAGGCTGGATTTTTTTTCTGTTTCACAACCACTAAGTTTGTGTGGCTCCTTTCCTTCCTCTGTTCCCGGGTCAGGATGCTACTACCTACACCAGTGCCTAAGCCTTTGTTTGAAATACTGAAGGAAATGCAGCATGGGACCCATATCACCATTTCTGCCCATCCTGACATGAAGGCTTAGCTCCATGCGAGAGTACTGAATAAAGGAACTGGGACTGTGTCATTGCAGTTGGACATCCAGGGCTGAGGCAGAGCCTGAGTTGTTGATGTCGATGGTCTCTCCCACCTCTGTGTTTTTTTCCTGATAAACTCTGCAAAGTTTAGTGGGTTTTTCTGCTTTATTTTTCTCATTTAAATAATTTACTTCCCTTAATTTGGAAGCAATGTTTTCTTTCCTGGCTGCTGTTATTGTCTGTTAGCAGTAGAGGGCCTGGAATAGATGACCATGAAAGCAGAATATGTTATTGGCATGGGTGTTATTTTCCCATGTACTCAATGCAGAAATCCAAGTGAGGGCAAAATCAGGTCAAATTTCCAGCCAAAGAGAGCACTAAAAGGAAAGGAGGAGGCATCACTCTGCCTCTTCTCCTGCATCCAGCTCCTGCATAAGGGTAGCATTTCTGAAAGCAAAAACGGACCCTTATAACTGGGAAAGCATTCTCCCTGCCCAACCCTTTCAGATCCCAAGTGAAAGCCAAGTGAAAATAGCCAGAAACACTAAGGCAGGGAAGAAATGTCCAAAAAAAGGGAGTAAAATTCTTATCCTAGCAACAACAGCAGCTGAGGGAGGAAAACACTTAGTTGAATGAAGGCGTCTTTTTTGAGGCTGGTGATAGTCCCCATGCTTGGTAACTCACAGGACTCTCGGAGTGATGTGGAAGCTGCCATTTCCTTGGCCTTTGCCACTCTGTGACCTAGATTTAGGGAAATAGAAAGGCACTGAATGGTGGGCAAGCATTCCGATCTTTTCTAAGGGCCCAAAGCCACCAACATGGCTCAGGCAGGAAGCAGGAAAAGAATGTCCTGCCAGCATGAAGTATTCACACTTGGCAGAAGAGAAGTTACAAAGTCAAACACAAATCTTGAGGGTCCTCAAGCACTGTCTCTACAGAAAGGTCTATATGTGGAAAGACAAGGGCCAGAGTTTGGGTTCAGAACTACAAAGCTGCCCTAGTCTCACTGCAGGGAGAGGATCTCTTCTACACCTCTCATGGGGGAAGCAGGCACCTTTATCTCTGTAACGGGGCAACTCTATTACCCAGAGCCCCTAGGGCCACTTGGCATGCTCCTGAGCTGAATTATGGTCTGGGGAGGAGCAAAGATATTTTGTACTCAGCAGGAGATTTTAAAGTTAACTAAGAATTTAGCAGTACTTTGTTGCCCTTGTTTTTCTTGCTT